>JAXGGA010000715.1:0-195281 GCA_038373865.1 Uloborus plumipes | reverse complement strand
TGAACTTTAAACTTGAGTTTTTCTTCTCAAAAATCATTAACTTAGTTACATGGCTTTAGCCGTGTAACAAAGCACAGCCACAAAAAAAGGATAGCCACAAAAATAGAAAAAGAAAAAAAAAAGAAAATAGCATTTTCAATTGACTTTCGTCCCAAAGCTATGAGTTAGCCACCAAATTATTTATGCTAATACAATGCAAAAAATGAATCGTCTGCTTTTACAGTATAATTCTGGCAGCCGAGGTTCCAATTTAAAACAGTAAAATACACAGTAATAAACTGTAAAACTAGCAATTTTACAGTTTCTTACTGTATAAGAAATTTTACAGTTTATTGCCGTGAAATTTAGCTGTATTTTACTGTAAAAATAATAGTATAATACTGGCAGCAAAGGTTCCAGTTTAAAACTAAAATGCACTGTAATAAGGGCGATTCCTTGTAAACTGGTAATTGGCTGTCCGGACTGAGTATTTTCTCTATCTCTTCTCTACTAATAATAAAGCTAAAGGTGGGTCTGTCTTTCCTTCTTTCTTTCTTTCTGTCTGTCTGTCTGTCTGTCTTTCTGTCTGTTACGCGCGTAGCGCCAAAACCATTCGGTCGATTTTCATGCCACTTGGCACAAAATTAGTTTGTAGCATGTAGTTTTGCACCTCGAAGCGATTTTTCGAAAATTCCATTTCGTTCTTTTTCTATTCGAATTCTTAGAGGAAATTCGATAAAATAGGGAAGAAATATTTCATGCACATTTTCAAGTCTTATGTCATTCGAAAGCTTGAAATTTTCTGCTAAAAATAATGTTATTTCATCCGCCTACTCATACTAGCCGGGGGACTATCCGCCTACTCATACTAGGCGGGGGACTTATCCCTTATCATTATTTATCAGAAAAACTCAAACTTCAATTGGCCCTCTTTCAAACCAAAGTGATAGATTCATTTTCTGAGCAATATTATTATAATTATACGAACATTTCAAAAACCGAGCCCAGACAGATTTCGGGTGAAAAATGACGAGTTTACAGAGAATCGCCCATAAACTGTAAAATTAGCAATTTTAGTGCAGAAACTCAGCTCCTGCAATTCTGAACACAATCTTTTACACAATTTGTTCATACATTCGATCGAATTCGGCCGATTTTTGCATAAAAGTAGGTTTTGAAGACGCCAAAGCTTTAACACTTATTTTGTGTAGATTTTTTAAAAATATGTCAGGGTTTCAGCCTATGATAAACTAAGTCATACAAGGTAAGTTATAAAGTAACTTTCCTTTGCCTCTTATATTAAGTAAAAATATTAAAATATGAATTCTTAAAGTAAAAAAATTCTTGTAGAGAAAATATACCAGAAGCACACTAAAAAAAATAGTAAATTTTATTTTGCGCTCATTTTTCCCAGTTTTTCCCTTATTTCGCTTTAAACGTCTTTTACGCGTCATTTTTAAAACTACGACCCGTGATATTTAAATAATTTTATCGCAAGGGGAAGCTTAAAAAACGACTTAAGTCTTCTTTGAGTAAAGCTATCATCAATCATCATTTCAAAAGTTTTTTTCTAAGCTTATACGTAACGTTTTATGAATTGCATACATATATTTTTAATACGCTTACGCTTAAAAAATAAAAAATTAAAAAACGCTCAGTTTACTTTCACTTTAACAACGCATGAATGTTATTAAAAATATCTTGGAACATAAATCTTTCCACCCTTTCAATAAAGTTGCCGAATTTTCTCCTACAAAGGTTTATAAACAGTCGTAAAATATTTACTAAGAAATATGTTGGAAGGCGCTCTCATGCTATTGAGTTTAAAGACCTTCTTTTTGTCAGTTAAGTTGGTTGCGATACAGTCATTCAGGACAACTTTTACGCTACGATTTCTCTATTTTTAACCCTTGAAGCAACAAGTAAGGGAGTTATACGTTTGACGTGTCTGTGTGTATGCCGATCTGTGTATTTGTGTATCTGTCTGTGGCACCGTACAGCTTAAACGGATGGACTGACTTTGATTTTTTTTTTTTTTTTGAAAGGTTAAGTGATCAAGAGTGTTTTTAGCTAAGTCGCGTCTTCGGAGAACCTTAACTAACGAAGATATTAATTAAAAATCTTTAAAATGTTCTTCGTGATTTTTGAAGTGAAAACATACTAGAAAATTTAAAGCAATAGTACCAAAAGAAAGAAAACATTCTGCGTCTAATAAGATACTATTGGAACTTCCATGTAAAGTAGAGCTCGAATTCTAACGTTTTTTTAGCAAATGCGGTTCGCTGCTTGATGACATTCACCACACTAGCCACTGACGTCATGAAACGTCACGAAATGAACCACCAGGATTAACCGGTTGCTCTGTTTTACCATACCAGTTATTTCTATGTGGAACTAATACGATAATGTAAACATATTTTGATTGCCATTTGTGTATTTTTTTTTTCATTTTTATGCAAATGCCAGACGACATTATTCATAAATCTAACAGCGGAGTAAAGAAAATTTTGAAGCTGCAATGAATAGAGCAATCCTTTAATGTTCATAATGAGCAGTCTTTCCATTCATCTACTAAATCTGCAACACACATGCAGACGTCCCGGCTGAATTCAAATGCTCTCTGACGGACTGATATTCACTTAGTAAATCCATACATATGCATTATGAATATCTGAAAGCCCACAAGAATTCACCGCGCAATGATTTGGAAAGGTAAAGCTTCGAAAAATAACTACGATATAGGAACTTAACTATACAATAATATTGATTTCTGAAAAGTTATTAATATTTATGGATAGAGCAAGGCATGGAATTTATTAGAGGCTTAGGTTTGGGTTGCTTATTATATTCCTAAAAGAATATATATATTTGATAAAATAGTCTTCGTCTTTATCTTATGAGTTTGGATGCTTTAAAACTTTTCCTGTGGATTTTGAAATTGCAGAAAATGCGGGAAATGAATGGGCCACGAGATTAAAGGAGCATTAATAAAGTACAATTAATTTACAGTCATTAAGGTAACTTTCGGTTGCAATTTCTACTTTTAACAGCCTAGATGTTTTTTACGTTTTACCTTCTTGTTGATGTACATAGATTTATTCGCCTTTTTGACCTTAGAAGTAATGCATTCACAAAAAAAAAAAAAAAAAAATCACTTCATCCCCCTATTGAATGTTGAGTAGTTTTTTCAGCACGTCCGCTAGCACTTCCCGAAACTTTTAACGTTCGTACATGGGTACGTACACTTTGCTTTTCAATTATAAAAAAGCATTAATTATTTAGTTGATGTACAAAAAAGTAGTGAAGCGTCCACATCAGATTTTTTTATTTTTTATTTTTACGTAACCAGAATTTCAATCCGTCATGGATCCAGGCATATTAATTTGAAAAATATTTCTTCCACTTATACTTAATTGTTTATGAGAGAAAGAACTATGAAAGCATAAATTTAATAAATTACAAAAAATTCAAGCTAGTTGCTCCTCTAATTAACAATTTAGTGTCTTATATGGGAAAATTCAGTCATAAAATTTACTTAAATAATATTAAAATATATTAGAGGTAAAACTTGAATTAAACTTTAGAATATTTTAGTTTTGAGGAAGCAATTCTTTTTCAAACAGCTGGATATGATAGAATGTCTTTCTTGAATAGAGAGTCATAATAGTTTTTCATTTTTAACCCCATAAAATAACATAAAAGCAAAATACAAATGTTTGTTTACAGCAATTGTTTTTGAAAAAGATGTCTCAAGCTTTTCTTTTGTCACCGAATTATTGATTCTCTGATTTCATAAACTCTGTTTCAAAATTTCGATTATTATTTCAGTTGGTATTCTTTCTTTCAAAACCAATTATGTTTCGTTTCGAAGTATCCTTTTTTTCTGCAATGAAATCAAACGATTTCAAGTACTTTTACTATTTCTGAAATAATAAACCCAAAGAACTAGCCTTGGCTTTCTTGACAATACGATTTTCGTGATTCGAGTATTTTCTTTGAACCTTGCTCAATGAATCGAAAAAGGAGAAACTGACTTTTTGGCGAAAGTGACTACTTCTAAGTGAAACAAAAGTTTAAATGCGATGTCGCAGGGACTATTTAAAACTTAAGACATTGCTGTGTTGAAAATTTGGAATCATTGAAATTTTTTCTCCCTCAACTATACCATGTGTAACGTGAGGAGGCGGTTCAAAGTAAAATTGATTTCCCTCTTTCTGCACTTTTCCCCTGATGGTTGTCATAGTTACAGCGCTATGGACTTTTTCCTCACTTAGCTTTTGCAACAATGGTTAAATGCAAACGCTTGAAATTGCTTTGTTCGTAAACTATTATTCTATTGAAAAATCAACGTTAACGAAGCACAACATTTTCTTAGAAATTTTTGCTGTATTAATGTAAGACTAGATTTGTTAGAAAACGTTGAGAAATAACTAAGACATGAGGATGTAAATAAAAACGTAAGCCTAATTCGATAAACATAACATAAATGAAATGCCCCAACATCAGAGCATAAAAAAAGAGTGGAGCAGTTTTCTGTCATACGGTTTCCATGGAGACGAAGCAAAATTTCCAAATTTGATACGACTAATTTAAAGTAACCGAGTTTAAATAAATAAATAGATAGTAGCTCTATACCCTATTTCACAATTACGGAGAGTCAACGTCGTAAAGAGATTTTGCTATTTTGTCGCAAGATATGTTTAACTGACACCAAGTATTACCAATCGTACTAGACTGAACTTTTGTTTCTTTGAAATTCGAATGTATTTTTATGCGTTATAACAATGCAACAACAATGCATATGACAAGCATGGTCGTAAAATCAGTGGCCCTAAAATTCCTGTTCTTTATTTTATAAACATTTTCTGACGGACATAAGAGTCTGAAGAAAATTTCATTTCCTATCAGCCATGTGTCTGAATTGTACAAGAGAATGTGACTGTAGTGCCATCTTTTGATAATTGAACCAACTAGCGTCGTCAGAAAGGACAATGATGGTAGCCCACTATCCCATTTTTAACGGCCATCAGATTTTTAGTGTTCGACTTTTTCCTGTCAAGTTCGGAAATGGCAGTGTATTTTGGTAATGGGATAAATAAATTTTTGTAGTTTGTTGCCGTTTGTTGTGGAGGAAAGGTTGTACTAATTCCCCTTTGTGATTGCCTACCGCTGTGTTTAACAATCTTTGTGTTGGAAGTAAACTGAATCAAGTATTTTCAAGGGATCTCTTTTTTTTTTCTCCCAACAAGAAGCTAGGCAGACATCTCCGAAATTATCCGTCGGTGTCCGTTTTAATGAGTAAAGAAAGAGGCTTTTTGCAAGATAAGCTATGTCCGTGTCCGGTTTAGTGAGTGTCCGCTTTAATGAGGGAATTCTTAATGGTTTAACCTTAGAAAAAGGATGGGAAAAAATAAACTGTCCGTAATGAGGGGTGTCCGTTAAGCGAGGTTTCACTGTGCTATTTTTAACCATGCACAGAATAAACGGGTAAGACAAAGTTTTTTAATAGTGCTTAAAATACAGCTTTTAAAGCAGAAGTTAGTTTCCCAGCAAAAGAACAAAAGAAATGTGAACAAAATCAAGTTAAGAGAAATATAAACAAGAAACCAATCTTTGTTTATCTATGTAAAGAACCAATGTAAACACAAAACAAGTATTAGTTTTTAAGTCTGGACTTAAAATGAGAATGCTTTCCGTCAGGTAAGACCTGGGGAAAAATAATTAAAAAAGTATTTTGACAAGCCTTTTGGTACAGTAAATAGCACATTTTACTAATGATCAATTGAACTAAAATGTTTTTTTAAATTGCAAAACCCAATGTATTTGTGGCAATTTTTAAACGATAGTCTAATAAGCAGGCTCGACTGTACAAAAACGATTTTTACTATGCTGAATCATTTTGTTAAAGTACAAAAGGACATAAATATCATCAAATATATCAGAATTAAACGATAAAGTTTAAAATTCCGGGAAGTGAAAATATATGCCTAAATATTTCTCATTTGTGTAAATTACATGAATAAAAAGTTTCATTCTAGCGACTTCAAAAGCATGAATATTCATACAACGTGAGAAAGAAATTTATTCCTTTGTCGTGGATATTTTTATAATATCCGTCTTAAAGCTTTCCAGAAAAATCTCACAAGATATAATGTCAAATCCCTTCTTATGCTCTCCTCATCACCCGAAACCCATGAATTTGAGCAGACCTCTGGGAACCTTTAAGAGGGACAATCCAAGTGGAAGTAATAACCGTTCTCACTTTGAAATATTTATCCCTCTCAAGGCCAGAGTTTCTCAACCGGGGAGAGAGAAACTGGCATCATGCTGTCACGAAAATATATTTGTCATTCAAGAACCCGACTAGAATTGAAGATGCATGCGAGATATCTTCTTGGATCGAAATGAAAAGTCGCAGTTTTCGGGGTTACTTGAATTTTGGAGTTTGGTAAATATTTCGTCTTTTCAATAAAGATATTGTTGGAAACATCAATTTGTAAGGAACTGTCAGACTCCATGAAGTGATTTTTGAAGAGGAATAGATTCAAATGCATTTTTTAGTCTATAAGTGAAAAATGTATCACATCGATAGTGAATTTATCCAACCCCCAATATCAAAACGGCTAAGTTTACAGGAGAGCTTTAAAAAGAAAATATATTTTCATTTAGTTTGTCAGTACTATCATAACAGAACTAATTATCTGATGGAAGATTCATATTTACTGGAAGAAATAACGTAGGTGGTTGAAAAATTAATCTAAATGTGTAAAAATATTTCGTTTGTAAAAAAACAAATCCTAAAAGTTGACATTGGAGGTTGAGTGCCTTCATCATTAATTTAAAGGTTGAGGTCTGTAATTTAATTAATATTAAGGGTTGTCCTTCCATGATGTCAGAAGAATTACCTCTACATGAGAATCTAGACAATGCGCAAGATGAGGGATAAATGTTGACCTGTGTGCGCCTAATATACATTTCATTAACTCTAACGATACCACTACGTATAGCTTGATTACTGAGAGATGGCAACTGAACTGGAAGCGGAAACGGACCATTCCATTTTATAATTAGTAAAATCAACGAGAGTGCGTGATAGCAGTACATTTTACTTACTACGAGGCGCGTTCAAAAAGTAAGGGTCGTTTGCTTGTATTTAAATAATGGCGTTTCGAAGCGCAGTTTTACTACTGCTGGGCCATTAACTGACTCATTATAAAGCTACAGCGTCATTTATTTCATTTCTGAAGTCGTATTGTTGTCCGTGAATGCAATGAACAATGGCCACGAAAATCGTTGATCCCGCCAACAATGAATTGCATTCAATGATTCGTCGACAAACTAAGGCGTGCGATCCAAAACAAACGCCGTGGGAAATTGTCATCAGGCATAATATTCCTCCCCGATAACACGCATCCTCACACTGCTGCCAAAACCAAGGAGAAAGTTTAGGATTTTCGTAGAGAACTTTTTGACCACCCACCGTACAGTCCCGATCTTGCACCTAGCGACTACTTCCTCTTACCTTTTAAACAGCGGCTAGGTAGACAACGTTTTGAAACCGACGAGGGACTTAAAAACGCTTGTCAACTGGTTCTCAGGCATCAAGTTTCTACACAGAGGGGTTAAAGAAGCTGATGCAGCGGTACGAAAAACTCTTAGAAGTGAACGACGATTATGTAGAGAACTAGAGTAAGTTTGCACCTAACAAAATATGACATTAATTTTTTTCGCTTATGAGTATATTTTTTTCTGTGACCAAACGGCCCTTACTTTTTGAACGCGCCTCGTACTTGGCTCCTACCCATTGCAAATATCCCGTTTCCAGTTCACCCTCCATCACTTCTGTTGTCAGAAAAATTTGTTTGATAGAACACACTTCTTTATAGAGTAGATGTCACGGTCGACAAATTTTTGTTTGGCCAACAGAGGTCGATTTAAATTACTTATGCCGGCCTAAGTCAGAAGCAGATATGTACTTTATTTAAAAGAAGTGGTTTGTGAAACCAATTTTCTATGAATTTGCCTTATTTTTATGATAATAAACTAAGTATTTCAGAGAACAGCGTCCTTTTCCAACTACAGCATTGCTTTTATAATCCAAACTTGAACCTTCCTTGGAAACACGTTGTTACTGTGATCAAGAGAACAAAAACTTGAAACTTGAGTGGAAAGTAAAAATTTTTTGGTTTCTCAAAATTTAAAGACAAAAAGCGAACGTTAAATTTTAAAATAATAGTGCATTTCAACCTACATTCTGCAAACTGATAACCAAGACTTATGTGCACTTTTGAGAATGTATGTCTGATATGTTGCATAAAGTCTGGAAGTAGTCCCCAGTCATGTGCTTCTTATGAATTAACTGGTAGCGACATTCAAAACTTTGTATGTGTAGAGCAGGGGCCGGTAAGTAATTTCAGTTAGGATCCAGATATTTTTGAAAATGCTCATCTAGTTTCTGAAAAACTCTCAAATTCTACACTAGCCATTATAAGCTTAAATCAGGCTACCAAACACTAGAACAAGGTTTTCAAAACACTAGAAAGGAGATAATTGTATCACCTCCTAAGATATTACTGAACTTCATAATTCTTTATTAGCGCAACTAAGACATTCAAAACATTTTTGGCGGAATAAGTACCCATGTTCTTGAGGGCAAGGAACCTGTTCGTAGAACCTGATTACTTAGACTGCTTAGTTTCTTCAGTTAGCAATGCATTACTAAAGAAGTAAATTAGTAATTTATAGCAAAACTTATGACTGATTCTAAAGCAAGGGCATACTTGAAATCAACTAAGTAAATAATATTTAAAGTGAAAAATACCTTTATAGAAGTCATTTTTTAATTTCTTCGTTATATCGTCGCCTAAGCAACAGTATGATATCTTACTACTGCTCAAAGACAACGGTATATCAATAACAGAATGATGACCACATATCAAAGTAATTGCTGCCTTTTATACGAGATTATTTTTACTGGGGACAAAAGATTTTCCCAAGAACATTTCTACGATTCAAGTCCGCATCGATTTTGTCTTATCTCGAATGAGGCCACCGAAGAATGAGACAAATAGAACATTTCTTTCCGCCTCCAAGGAAGTTCTAAAGACTGAAAAGGAGCCCGTCAGCATCAAAGAATGATGGATTGAGTGTGAAGATGGGAGATGAAAGGGATCGATGGCACACCGAGGGAGGCCGTGGAACAAATTCAAATTCGATTATGTTGACAGGTAAACAGCAGGGCGCCGTGTCCCATATTTGCTTTGATGGAGCTGCTTGAAAATGCACGCCTTCGAAAATCTATTCTTCTTCGCAAAATTAGAAAAAGACCGAAGCATTCTCTTTGAATAAAAGCTTGTTTGATGGCGTTTACAAGTTGATCCATTTGACAATCATTTGAGCTTGATTAGTCTGTCATTTCTAGGTTTTTAAATGTCTGAGATTCATGTAGCTTTCTAATGAGATTGTTATTCCTATTTCTCCAAATGGCATAATTAATGTTCTTAAACATTGATTAATCATTTAGGATTATATATGTAATTCTGTATCTCAAATCTTCTATCCGTGTTGAGTTTCTTTTCCCGATAAGGTTTATTGTATTACTGTTTTCGTTTTCTTTTGTAATCTATTTGATATCTAAACATAACGTTTTTAATAATATGTTAGGCATGAGCTCGGGTAAAACAAAGAGCTTGGTTAACACCTTTTGCAATGTTATTGTTACACATTTTGCGGCAGAAATAACTCTCTCATTTCAAATGTGAATAATAGAGCAATAAAAAAAAAGAAATGCTTTCATTATCTTAAACCTTAATGCTACTTATGTTACGTACCCTAAATCACTTCGTTTCGGCAACTAAATTTTCCTAAAGCCCACCGTCATGTCCTATTCAGTTATAAGGTCTCTCCTTGAAGCTCTGCAATACTGTCTTGGTCATTTCTCATAATATTACTTCGATTTATGGCGGATTTGAGTTCTTGTCTTAAGAAATAATATGGAAAATCAAAAGCTCTTTTATGGAAGTTATTTTTTAATTTCTTTATTATATTGTCATCTGAGCAAGGTCTTAAGTTGGTAGATTTTTGCCTTCTACGTAATATTCTCAGAGAAAGAAATAACAGGGAACGAGATCACACAAATTGACTGCTCATGAAATATCCCCCCTTAACGAGAGCAAGTGCCCAGGATCATCATATAATGATCAAAAAATGTACGAGTACATTTTTTTTTGAAGTAACTTATCTTTTATTACTTTTTCTATACCTAATGCATAGTAAAAAGCATTTGATTCACTAAGATTTTCAAATTTCGACAGATTTTCACGCTTTTAGGTGAGCTGAGTCTATTCTGATCGGGTTTTTTTTTTTTCTCCAGTCAAATAAGATGACCGTTTTAAAACTTTCTGTGTAGAGTGGCTTGCAGAGGCAAACGCGAAAGCCCGCATTTAATAATCAGCCCCTCCCCTTCTTCCCGGATTTGTACTTCTGATTATTCCTTGAAGCTCGACACACCTGCTCCATCGAACATAGGCCTCATGGCACGAATCACTAAATATCCGAAAGGCTCCTGGACATCCATTGATTAATTAAATACTGTCAATCCCGCTTAGACGAATACCGATGGTTTCGACCTGTAATATTTCATTAAGAGGGGAAATGTTTTTTACCTTATCAAACGGGTAACACTTGCATAAAAAGGAAATGACAAATGTATATCTGTTTAAAAACAGGTCGCTGATGTTAGTGGTGAAAAGACTTTGAAATAAGTTCAATGAACGAAAAAATGTTACTATTAAATAATTAAAAGTTTATCAGTACATACAAGTTTTTAAAATATTAGCACTTAAATTATTTTTTTTTTTGTTTTGAATCCGCTTTCTGTTCATTACTCTTTGAAAATAATCACCATTAAATAAGGACTTGTATATTCAAAGAGTTTTGGAACCACTTCGTATCTTTTTCCAAACTATAAAGAACGATATAATTCTCACTTAGCCTTTGAAAGTGGCTATCATCCCCGGCCAAGGGACCTCTCATTTTGGCTGCTGTGTTTGCTAGGAGACTTGTGGCTATCACATTCGAAAGTTGTGTGGAACTTTCCACTTGTTTCCAATATTGTCAGTTTAATTTTTTTTAATGTTGTTTATTTCTTCTTTCTCTCTCTCTCTCTTTTTAATGAACGTTTTCTGAGCGCAAGTATTGAGATTATATTGAAAATTAAAAACACCGAACCTGATGAACGTTATTGGACAGAACGTTAAATTTTAAATTTATGTATTTTTTTCGAGAATACATAGAAGACAGGAAAAGCACAAATAATCTTTACTAGTGAAAGATTCTAGTCACCAAATCGGAATAAAGAGGAAAAAATGATTTTTTTTTAAAGTCTAAAACTAATATTAAATACAAGTATTTTATTTGTTAACTAATTGACACTGGCATTAGATAAGATTTTTAAATCCTTGAGCTCTCTTTCTTTGTCAGCCAACGATGGTATCGCTTACCAATCGTTGGAATAAAAGCTTAAATGTATTTAAATTCTGCTATAAAACCATATAGTTCGAGTTCTGTATAATATGAAACTTCCGAACGCATTACTATTAGACACAGAAAATTTACTTTTTCTTTTGGCACATATTTTCTTTTTATTTTAAGTATGTTTTTACTATAAGAATAAAAAAAAAGTTTTTAGAGGTTTTTAATTAAAAGCTTTGTTAATTAACCACATACGAAGACGCGAACTAGCCAAGAACACTTTCTATCAACTCTTTTTTCGTTCAAAAAAATAATTTCTATCCCATTTTAGTGCTAGAGTGCCCCAGGCAGACACAGATACACACACACAGATACGCACATGCACAGACACACAGGCACGTCAACTCTCTTCCTTATTGCGGCGGTGGTTAAAAAACATCCAAAATAGTTACAAAAGCAGACCAGTCTTAATAAATTATCCTGAGAAAGTGTTTATCCATTACTTGATTATGCGAGACTGACAGTATCATAAAAAATCCATTTGATTATGTTAAATTGCTGAATAGTTTATTATTCTTTTGAGAAAAAATTCTTTCGGATATTTTTAGACAAAATACGTAAAATATGCACGCAACACCAACTCCTAAAATAGAAAGATTTTTTTTCCTAAAATTGTCTTTGATAAAGACTCAATTTACGAGTGAATCAATTTTTTTTTTTGATAACAGAAAAAGAGATAGCCCAACGCCCTCACAGTAGTAAAATAATATAAATCCCTTTTTATTTTATGCTTGGAATTTTATACAGTCGCCTTTAAAGTTAAAATTCTTGCTTACATAGTGATTGAATTTAAATATGTATCTCCTAATGCAATAATCTCAATTTCTCGGGGAATAAAATTATGAAACTGTTTTGAAATTGGATAAAAAGTTAGATTTAAATTATATTATTTGATTTTCGCAATCTTTTATGCATGCAAAGATAAAACGCATTTGCAAAGTATATAAAAATATAGAATTCTTATCATGACTTCAAAAAATATTTTTTGTTGTTGTTGATATATCTAGTGTATCAAATTTATATGTTTAGGTTACGGCGTATAATCTCGAGAAAATATCTTAACTTTTAGGAAAAAAAATCATACAATTTATTTTTTATCAGATTTGTACCTCCTTCTCCATTTCTCCTAAGGCTTCAAAAATTTGTTTTTATTCTGATAAACTATTCCTTTTTGCTTAATGAGTATTTTTAAAAATTTCGTTTCGCGTTATCGGTACTTCTTCCTTTGAGTTACCGTAAAGTCGGGTTACTTGGACCCTAGGGTGTTACTTGAGCCCATTACAGTAAAATGATAAAATCTAGATTTGGTACTTATTAGTTGAAGACTTGCACGTAGTTCCTCGTTTTTCCGCTAGGTAGAAGCACTCTGCAGTTTCTAACGCTGGTACCAAACCCAGATATTATCATTTTACTGTGGGCTCAAGTAACCCCATTGTGGGTCTAAGTAGCCCGACTTTACGGTAAATTTTCCATTTGAAAATTTTTTCGTTCATCATTGAACCGTTCAAACAACTTTTGCCCACCTAATAACTTTTAAGTGAACCGTCCGAATTGAATAAACCTTTTTTTTTTTTTTTTTTTGTTCGAAAGATATCGGAGAGGCTCATTCCCATATTTCGCTGTTTGATTTGAACCATTTTTTGTTCAATGTTGAACCGTTCAGAAAAAAACTTAACATTAGCGCCTACGGGGAAATTTAAATTGAATGTTGATCCTGAACTTAGAGCGGATTTCCTTCAAACTAACTTTGTAAGAAAATGGTTTCGATAAATAATGTATGTAAACTACTTTTCTGAATAATCTTCTGTGAGGACCGATTCCAACTCCAACTCCGCAAACATGGCAGAAATGCAGGCCCAGAAAAAAAATGACTGACTGTGCAGACGATTTTTTATTTATTTATTCATTTGTTTTATTTTATTTATTATTACTAGCCGAGTACCCGGCCCTGCCCGGGTTTTTGCCGCGTAATATGTGTTTCAGTGAAACTCATGCATAATTTTTTCAGCATTTAAGTGCACATCCACATACATAAATGGCTACTTCTGTAAACAATGGCTATTTTTTCTGTTTGGATAAACTAAAAAAAAACTGTATTACACACCCTAAATACAAATGCAAGCTGCAAATAATATTTAGGTAAATAGAAAATGTTATAAGCTTGGTGTATTAAAATAAATATATATTTACATTATCAATCGCTCTGGAGTCAACCATTTCCAAATATTGCACGTTAAATAAGTCCCATTATTGGTTTCTTATCCTTGTAATAACTTGGTGAAAACATCTTATGTACCTAATTTAGAAAAAAATTGACTATAAACACTTTCTATTTTCTAACTGTTACCAAAATTCTCTTTTTATTAAGCTCCATTAGCGATTATTGGCACAGATGAATATAAAAACTCCAAGAAAGCAATTAATTTCATACCTATTCCAGAGAAGCCTTGGTTCAAAATTTTCATCATGATTACTATTAATATTGCTGTTGCGAGGCAACCAAATTTTGCAACAATGAACTGAAAATTTAATCATTTAATGGGGAAATGACATGAAATTTACTATTTTCCATAATAACTTTTTTAAACTAAGCTTTTGAGAAATAAATTATAGCTTATCCTGCTCCCTGTTACTGCAGCTATCTACGGTGAAAAAATGGTTAAAATCGGTTCAGTAGTTTTGAAGTTTACCCCGGACATACGGATACAAAAGTAGTCTTTTATGTATATAGATTATTATTATTATTAGTTTTGGCAGACGACTTTTTTTGTAACAAAAATTTTTCATTCACGAGAACATTTTTTTCTTTATTTATATTTAACAACTGGCAACGGATTAAAAATGAAATTCGAGACATTTTATTAACGGACGAGGTTTTTTTTTTCTTTCTTTCTTTGATAAAATGTGTTTTGATGTTCTTTGTACTTTTAATTCTTTTTCTTTTGAAAACGATTGAGGAATTTTTCTACGAAAGAACTGTAACAGTTACATTGTTTAAAAGGTGCGACAAAACTTTATTTATTCATTTATTTACTTTTTAAGTGTTTATTTCATCTGATGAGAAGGGTATATTTTGCTTTTAGAAATCAGCTTTAAGTGCTAAAAAGGTATCTTTGACATAATTTTCAGTCTCCGATAATCAAGAGAATAATTATCAGATGCTAGAATGCTGATGTCGGATGTACGGGAAAGTAGGCTCGTTTAGTTCTTGACAGAATTTCTTGTTGTTATCAACAGCGATAAATTTTAATTGGTAAAAAAAAAAAGAAGAAGAAGAAGACTGAAGTGAAGCATTTTTAACGAAAAGGTACTTTTAGCTTTGTTTAATTATTTAGCTTTTTCCTTTTTTTTCATATTAATGTAGCTGTAAGACTTGTAAAAGACGTGTTTCATTTTAAAATTAAACATAGTCTGATAAAGTTTGTCAATATTGATTTTGACAACGTTTGTCAAGCGTTCTAACGAAAATTTGTCAATTATTTGGCAGAAAGGAAAAGGAAATGCGCCATGTGTCTCATATTATGTTAGTTAGGCCAAAAATTTTATTAGAAAGCGGAAGTTTTAAAGTAAGTGATATAATTCATCAAAGTAGTAGCCAAATTCAGCATTTTTTTTTCACCCAGTCATCCCCTTCTTTTATTAATTATTTATTACTAGCCGGGTACCCGGTCCTGCCCGGGTTTCTGCCGGGTATGGTGTTTTAGTGACACTCGTTCATGAATTTTTCAACATTAAAGTGCAATTCTATATACACAATGGTACACTTCTGTAAACAATGGCAAATTTTTCTGTCTGGACAAACTAAAAAACTGTATTACACACCTTAAATACAAATGCGAGCTACAAATAATGTTTAGGTAAATCGGAAATGTTATAAGCTTGGTACAGGGTGCGGAGGAGAAACTTGCAGAATTGAAAAGTCAACTAAGGGAAAAGTACTTCATGTATCAGTTTACTACTTTTTATAAGATATGGTACCCATTTTGAATTTTTATAGTAGTTAGGTTTAAAAACTACATCGGGAAGAATGGCGGCCCCTGTTAATGATGCACTTATCTACCCTAGATTTGAAGTTTTGTTGCACTCTTTCGAGCATTTCGTCTGGGATGTTGATGTTAGCAAGCCGGATGTTTTTCTTCAGGCTTGTCGTTGTAAACGATCGATTTGAGATACCACCATAAAAAATAGTCACAGCGTGTCAAATCAGGGGAGCGGGCCGGCCACGGTACGTCACCTTTCAAGAAAACGTTATCACTCAACTGGTGAACCACAGCAAGTTTGTAGGGAGGAAAACTGGAATTCGTTGTGAAGAATTCGTCTCAGTGTCGAATCAAATATCCCCAAAGCAGCAGCGTGTTTACGCGCCGAACGCCTGGGAGAGCACGAAAACACCCTCACTTTCTCGACATTTTCAAAGGTTCTGGAAATCCGTTGACCTCCTGGGCCTCTTTTTGCCACACTCCCACTTTCCCTGAATATTTTTACCCACAAAACAGTCCACAAACACACCCAGCCATTAATGAGAACAACGCAACGGGCTGAATTTTGAACCGAGTTCGGAAGGCACGTTGAGTGGTGACCACCGAAAGATTATTTGAAAAGTAAGATTCGGCGGCGAACGCTAGTTGCTCCTTTGTCCAACGCATGGCGACAACTAAACTATAAGATAACAAAACTTCAGGACCCTCTCTTTAAAATGAGACTCTTCCCACTAATTTCTGACCATTCCTTGCTAATTAACATTCAATTAAAATCAGCAAGTTTCTCTGCTGCCCCCTGTAAATTAAAATAAATATATATTTACAATATCAATCGCACTGAAGTCAAGTATTTCCAAACATTACACGTAAAATATGTCCCATCATTAGTTTATATCCTTGTGACTACATTGGTGAAAACATCTTATAAACCTAACGTAGAAATTTTTTGACTATAAACATTTTCTGTTCTCTAACTGTTGCCAAAATCAATTCCTTTTTTATTTAACCCCGTACCGATTATTGGCATAGATAAATATAAAAATCCTTAGAAAGCAATAAATTCCATACTTACTCCAGAGAAGCCTTGGTTCAAAATTTTCAATATGATTACAATCAATATTGTTGCTACATGGCACCAAATTTTTGCAACAATGGGTTGAAAATTTAATAATTTAATGGGGAAATGACATAAAATTAACTGTTTTCCATAATAACTTTTTTAAACTAAGCTTTTTAGAAATAAATTATAGCTTATCCTGCTCCCTGTTACTGTAGCTATCTACGATGAAAAAATGGTTAAAATCGGTTCAGTAGTTTGGAAGATTACCCCGGACATACGTTTTCAAAAGTAGTCTTTTATGTATATAGATTATTAACCCTACACTGCATGATTTTTTATTTTTCGTAGAAAAAAATATATGTGTTTGTCAATGTAATAAGAAAACATGGAAAAATATTTTTAAAAATTTAACTCTAAATTTTCACCCCTTTCTAATTAAAAATAGTTTTGTTGCCAAATGGCTACACCATGCATTCAACAGATAAAAATGATTGTAAATGATAGTCTTGAAATTAGTTCTTTTCTGTAAAAAAAATAGTGGAATTGGACATTTGGTGCACTGTACTCTTGTAATCCTTTACATTTTGACATTTTACGTTATTTTTTATATGTACTTGGACTTTCCGATGATCAATTCTGTCGAATCTGATGTTTTTTGGAGGCTCTCTCGCGCAAGCTTTCTTTCTTTTCTTTACTCTTTTTTTTCTTGGTTTGTAACCTATTCCTCTGTAGCTAATGGTCTCTTTTTAATACGCTTTTATTAATTTCACATGTGGGTTTGTTTGTATGTATGTATGTATGTATGTATGTATGTATTATGTATGTAACTCTGAATAAAAGATAAAATTTACGTTCTTTGCAAATATAAAAGTAATATATTTAATATTATTTTTAATGCTAAAGGCTAAACTGTATTGCATATTGATGTATTATAAGTACATGTAAACTTAAGTGCGGATATTCAGTAGTTTTGAAAAGCAGAGGGAAACCCGTGATGATCACAGCGTATTCCAATGTAAAAGCGTATTTTTTAGTTTTTTTTTCAAAACTATATTTTAAACTTATTAATGACTTTACTTGTCCGTGTAAGCACAACGTTTGTGCTAACTGAAATCTAAAATGAACACGTTTTAAAGGCTTTTCCCTATTGATTTTTTGTTTGTTCATTCTGTTGAACATCAACTAAGCATTGATAATTGCGAGGTCTTATAAACGGTAGAACAGCCGAAAGTACCACTTTTGGGTCCGTATGATTATATTATACCTTCCAAAAAGAGAAAGAAGCTAGCGCGAAACATAAACAAAGCACATACTTCATGAACTATAACAGACGAATCGAAGTGTTCTCTGGATGCTTACTGCATAATGTTGCCAAATGGCTACAGACGTGTATTATGTTCTAGATTTTTTCCAAATAATTATTTTGATGTAAAACGCATCTTAAACGAAAGACAAATGCTTATTTTATTCATGTTATTTTTTTAAAAGACGAAGAAAAATATTTCATTGTAAAAAATAATTTCAAAACATGGTAGTTTGAGTGATTTTAAAAGCTATCCATATGGATTCATTTAAGAGCATGTAACAGACCAGTGCTGCCATGTATGGAGGATAAATGGTGATAATTGCTTTAAATATACCCAATACTTGCTTTTTATGCATTGAGTTGCCTTATGACTACATTCTGCTATTCATAAGGAGGACAAATTGTCCATGTAGCCAATTGGCAACACCATGCAGTGTAGGGTTAAAGACTTTTTCTGTACTTACTTTTGTCATGGTTTTCATATTTTGCTTCCGGTTGCAGAGTTAAATCCAACCGTGTGAACTTTAACGCACTTCCGCTTTATAGTGGAGCGAGCGGCACAGCGCGTTCCCTCAATCTGCTATATTTTTCTTTTAAAGATTTTTTGTTTCCAGAAACAATAAAATAATAGTAATAATAAAACCGACGCGACGTTTGGTTAATAAACTCAACACATTAATCTCAAGGCTAACCAAAACAAAGATATATTTGCGGATTGTGGGCATTTATCCTTCAAGTAAAGAGAGATGTATAAGCCTCTCATATAAATATTTTTACTTATATAAGAATCATCAAGCGTGAGAACGGAGTATAATTTTGGAAAATCACTAGTAGTTTGTTTATATGACCTTTTAAAACGCAATGTAAATATTTTATTGTTCTTGTTATTGTATTATTTAATGACGAAATTTATATTTAATTTACGAAATATAATTAATTTTTTTATTAATTAGATTTTTTTGAATTTGGGTTCAACTTGGCGCTATTGGCGATTTTTTTGCGAAAAATTCATTGAATGATGTTACAATCGCCAATATTTAGAAAATTAACCATTGAAAAACGTTTTTCTACACTGTTTCCTGGCAGATTAAGGGGTGTAAATATCTGAATTATTACCTTGCTCACTCCAAGCACTTTTTTAACACTTAAGGCAACTACTAAGAAATTTACACGTAAAAGAAAGTAGTGTGGGGTCCATACCAGATTTTTTTTTTCCGCGATCACAATACTTCCTTTACTACGTAAAAGGAAGTAAAAAGGCTAAGGGCTACGGAAAATGCATTGGATTGGTAGTTCTTCAAATTGAACATTGCGCTTGATAGCGTTTGACTCAAAGTAAGTTGATAAATTAACAAAATTGGAAACGAAATATTCTCATGAATAAAAAATAAAGTGTTCGTGAATGGAATTTTTAACGGCGTTTGTTATTTTCTCGGTAATTATGCTTAACGGCGATTGTCCTTACGCAATTCTAAATAAATTTTAAAACGAAAAAACTTTGAAATAAAATATAAAAAAAACACTTTTTAAATTTAAGACTGTTTCTGTCCGCTCATTCGCACTAAAAAGTATGAAATAAACTAAGTATTCGATATAGTGATTATAGTGCTCAGAAATTCCAGCTCATCTTGATATATTTATATTTACGTTAATGTTCAAGCAGCCAATAAAGTTTAAACTAAAAATTTGATTTAAGAAATAGGCGGTATACTGTTTATTACGAACAGCTTTTACTATACCGCCTGTTTCTTAAATCAAATTTTTAGTTTAAACTTTATTGGCTGCTTTAACATTAACGTAAATATAAATATATCAAGATGAGCTGGAATTTCTGAACACTATAATCACTATATCGAATACTTAGTTTATTTCATACTTTTTAGTGCGAATGAGCGGACAGAAAGTCTTTAAATTTAAAAAGTGTTTTTTTACATTTTATCTGAACTTTAAATCGCATTTATCATTATTGTTACTATCTCTATCCGAATTATGAATGAATTTTTTATTGATAACTGATTTGATAAGTAGGCTATCTTCAAGTAAAAAACATGGTAAAGTATTAGGATATTCTAAGGGGCTGGAAAATTTATTCAATAGTCCTAGTGTTGAAGCTTTTATTTGCCTTAAAGGGAAAATGGCCATGAAATATATATATATATATATACTAGCAAAAATACCCGGCGTTGCCTGAGCCAGTAAAAATATTGAGAAACAATTTATAATCGCTTTTTTCCCCCCAAACTAAAAGAACTCAAAACGTACCGCTTTGACGATTTAAAATGTCGCTGAATTTGCGGTAACTGTTTTGGGATACCTAGGATAATTTTTCTCCCCCCCCCCCCTACTTTATGAAAATATGTTTAGGTATTATTAAGTCAGTAATTTTTGTCAAAGAAAAATTGTCAGTTAATGCTGAGAAAATATTACTGACCATGAAATGAAGATAAAAGTTTTTGTCCTAAGTGATTTCGAAATTAGTAGGGGGCATTTGACAATTATTTGTGCGAAAAACACAAATTAATTGTAATTTTAGTTTTGGGGTTTGATTAATTTCGTATGCGGATTAATTTACGCTTTGACGTAAGTTTTAAAAGTTTTTAATGACCACGTAAGGAATCAGCAAAAAAAAAAAAAAATTGAACTTTTCTTTAACTGTGGAAGTATTATCTCGATGATTAAGATTTTGGCGCAGTCTACAAATATCAGACAACAATCGTTTTATTTTAGTTATATCGTATAATAAGCAAAGTATTATTACATAGTCTTTGGCGCCAAAACTGACGTCAGTGGAAAAAATTACCCATAATCTTAGTTATTATAATATTCTTGCAACAAATTCGGCAAGATACCTGTTCGATTGGATTCCAAGTGGCCAATTGTAAGTACCTGCCCAGTCAGCGCAAACAAATTAAAAAAAAATACCTTAAAATTGTATTTTAAGTTCCATTAAATTGGAAAATAATGACCACAATCCATTTATTAGTTGCCAATCTCTTCACGCGATTACATTACCGATACTCTAAAACACATACTGTCGGCCCCGCTCAAACGAATACTGTCGGTTCCAAGAAATATTATTTGATTAAGCGGAGAATTCGATTAAACGGAATCTTTAGCATTGCGTCTATGGCATGGGAAATATCCAGTTCCAGGATATTTTATTCGTTTATCCGTTACCCGATTAAGCAGGACCGACAAATTTACGAAACTTGTGAAAATAATTGATACAGTGAACAATTTACTAATAAAGGAATACAATTTATTCTAAAAAAATAATATTTTCACGCAGCAATGCACATTAAGAAACACATTGCTTAAGGATAAATATTCTACTTACACAACTAAGACTACAAAACGTTTTAAATACAAATCATGGTAAAAGCCTGGATATTCCCCATGAAGCTGGAAAAAAAACCTTCATGATTTGACTTGAGAAAAGCCTTGAACATTAAATACGGAAAGAAGAAATGATGCCCGCAATTTTAGCTTTCGACAGGGAGTTGAGATGATACAATAAATACTGAATTACTTTGGACAATGCCTTTTGATTTATGAGAAATATGGACCTTAAATTTGAATGAAAAGGTGCTACCGATCGAACTTTTTTGAATATCGTTATAAATTATAGCCTATGTGTTATTCTGATGTAGAAGCTATATTATGGTAAAAGTTTCATCAAAATCCATTCAGTAGTTTTTGTGTGAAAGAGGAACAAACATCCATACATCCATCCATCCATACATCCATCCATACAAACTTTCGCATATATAATAGTAGTAAGATATATATATTCGATTTAATTAACCCATTAATGCCTGACATTTTTTTTTTCAAAGATATTTTGTATAATGGTTACAAACAGTATTTAATGGACAGGAAAACTAATCTAAAAAATATTATGTAATTTTTTTTATGGTTATGTGCTGCAATCTGTTAATAACGAATTGAAACAATATCAAGGTACTAATTGAACAGTATTATTTGGTTGAATTGCTCATTTTGGGGAAGTTCAGACCCTTTTTTGGACCGTCCCTAAAAAGGGACGCTAGGTTCTAATGGGTTAAGAAAGACATTTTTATGCAACAAATTTTCAAAATTAAACGTTTCAGAAGTCGAATTGGAGGTTACGTTTGGCCCCTCTGTGCTGGACTGTTTCATTTAACCCTCGTTTTCCAGTGTTCTTTGCAGCTTTAGGTTTCTCCAGCTTTGTCGATCGCTGGTTTGCAGGATGTCTTCGCCGAACTTCTTTGGCGCCCAACGCTCCGTTTCTTTGGCGCTTTTCGGGCCACTTTTGTAGTTCCCTACTTCTCTGACAAGTTGTCCACGATCCAGGGCTGGTAAATTCCTACTTTAGGGTCCGGGTTTGGCGATTTTTTTCAGACTGTGGGCAGAACTAATAAATGGTTGCCAGAAAACCATAAATCTAAATTAGAAACCATAAATTAAATGGTTGCCAGATTTAATAATTTATCGCTGGACCTTAAACTAGGATTCATCCCCAGGGCGTTCTTCAAGTACATCTTGATTTCGAGGTCCCTCTGCGTCGTGTCCACATTCCTCACGTTGGCGAGGAACGACTTGATGCTGGCGAGATTGGTTCCCTGAGCTCCTCTTTGCCCTTGTATGCTGTGGATGAAGTTCATGATTTGGCGACCGAGGTCGTTCCTTGATCTGGCCGATTTCCCAACTTGAGGATTAGCTGCAGCTTTTTCCATCATCCTTACTTCTTCGGAATCCATTACTCTATTCAAAATGTGAGTCGAATGTTTCGGAAATGTGGGGTGGCTATTGATGTGACCGACTTAGTTGAGAATTGTAGAGAGAAATCTGAAGTGAATCTTGAAAATGCTTTTCCAGAAGGTGCAACATAGTTGACACGAGCATTCAGTTTTTCGAGCAGTCAAATAGACCAATGAATAAGGTCTCAAAATTCAAAAGCTTTCACCAAGGCAAAAATTAATTAGCACTGTTTGCAATTTAAATTTGCTTTAATTGTGTCAGAACTGCAATACATAAGCAAATATGACACTTCTGTCGTGTTATTACACACCCAGCTCCGAGAATTTCATTTTATGTTTGTCCTAACTTCTTTTTAAACCCCCAAGCAGCAAGAAAAGGGGTAACAGGTTTGACGTGTCCGAGTTCGTGTGTATCTGTATATGTCTGTGGCACCGTAGCTCCAAAGCGATTGACCGATTTTGATAGTTCTTGTTAAATCCAAAACGGGAGCCAATCGAAAGTGTTCTTGGCTAGATATCGTCTTTGTTTACCATTAATAACCAACATATTAATTAAAAACTTCAAAAAGCTATTTTCGTTATTGAGTCATTCCATAGTGACTAACGTAACATTCAGAGCTGATTTTGTAACTGTGTTTACTTGTAACTTAAAGGATAAAAAATATTTTTTAGTTATGCTGGTGGATTTACAATGTACATGGTATCTATGTATCATTTCTGCTATTAGTTTAAAACAAAATTACTGACAGTAGATATTTTTTCAACCAAAACAGCAGTGTGACTAACGTAACATTTTTGCAACCCTGAAAGTTAATGCTCATGTTGTGAGGCAAAAATTTCTCAAAATTAAGCAAGTGTTAAAAATTGAATGATATATTTGAAAAATGTGTAAAGTTGGCTTTTAAAAACATAAAACACATTTATTAAATCTTAATTTTTTTTAGTCTTAAGTGTCACTTTTACTCAAGATGGAGTGTGACTAACGTAACCATCGAATAATAAGCAGTTTTGACACACTACCAATTATTTATTATGGCTAATCTCAGTAATAATTACAATATTTTTTCAATTTTTTTAACTTCTTTTGTTGTATGATTTTTATTTATGTATTTATTCATTTATTTTTTGATACTTTTTTCACTTCGATATTTTTTTTCTTCCGCTGAGGTTGACATTTTCATGGAATGACCCTATTTTAGCAGTGAAAACATGCTTTAGTATTAAAAAAAAAATTAGTAGCAAAAGAAAGAACAAATGTTTCTCCGTTTGATAGAACTTGTTTTCAATTTCCACGTTATACAGAGCTCGAATTACAACTATTTTTAACACATTTGAAATACAGCTAAGCTATTATTCACGCGGTTTGATACTTGTAATTAATTTCTGCAGAAGACTTTTTAAAGGATTAAATATTCCCTCTTGATTCTGTTTTTACGAATACCAAGTTTTACTTTTTTCCGTGTTTATCATGTCCTCTCGACAACAATTAACCATATTTAGAGTTAAACTCGTTCTGACCCTTAAAGTTTATCTTAATATGAGGTCAGCAATCAGGGTCGTTTTTAAGTATTTTTATTTAATTTTAATACTTGTTTTTAGTGACTGCATTTAAGCTGTATAAATTCTGCTGCAAAGTTGTGACCCTTAAAAGCAATAAAAATTTTAGAATTATTTGTGTTTTATTTTAAGTGTAAGTCACACCGAAATATGAAAGTGAAAATACAGTGTAACGAAAGTGCTAGTAGAATTTATATATTTCAAAAATTTATGGCCGTAAATAGACAAATACAGATGAAAAATGAACCTATCTAGGGAGGGGGAATCAGGGAGGTCATGACCCCACACTCACACACTCTAGATCCTTGTTTGCTTTTAGTGATGTTAACTACTGCAGAAATAGGTTAATGCTGTTGCATGGGTCATGGCATTATGCAAAAGTTTTTTTTTAACTTCAATTTGAATACATTAGTAGGACAGTAAAGCTAATTTCTTTATGTATTTATTTTTTTTTTATTTCAATACTTTTTCCGTATGTATCTAAATCAATAAACAGACATCTTTGATGAAACACATGATTCTATAAATGACGAAAATGCAAATAGCTCAAAATCGATTGATTCAACCTTCAAATGGAATTTTAGCGAGACGAAAGAGAATCTCAGCGAAATGCACAAATTGGCAAGCAAATAAGAGCAACGAAATATTATTATACGAACAGAAAATAAAATGGCCTTAAAAAATCGAAATATCCAAAGAATGACGTCACTTGTGAAGTTTAGTTCTGAAAATTGGCATCTCAGCTGAGTTCGTATATTCTGTTAGGCGATGCATTTGTTTTCATTGTAATGAGGAACGTGATTGGTTGCTGAAACAAAGAAATATCGCAAACTGCCTGAGGAACGTTAGCGATGCATACGAGCCATGCGGGTAGTATTTTTAAAGTTCAACAGTGATTGCTTCGTTCGAATGAATGATTTAGTTGGGATTTCAGAAAGGCTCATGCATGAAATAATATTTGAGAGTTGTATTTTGAATATTTTATTTATGTCTCTCCTAGAAACAAGAGATTAAATAAGGCAGAATCTTTTCGAAACTCATTTCAAAATTCTGAAATACTTTCAAATATAAAAGTTCAACCACTTCAATATTTTAAGAGAACTTTTTAACTTCAAAATATAAACATTAGCAACGTTTATCTGATGTCTCGGATATTAGTTGCGCAAATAAATACCTTCCATTAAAGTTTTTCATAAAAATTGGAAGTACATAAATAATTCCTATTCAGATATTTTATACTGACAATAATATAATCTGAGAATGTTTGTAGTTCCATATTTATCGGATTATTTTCTTAAAATTTTACACATGGAAAAGAATACTAAAGAATGAAGTACATTGAAAATTATTGAACAAAATATTTATGCTGAAATAAATAAATTGAAGAACAACGTGGGTCATAAATATTTGAGCGAATGGCTGTCTTAAAGCTTCAATGTAGTGTCGCAGACCCTCACAACTTTTTATGCGAGGGTCTTAGTATTTTATTTTGTTCTGAGAAATGCCCTCGACTCTGGCCACAGATTTTAAAGACTTAGAGACCGCCAGTGGGCTGTACAAATTTACCAAGTGAACATGTCTAAAGCATCAATCTCTGTACTAAACTACAGAAAAAGTGGCAAGTGCTTTGGCTGCTTTAATCAGCCGATAGGTCGAAGCTGAATAAAACCAATCATTTCAATATCGCTTGAGAAACTGAGAGGGAATCATGGTTGATCCATCACTTAACTTTAAAAACTATTTTCAGTAACTTTTGGATAGTTAGAGCTTTACTGATATGCTCAGTTATATCATTTTATTATTCTTTACCAGGATCACTTACATTCTGAAAGTATTTACTATAATCTCGAAATATGCGTCTTAAATATATATTTATTTATACGTTCCATAATAAGATATATTTCTTCATTAATTGCTTTCTCAAAAAAGTAAACATTTCAACTTTTTAAACGATATGTATTCAACCCCCTCTCCTTTACACACCACAGAAGTTAACGACTTAGCCACCGTTAACGTAATGAATTATCGTATTAATATCTTTCTTTTATCTCGTTGCTAATTAACTTTATGATGCCATAAAATTTCGTTTAATGACTCAATCAAAAAGTTAGGACAATGCAAAGCCAGGAAAGAAATATATATCATACAAGTCTCTTATATCTAACAATAAGTTCAAAATGTCGAAGATGTGAATACTTTGTAATAATATTGCAGTAAATTCATTAATAGATTATATTATCTACATTAATATAAAACAAACTTACGTGGAAATACGACATAAAAAAGTATATGTTTTTTGATTTTGCTGATGTAACCAAGCTGAGATAATTATTACCAGAAATGAGGTGACCAACTCATAATCTCTGAGTAATCAACTACAAACAAACTGAAGTTTACATCACATAAGATACCATTTCAAAAATATACTATAAATTTGATCACAATCAAGTATAGTCGAATTTTGAATTACCTTGTCGAATTTTGAAAATCTTTGGTGCCAAGTGTCACAGGTAGAGCTTTTATATTTTCTTTTCTTTTTTTTTTTTTTGCACTCTGGACTGTCATTTCACCCGCACGTTTTCTCTGATGCCACGCTCTTGTTCTTTTTGCGTCTAACTTAGGCAGGAATTCAAGTGAAACACCATTACAATCGCTTCGAGGCGATCACAAATTGCAATCGCTACTGGAAGTCGAATTACATTGGAATCCGCATCTCATAGCGATTGTAACGTTTCACTTGAATCCAAATTTGGGAATTTGCGATTGCATTGGTGAGTTGCGATCTTCCGTGTTTCACTTGAATTCCTGCCTTAGGCATATTCAAAACAACATTGCACATTTTATTAAAGAAAATAGATTAGAAACAACGATAAAACAAAAGATAACATGTATCTTCAAGTAAACGGAAGATTTTTCCAAAGTTTTTGCAGATTTATCAGGAAATGTTAAATTATTCGGCACATAATCTAGAGCTGGATGCCGTAAATCTTGTGAAAAAAGCCACAACAACAAACATTTATAGTTATGGCTGTTTCAGATTATTGATTCAAAACAAACGGAAAACTGCAGTGTCTGTATGCGTCACTAACTGATGGTATTTTTAGTGCGGTATGGTTCTTGTAGATTATATTTTACGCAAAGGAAAAGTTTACTCTACACGAAAATGAAACTATAGCACGTAATAATATTTAAAAGGGTGAAATCATCTCTTTTGCGATTTAAATATAAGCAAATTGAATAAAAGAATCAAACAGCACGAAAAGAAATAGCTACAAAATTTTTGTCAAGAATTATAATAACGCAAAAAACTTTTTTTTCTAATCCCTTTTGAAAAGTGAATTGAGCTATTTGTGACATAAAAGTAATTTACTGAACATCAAAGTTCTTGTTTACGATTTAAAAAGAAAAAAAAAGCTCGAACGAAGTGTGAATGCAAACATTATTTCTCGGAGTTAGTCTTAAACTTCAATTTCTTTTCTCGTAAAAGTTTGTTTCTGAGATCAAATGCTATTAAGCGCAATCTCTTTAACTTTCCAGTGAGACTGGAAGTAATTCCATCTGCAGCGCTCTCAATTCCCTAAATCTAATCAGCAAACTGAAGAAAAAAGTGAAGAAGAAGTTGATAAATTTCTGTAAATATGCGGCCTGAGACGTCTCCGACAGGAAAATATGTGAGCCGTCTTGATTTTTTCTTTTTTTTTTTTTTTTTTGTCTCTGTCGAAGATGGAAGATCGAACTTGTGATCCTATGAAGTTTCAAAGCCTTTGACCAGAATTCTATTTAAGTCTTAAAGCACGAATACAGCATGCTGCCATTTATTCATGCTGAAGAGTTTTTATTTTTTTAAACTTAAAAAGTTTCTCTCCACCTCTATATAAACGCTAAAATGTACAATTCTGAAGTGCCTTAGTTCTTCGGAGTCAAACCATATTGACCAAACATTCAATATTTATATTATGGTTTCACTGTAGCTACCAATTAAATTAAAACCATTCTATTCCTGACATCTTACGCTCTGTGGTGATGCACTCTAACCTAGAAATCTATACGTAGGGGGGCGGGAGAGTGAAACGTCGAGAATTTGCTGATTATTAACATATTCAACATTGCTAAGCAACAGCACTAAAATTACTTATAATATTTGAAAATGTTTGACACCTAGCTAACATTGCATTACCTGAGAGTAGCAACAATTGTTTACTTACTTCTTTTGAAAAAAAAAAAACAGTTTAATTATTGTTTATTTTAGGCTTGCTATTATGTTCATTATTCCACTTAATGATGGATAAAATAAATATAGATTGAGAAAATGAAATAACTTTCAAAAGACAATCAGATCATTTGGAAAACACAAAAAGCTAAATGAAGAAAAATTTCATACCTAATTCTATAATTTAAATTGAATATAAGAAATGTTCTCTTTACTATTTAATATTGATTTATCCAATATTTGAAGATTGTTACTGCCACCTTACTCTACATCATCATATTATGAAACAATATTTTTCAACCAATGAACGCTTAGTGGGATATTGAAAAAAAATAGGTTTTTCTGAACAAATTTGACAGAAGAAAAATTTTAATCATTTTATTTCTCTTTTGTACTTGATCCGTATCTAAAACCAGCAGATAATTTTTGTGGAGGTGTTATGCGAATTTCAATTGGAATTATTTCTTAGATATGTATAATTTGCATTTTGACTTATATCTTTTGACATATTAATCAAAGAATAACCAACTTTTTCTTTTCCCGTACATCATGTTCTTTTTGAACTTACAAGCAACAATAGATTCCATCAGCACCAACTGTAACCGTGAACCATTTTACAATAAAAATAAGAATGAAACTTTTATAAAGCAAATAGCCATAAAAATGAAAGTGAGGGAAAAAACTTGACAAGCGTAAATGAAGCAGAGAATGGAGAGGAGATGCATTAACCCATTAATTCATCGCGTCCCTTTTTAGGGACGGTCCAAAAAAGGGTCTGAATTTCCCCAAAATGAACATTTTAACAAAATAATAGTGTTCAATTAGTACCTTGCTATTGTTTCGACTCGTTATTAACAGATTGCAGCACATAACCATTGTAAAGTGTGTTCTGTAGAAGTTTTAATATGACCTTTATTAAAAATTACATCGTTCACAATCTCAAGAAAAAAGTCTGAGTTTTCAAAGTTATTCCCAGCTTCCCAGTTTATGTTAATTGCCGATTTTATTTCTTCTTATAAAATGTCTATTTAAATATTATATCGTGGGCAGAAAAAAATTCTAGTAAAAAAAGTATATACCCTCTGGGGTCTATCGTAACTGTTAAGGGACGATTTTTCTTTCCTTAATAAAAAAAAAAATTACATAATATTTTTTAGATTAGTTTTCCTGTCCATTAAACACTGTTTGTAACCAGTATACAAAATATCTTTGAAAAAAAAACGTCAGGCATTAATGGGTTAAAGTATCACCCAGGTATAAACTAAATCATTGAACTTATTGAGAAGAAATGAATGTACAAAATCAAAGGAAAAATATACTTCAGCTAAAACGATACACAATCATGGAGTAGAGGCTATATATCAATGTACATACGCTAAACTAAACAAAAACGGATCTCTGACTTAGATTCATTACTTCCCCAATTTTAATAAATTCTGTTGTCGCGTATAATAAAGAAAAATATATAATAACTAGCAAAAATACCCGGCGTTGCCAGGGTCAGTAATAATATTGCGAAACAATTTATACTCACCTTTGTTTTTTTTTTTTTTCTCCTAAACTGAAAGAACTCAAAACACACCGCTTTAACTATTTTTAAAATGTCGCCAAATTTGCGGTAACTGTTTTGTTATACCTAGGATAATTTTGCTCTCCTCCCTACTTTATGAAAATACATTAGGCATTATTATGTCCCAATTTTTTGTAACAGAGAAATAGCTATCAAATGCTGAGATACTATTGCTGACCATAAAATGATGCTAAAAGTTTTTGTCCTAAATGATTTCGAAATTAATGGGAACATTTGACAATTATTTGTGTAAAAACGCAACTTAATGGTAATTTTAGTCTTGTTTAAGAGTTTTATTAATTTAGTATGTGGATTACTTTACGTTTTGACATAATTTTAAAAAGGGTTTTTAATGGCTACATCCGGAATCGGCCAACAAAAGAAAAAAACTGAGCTTTTCAAATGTGGGAGTATTATATCGATAATTTGGATTTTGCCGCATTCGATAAATATCAGACAATAATTGTTTGATTTTGGTGACGTCGTGTAAGAAGTAAAGTATTATTAAGTAGTCTTTGGCACAAAAACTGGTGTCAGTTGAAAACATCGCCGAGAATCTCAGTTATTAAAATCTTCTTGAAACAAATTTGGCAAAATTCCTGTTCAATTGGATACTAAGTAACTGCCCCAAGTACCCCGACAAAGTGCCCAATCAATGCAAACAAATTTAAGAAAGGCCGTTAAGTTGTATTTAAAGCTAAATCAAATTGGAAAATAGTGAACCTAATCCATTTATCAGTTGCCAATCACTTCAAGCGATTACGTTACCGATACTCTGAAACACATGTTTACAAAACTTGCGAAAATAATTGATGCACTGAACAATCTATTAAAAAAGAAATACACAATTTATTCTACAAAATAATATTTGTACGTTTCAAAGGACAAAAAAAAAAAAAAAAAACACATTGCTTAAGTATAAATATTCTACTTACAGCCAAGACTACAAAATGTTTTTAAATACAAATCATAGTAAAAGCTCGTTAGAGAGCTGGCACCCGATCGTTTCTAATGTCTAGTAGAAGCCTGGATATTAACCATGAAGCTGAAAAAAAAATTACTTTTTGATTTGACTTGAGAATAGCCTTGAAATCTTAATGAGAAAAATGGAAATGATACACCAATTCTAGCTATCGACAAAGAGTTGAGATGATGCAATAAATACTAAATTAGTTTGTTGGAAGCTTTCGCGTATTTATGCGAAAAATGTACCTTAAATTGGAATGAAAAAAAGCGCTATCAATCGAACTTTTTCAAATATCGTTACAAATTATAGCCTATGTGTTATTTTGATGTATAAGCTACATTATGGTAAAAGTTTCATTAAAATCCATTCAGTGGTTTTTGCGTGAAAGAGGAACAAACATCCATACATCCATACATCCATCCATACAAACTTTCACATATATAATAGTAGTAAGATTGTATTACAAATCCTAATACCATAATGGAGTATTTATTAACAATACTTTAGTTATAACAATACAAGTATAATTATTCAGTATACTAATTAATCAGCCGAACACAAACTGAAGTATTTAATTTAGATTATGCAATAAAGTTCTTCAATAATTAAGTTATGTATTCATTCTTGATGAAGAAATCTGGAATTAATTAATCTTTTTGCTTAATTGAATATTTAATATAGCTGGAAAGCGAATTGGCATTGCGAACTGCAATGGTTTACGAAAAACTTCAGTTCTCTTATTAATAGAATACTTTCCATTGAGAGGAAATATTTTTAATTATGTGGGAAACCAACAGGAGCCTCGCTGCACAAAATTTTATCAGAATCTAATTTACCTTCTTAAGTGATTTATTTACTGTGTCTGCATTCAAATAAACATCTATATAATACGAAAGTTTATAAGTAAATAATACAACGGGAAAATATATAAGGTAATCAATAATTATAGAAGAGATTCCAATTAGATCCATTCAAACAGCCAATCAGAAGTGACTACCCATTACACTGTAAAAAAATGAATGTTATTTTTACAGTATAATACAGCTAATTTTATGGTAATAAACTGTAAAAATCAGTATTAAACTGTAAAATTTCTACTTTTACGGTACTAAACAGTAAAATTGCTAATTTTACAATTTATTACCATGCATTTTATTGTTTTAAACTGGAATCTCTGCTTCCAGTATTACACTGCTGTTTTGACAATATTATACAGCTAAATTTTACGACAGTAAATTGTAAAATTTCTAACTTAACAGTAAGAGACTAAAATTGCTAGTTTTAAAGTTAATTACTGTGCATTTTACAGTTTTAAATTGGAGCCTCGGCTGCCAGTATTATACTGTAAAAACAACACTTTATTTTCTTCAGTGTAAGGTTGGTAGAGAAATGGTTATTTTCTATAAACGACTTCTAATAGTAAAACAAAATTGTGCATTGGCTTCCCTAAATCTAGGGAAATAATTTACAAAAAAAAAAAAACACTTAAGTTTTTAGATCGTGCATGAGTTTTGAAGTTTGGGAAAAAAAAAAAGCTGAAAAACGGGGCGAGGGGAGGCCTTTAATTTGTTTTTAAATCATGAATTTAAAAATTAGAACTTGCATTCCGGAACTTTTTGAGCAATGCTGTATGTTGGAATCATTACTTTTAACTGTGTATAATTCTCACAACTCGTATAATATAGAAATTTGCTGAATATGGGGAAAGTTTACGGTAATTCTTATCAGTAACAATTGTTTTCACCTTGTTACTAAATCCCCATAAAGAACATTTTAAAAGCTTTTTACAAGTAAAAAGCTTTAAATCTTTTATAAACTAAAGCAGATGGGAACAAAATGTTCCACATCTGCTTTTATTTCCCGTTCTCCCATTGTTTTCAGATTATTTACCATAAAACCTTTTAAACTAAAATGAAAAGCAAAGCATTACGAACATTTTTTGATTATCTCACAAGAATACAATGGAATAAAATTTGATAGCACAATATGTGCCTTATCTTTGCCAGTAATACCGCTCCTTAGTTTAATTAAATCTGTCCAAGCTATTAACTGAATCCCGGATATTTGGCCATTACAGAAAATTTTATGGCGCCATAATGTGGATGTGATATCGGATTACAATCTGCAGAACTAAGACATCAAGGGGTAAAGGTTACGTTCCTATTTTTCGTTGCCTACATAGTTACTGATATCTGACATTTAGGCAACATTTAAAAGTAGCAAAGGATTTACCGTTTCATATTTTCTTAGTCGTAGATGGGAAATAATACATGTGCAGTTGGCACTCGCTTATAACAAGTCCCAATTTAACGAGAACTCGGATTTAACAAGGAAATCAGAAATGCATAGAAAGTGTTTATTCTACGGGATAAAAGATCGCTTTTCGCGAGCAACCCTGATTAACCCTTTAACTGTCAAGTTATTTTGATTTTTAACACTTTTCCAAGCACAAACCCAAGAAACAGTCAGGTTTGACAAAGAGATGAAGCCGAAATAAACGTCTCCCGATATATATTCGGGTATAACAATACGATGCACTCAAAAAAAAAAAAAAATTACCCCGAGTAACACTCGGGTGTGACATTTTCGAAAACCAGCTGTGCCTGAGACTATCTCGGGCATGACAGTTAAAAGGTTAAAGCGAACTGCATGTTTGCGATTTATAATTTTTTTTCTGATTTTTACTGATTTTGACTTTTCCATGAAGAATTTTTGACGGAAAGAACTTACTTTTTGGAATCCTAAACATGGCATGAATATTCAGAAAAGAATCGATTTTTAAAATGATTACATTGTCATAGCTCAATGTCAGTTGAGGCGTTGATAACGAAAGTGATAAAAGTAGTAGAAGCAGAAGTAGCTGCTAAAACTAAAGCGTAATAAACGCTTTAGTTTTAGCAGCTACTTCTGCACAAAGCACTACACTAAAAATGAATATTGACTTCACAGTATAATGCAGCTAATTTTATAATAATAAACTGTAAAAATTTCTAATTTTACAGTAATAAATTGTAAAATTGCTAATTTTACAGTGATAAACTGTGAAACTGCTAATTTTACAGTTCATTACAGTGCATTTTACAGTGTTACTCTGAAACCTCTGCTGTTGCTTTTACAGTAGAATACAGCTAAATTTTACGTATTAAACTGTAAAATTGCTAACTTTACAGTAAGAAACTGTACAATTGCTAGTTTTACAATTTATTACTGTGAATTTTACAGTTATAAATTGGAATCTCGACTGCCAGTATTATATTGTAAAAACATCAGTTCATTTTTTGCAGTGCACCGCTGTTCTTTTTCAATTAATTTCAATTGGCAAATGGCAGAACCTACATTTGCACCATTCCGTATGAAGTTGAATGAAGTTAAAATTAGTTTTCTGATGATGTAAATGCAGTAAAAAATCGCTTTCACCACTTTTGCTATCAACGGCTCATTTATACATGAAAAAATAAAAGAAGTATACTGGTCCTATGGACCAGATAATGTCTATTTCATTCTTCCTGACAAAAAAAGAGGTCAGTTTAAAGGCATGAATGAAATTTAAAAGGTAACATTTTTTTAAAATAAGCTTCGAATTAAAAAAAGGGGGGGGGGGATGGAAATCATCAACACTTCAACAGACCTTGACATTTTTTAGGAGTGAAATTGATTTTGGAAGAGGGAAATATCTGAAAACAATGAAGTGAAAATCACGGTAGTGAGCAGTTTACTTAAAAAATAGAAGGAAAAAAAAGATATATAGATAATATTAATGCATAATAAAATGGAAGGCAAAGAAAAAATGTTTCAAAGCTTGATTTTTGACATTAACTGTATTTGACGTTTCGCATTAAAAGAAAGAAAACGAAATATTCCATTGTAACACTTTAAAATGTCAACTAGCTTTTCCTCCCGTTTTAAACAGTTTTTTTTTTAAGTACAAAGCGTAAAAATACGCTTGACGAACTTTTTGCGGAGTGTTCTCGAAACACTCTTGAAATACCCTTGTCGAGGCGTTAATAACACATCTGAGCGCGTTTATTTTAATGTTTTTGTTACACTTGAGAGTATTTTGCAACCAAGGCTGATGTAGCATTTCGAAGTTTTCTTAAATTCTGTTTAAGTTTTCGGGAATATCATAAAATTTTAACTTGCTCGCTTTCACGTGTCTGTACGTGTTTATGTGTACTTTTAAATTCTTCAATTCATTGAGGAAAACTAGGATAATGACGCTCAGACGGCTGAAACTCTCTTAACTATTTCGAAATAAAAAAGAATAAAAAATCTTACGGTTGGTAACGTCAGAGAAATTTCAAAATTGCAAATTCATAGCAAAGAATGTAGTTAAAGTTAAAAGAAAACCTGTTTTTTGTGGCCTCCAATAATTATTTTGCTGTTGTTTTACTATAAAATTCTGCATCTGACTTGCAGAAAAGTGTACAGTACACCTTTAATTTCAAATATTAACTTATACATTCTGCAATTAAATATATATTTCCAGGTGTGTGTCATGCTTTAATTAATTTTTAGTGCTTTGATACGGCAACTATACTGCATATCATTTGAACATGGCGATGACGGGTAATGGCGCTCATATAAACGCTGCGTATAACACCATTCACATTGATGAATCTCAGTTGTGATGATGACGACCTAGATTGTCTGATTCAAATCAAATACGATAAATTGGACATAAATCTGTTGATTTTGATGAGAATTCGGGTTCGAATACGAAACGTGATTTCGCTGTACTCAATATGAGATTGCAATGTAGAAAGTGATAGCATAAAGCCTTGTGCACTGGCTATATACATATTTAAGAGAAAACAGCCCACACAACTATCCCGTGACTTTTGTCGTAATTAAATGTTGTATAAAAGCTTTGAGGGGAATTAGCTTACTATGGGCAACATTACTTTCCATCAATGACTAATTTAAAAAACAATTGCAAAGTTTCGAAATCTTTTACGCAAAGTACTTGATTGGAAACTAATCCTGGAGCTTCGAAGTTATTTTTTGGTTAGAAAAAAATTAATAAGTAAATAGATTTTTTGTGTAAATTTTACCACTGATTCGTGTTTCCCACTAAGCAACCATTATCACCCTACACTGTAAACATGAATGTTGTTTTTACAGTATAATACAGCTAATTTTATAGTAATAAACTGTAAAATGACTAATTTTACAGTTTATTACCATGCATTTTACAGTTTTGAACTGGAACCTCTGCTGCCAATATTATATTGTTGTTTTTACAATATAACGCAGCTAAATTTAACAGCAATAAACTGTAAAATCGATTACTTTAAAGTAAAAACTGAAAAATTGCTGGTTTTGCAGTTTATAACTGCATTTTTCAATTTTTAATTGAAACCTCTGCTGCCAGAATTATACTGTAAAAACAACAGTTCATTTTTTGCAGTGTACTTTCCATTATTCCTTTTGAAAACTAGATTTTGCCATATGGCAAAAGCTAATTCTTTAGAGTTCCCTTCCATGACTCACTTAGAAAACTGCTTGGCACAGATTTATTCGATTGATTTTCAATTCAGTCTCAACTTGAAACATCTCCAACCGAGTTTTTATCTCTTTCTCCTTTTATTTTAACTTCTTCACTTTGAAAACCGAGCAAAACATTCCATCGAATTTCTTCCTGTGTGCAGAAGAGAGAGTTCTAGGTCAAGAGTGACGTCAGACTTTCCGGCTGAAAGCACGCTCGCATTCACACATTTGCGATTGCCTTTCAATATCGATCTCAGATCGCTCTTCCTTCGGTCAGCAAGCTTTGGCTTACCATATCGATTGACTGTCGGATCCTCTACTTTTATGGATCTAGATGTGAACTTTTTAAAAACTTTTCCTTTTAGACTAAACTTTTGAGTAAACAATCAAATACTCTGGCCTATACCGACGACTTTATAGACCAAACATATTTTTGTATAGATAAGTGTTGTCGTAGTAAAATTGTAAGAAATAATATTTTTGGCAAAATTTTTTATTTGCTTATTTTTACAAATCCTCTTCTACTTTGTTATTTACTTCTTAATTCATTTTCTTATTTATTTTGTATATGTGTGTGCAATAATCTATAAAGTTTGTAAGCTACCAAATAAGAATATCCAAATCCAAATTTTTCACAAATGCATTTTTTTTTTCATTGCTATAATTAAGTATGCCAATAACCTGAAACGATGAGAGTTTCAAAAATGTCCTCTAACTAGTTTAAAATAAACAGGAAAAGTTATTTTAATGCATACTTTTTTGCAGCGACAGGTAAAGTAACTTTATCTTTTAAAAAAGTTTTTTCTTCCCTTGGAGATACCTACTTTTGCAGCCCCATTTTAAACTTAACATACTTAGTGGCGACCTTGAAACATTTTAGCTATGCAAACCTTGTATTCAACATAAAGCTATGATCTAAAAAAAACATAGGCGTATGTTTACTTCATTTATAATAAATAATTAAATTTTCGGATTTGTAAAACTTTTATATAGAAACAAATTTAACTCTTTACTCTTATTTACCCTGCTATTAATTTCATATTTTAAAGCATATAGTACAAGTACTAAGTAATAAAAACGAAAAACAACTGGTTATTGAAGAAAAAATAAATGATTTGAAAATTAAATTCAACTTTAGCACTTTGATAAAATCCAATTAGCCATCCCTGGTCTAAAATAAGGAAGGAATCACTAAAAGAAAAGAACAAACATGTTTGACTACTTGAATATTTTTAATAAGTAAGTAACTAACTACAGTTGAATATTGAAAAAAAAAATCGTCAAAATACCGATCATCAAGCGTACTGTCAGTCGGGGTTTTTGTCAAGTGGGATAAAAAACAACATCATAAATAATGCCACTTTTTTTTCCAAAAAATTTGAACCCCCTCCCTTCCTTTGACATAGGTCATGCTGTTTTTCATAATCATATTGTTATTGTAGATAAAGAGGTATACTGCCGTACTAAGCATAAAAGTCGTGTCTGCACTTTTTAACAAAATTGCGTTATCGCCACCAGGTGGCTCTTTGTGACGAATTTTACCTACAGGGTCATTCCATGTGAAATCAACAAGCCTCAAAATTTGACCATCACCAATTTCAAAAAAAATTATAGGGTTTATTACCTCTATAATGTGATACAAAAAACTGATTTTTTAAATTTTTTTCAGCTGTTAGTTTTTTGTGTGAGACCGCTTAAAAAACGCAAAAAATGGAAAAAAAAGTGAAATTTTGAACATACAAAGATTCAATTTTCTCAGCTTCTCTTGCAGCTAGAGTCTTTTGTTATATGTCATTGTAAAGCTCTTTAAACAAGCTTTCAAATGATATATAATTTGACAAGGTTTCGTGATGTTAATATTTCAAGGTCACCAAAAGCATTATTTGACCTTGAATATTTCAAAAAGTGCATTTTTTAAAAATCTGAAAAAAAAATATATATATTACTTCCTAATGTAGTGTATATGTGGTAAAATTTGCAGAATGGGACAGCAATGGATCTGGATGAAAAATGGAATCGACTTTTTACACTCTTACCACTTTATTGCAATGCCTATGGCTCCTGAGGATATATAATACAGAAATATTGCAAACTGCGAAATGTTATTTATAAGTGACGGTTGACTTATTCCACGTCTTGTTTTGAGAGGTTATAAATAATTCCTTTTCCGTTTCTACTAGGGTCTACTCTCGAAATAATAGCACTTATGGGCACATTGACAACATTTTCAAAGTCTGGATAGTAGATAGAATTTGAGGGTCCATGAGGTTGCAACAGCTTGATTTTCTTTATCTGTGTCTAAGACGCACCTTAGCCACCAATATCCATTATACCTGCATATCAAGAATCCAACCATTTCTGGGCAATCAAGATTGCATTTGACAGTAGTAGTACGTTCGATCCTTATAGTGTTGAAAATGAATATGCATTCACTTGCATATGATTCCTGTTTAATGGCATTACACAATGAAGACTTTGAGTGCCTGGTGTTGTTCTTGCCATCATTTTTCTAGATTTCAAAGCCTCTTCCATTTTTTGCGTTTTCCATTTTTTGCGTTTTTTAAGCTGTCTCACACAAAAAACTAACAGCTGAAAAAAATTTTAAAAATCAGTTTTTACTTCCTTTTACGTAGTAAAGGAAGTATTGTGATCGCGAAAAAAAAAAATCACTCAAATTTGAGTCTAAATTTTCATTTTGCTCACCCCCGAATGAAAATTCCTTAGTTTTTTTGACCTGTCAGCACGTGTATATGTACCTAGCAACATATAAGCAGCCGAAAAATTTTTTTCAACCACCCCCGAGTTAATTACGACGAGTTTTCTCGTGACGTCTGTATGTACGTGTGTGCGTATGTGGGTCGCATAACTCAAAAACTATATGCCGTAGAAGCTTCTAGCTTGGTATGTAGGCTCTGAGGATGGTCTAGTTGTGCACCTCCCCTTGTGGTTGCATTTGAATGTTCCCAAGGGGGTGTTTTACCCCTTTTTTGGGGTAAATCAGTGTTAATTTCAATGCAGACTCAAGTGATATGAATTGGCGCGACCACTTGGCGATATGTCGCCAAGCTTTTGGTCGCCGATTGACGCCAACTTGGCGACATATCGCCAAGTTGGCGACAAATTTGGCGAAAAAAAATATTTTTCGAATTTGGGTTCAACTTGGCGCTATTGGCGATATTTTGCGAAAAATTCACTGAATGATATTAAAATCAGCAATATTTAGAAAATTAACCATTGCAAAATATTTTTTGCATTGTTTCGTGGCAGATTAGGGGAGTAAATATTTGAATTGTTACCTTGCTCACTCCAAGCACTTTTTTTAACACTTAAGGCAACTACTAAGAAATTTACACGTAAAAGGAAGTAGTGTGGGGTCCATACCAGATTTTTTTGTATCACATTATAGAGGTAATCAACCCTTTTTTTTTTTTTTGAAATTGGTGATGGTCAAGTTTTGAGGCTTGTTGATTTCTCAGTTTGAGCTCGGCTGCAGATACCACTTTTGCCCTTAGCACGGCAGTATACTGCCGTGCTATGCGCAAAAGTCGTGTCTGCACTTTTTAACAAAACTGAGTTGTCGCCACCAGGTGGCTCTTTGTGACGTATTTTATCTAAATACAAAAATGTGTAGTCATTTGAGAACAGGAAATATATATATTTTTTAATCTGAAAAAGTTTCATCTGAATCAAATACATAGTGGCACAAAACTTTACAGAGTTATATCTCAGTTTGAGCTTTACTGCAGTTACCACTTTTGCTCCTAGCACGGCAGTATTCTCTTCTTATTACTTCCTACTGCGCTGAGGCTGTTACAAACCGCCTCAGTTTTACGAGTTCCCCTTCCTCGAGGCGTGATATCATTAGTGAATGATCCCTAAGTCAAATATATTGCAGACTTTGAGTGGTGCAAAGTTGAAACTAACGATCCTCAAAGATACTCTGAATTACTGTAAATGCTTCACAGTTGAGAAAGGAAGTGTCGGTTAATTAAAGAAAATGTCTTGATTCAGTCACTTTTATATAGAGTTAAGAGGAACCATTCAAGCTATAACCAAGCACTTTGAAAGCTTAATAACGAATTTTCAAACATTAGGAGCCCCTATAAAAGATTAAAAATCCCATTCAAAGCTTAGAACGTTAAGGACTTTTCATAACTTTAAGAATCTCGTTACATTCTCACAACTAAACAACTATACAACTGCGTGATGAAGTTCAATGCTCACGTTGAGCTTTCTATTTCAAAAGCACTTCACCACTGGAAAGTTTGAAAACCTCTTGGTGCATTCGAATGTTTGATTACTTCCAGCCGGAAAATCTTTCATTACGAAATAAACAGATTTATTAAAGAACTAATGGCGCAATCATATCCACCAGTCTCTTCCAGTAAACTTCTACTACAGTTTAATTTTCTCGTTAGACGGAGTCTAAAAAAGTTAGAGAAGCGGAAAATTCCGGTTTCAACATTTAATAAGGTTCTCTGACGAAAGGAAAATTGGCGATGAACATGTTCTAATGTAATTTACTTCTTTTTCGGATAGTTCAGCAGGCCGAAAGAATTTTTCGTACCTCTCTTGATGAATAGTTCTAATTAATTTATCCGATCCCGAATTCTCTGGAATTGTTTTGCGACGAACAATAGCTATAAATAAGACGACTATTATTTCCTAAAGGCAGATAGTGTCTGTGATCAAAATAAAATAAGTCTCCAATGAATATTTACTTAAATTCTTTCCGGATTTTTTTTTTTCAGTGATTGATTCCATTCCGAAAAAAGGCCATAAAATGTACTAAATGATTAGTTAGGTGTTTCAGTAACAGTTATTAACTGTTAGTAATAGTTAGTCTATTGAATAAATGTAATGCTCTGGATTGCCTACTCACTGGAGATATCTGGAGACGACAATTTGGTTAATATCTAAAATGGCAATTTTTCGTTACCGAAAAAATACTCGAGCAATCAGGACAAAAAGAAATCAAGCGGTGCAGTGTCGGGCGAATATTTTCCAGTGACTGTCAACAGAAAAGATGTGATTCTGAAACATGATTATGCAGCATCACACTGACCTAATTTTAGGCAACTTAAAATTATTATTATGATAAAGCACAGTATAACAATTGTTTTATGGCAAGCGATGTAATAAGTGAACCGTTTATTTCAAAACCCAGTCAAGCAACAAAATTTCTAATTTTAGGAAATCATTTATATCATCACATTAAATACTTCAATAGCGATTACAACACTAGTTACAGAAAGAAATACATTTAATATGCTTACATTTCTGCTTAAAATGCTGTAATCCTTATCAATTTTTTTAAATAAAAGTAAAACTGCGTTTCTGAACTTTTAGAGCTTGTCACTTGACTGTTTTTTAAATAATTAATTCAATTAAACGTTCATGAATTTGTGTTCAGTTAATTAACTTAAGATTTGACTAACCAAATTTTGGAAATGACGTTGAACTAAAACGTCATTTCCCAAATGGTAGGACTCTATTACTTACACTGCTTGACAATTGCTAAGGAGCAATTACATGTATTGGAATAATTAAGAATATGCATTGATTGAGGAAACAGAAGCAAGTACATATTTAATAGGGAGGATGTGCTCTTGTTTTAATTCAAAATGCTACAAATATCCCTGCATCGATGAAGTACAAAGAAAAAAAATCCTCCTGAAATAATTTTCAAACAGCCCCAAGAAATTGATCTTCCGATCGGAATAGAGCAGACATGAGAACCTTAGTGTGTCGTGCGATTAGCACGGACCCTAATGTACATTTTGCATATGTTATCCATTATCTCCACTAATCTATTGAGGGGTCCTTTTTCGGTTATTGCCCCATTCCTCTCTCATGGCGGTTTTGAGTTCTTGCACTGTTGGATTAAAAATGATTCTTTGTGAAACACATATGCGAAGAGCATTCCAGGCATGTTCAATAGAAATTAGGCCTCAAAATTAAGCAGGCTACTGTAGACAGAGAATATTTTCACTTTGCAATATGTCCGATACCTCAGCGCTTCTGTTTGGCGGTGCATTATCGTCAATAAACAGAAAATCTAGACTAAAAGCAGCGCTTAAAAGACAAACATGTTCCATAGTAGGGATGCACCGATAAGCAAATTGGCCGATTACCGATTAATCGGCTGTTGATAATCGGCCGATTAATCGGTCAAGCCGATTAATGAATAAAATGGTTGTTTTAGGTACTACCAATTTCACCGTTACAGTTTTTTCTTCGTTTTTTTACAATTCTAACTTTTAAAATAGTTCCTAATTTTTTCTTCCATTTTCCTAATTTTCCCAAAATAATTTCAAAATTTTATCAAATTTCTCTGAACTAATTTTCATATCATTGTCAATAATATTGCAATAACACATTGCTAATTATGTAAACTAGACATGAAAATTCAAAAAAAAAAAAAAAGGCTGTGTGGTGAGCAATCCATTTTTGAAGTTCTTTCAGTTTCAATTTTTCAATTTTTAGTAGCTATGTAATTCAAGACTTTTATTCTTTGTGAAAACTGAAGATTATCTAAAAGCAAGGAGAAAAGTATCAACGCATGAAAAATGTTGCTACATTAACTATGTGTATTTTTATTCAAAATAGGAGAATTAATGTATTAAAAACTTTACATCAACTGTGATCATATTATTACTGTTAATAAAATTATTCATCATAATTTCTTAGTAAAGGTTTACTTTAAAAAATAATATTTAAAAAAAAAAATTTTCCGCCGATTAATCGGCCCGATTCTGCCGATTATTAATAATCGGCATAGTGGCCGATTATGGCCGATTAATCGGTACTGCCGATTAATCGGTGCATCCCTATTCCATAGTAATCTTTGTGCAATACCGCTGCGATGTAACGCGTCCTTGTTCAAAGATGTGATGCGGTGTTCTGCCATTGTGCAGGATGCATGCCCACACCATCACGTTTGGGCCGCTCGAACACGTTCACAAACAAATGAAGGGTCAGGGGGAAAAAGCACGGTAGTCACATTTGATTCATTTTGAGAAAAACGAAATTTAAACTTTACGAACTCATAAACTTCCCCAGTATACTTGTTCTAAAATGACAATAATACATGGACTACAGTGTTTTTTCACGAATATTGCATATACTAAACGAAATTACACTTATTTTTCTAACAGGTGGTAGCATCAGTTTAAATTCAACAAAAAGTGGATTTCCGTGGTTTTTCCCCCTGACCCTTCAAATGTTTGTGCCATTACATGTTCCAAGCTCTCTCCATAGCAGTTAAGGTGGGGGGTAGAATCACTTGCCACGCTGAAACGAGATTCGTCGGAGAACATTACACTAAGTCAACTTCGCCGATTCCAACCGACATGTTCTTTACACCAGCTTAATTTCTCCTGATAATGGCTTGGATGAAGTCTCATGCAACGTAAGGGCTTCCGTGTATATATGAAAATTTTATTTAATCGCCGTGAGATGATTCTTCCAGAAACGTGAGCACCGGTAGTAGTTGCAAGGTTAAAAGTTTTCTTGATCAGGAGTGAAATTTCTATTCGTTTTTGCCACGAGGACTGCATAACAACCATCCGCAGGTGTAGTGCTCCTACCACGTACACTGGCTTGCTTTTATAAAGCATTTCCCTCTTCAGCGGCCTTCTTTTATCGCGAGATGACACTTTTTGATACACCTATTGCGGCAGCTACAGTGATGACAATTTGACCGGATTACAGTCGTCCAACTGTTCTTTCGCGATCGTAGGTACTCAAATAATGTCTTGCTGACAATTTGCCTTTGATCATTGCAAGAAACAAAGAGGATGTCCGAAAAAAGCTTTTTCAACGTTCAGCACTGCTTTTGTCGAAAATCAAACAGCGTAAATTTTCGTACGAATCATGAGTCGGAATGCACTGCCTTTTATGCGGATAACGAGTCCTGGTCTACCCCTCGGTCCGAACTTGGATTTACTTTTATTGACCAGCTATTTGAGACGCAATTTTACATAAATCACTTGTTCGTTAGCAATTGACAAGCAGTGTAGAATAAACAACATATTTAGATAGTTTAAGTGCACTTTCTTAGTTAAAGTTGCAAGTTGCAGTGTACTTTTAACCCTTTATGTCCAAAATTAATTTAGCAATGAATTTTTATACATCTTTTCTGTTTTCTTTCGTTGAAAATACATCAAACAACATATAACAAGTAAAAAAAAATTGAAAATTTGTATGGTCTAGGGCCCCTTAAGCCTTAGGGCCCCTAAGAAAACTGTTTCCGATCGCAGGCACCATCTGTCGACCTCTCAGCAAAGTACAAGGACTGGTACTTACAAATACTAGCATGATTCCAGCCATTTAGAATTCGTAATATTATTTTAATATAAGCCGGACTTCTGAGTCCCGTCCGGGCACAAAAGGTGAATATCAAAATACTCAAAATGCATTACTTTTTATGTTGTTTCTTTAGGAGGGCAAAGAGGGGAGCGAAATTAAAAATTCTGATAAAAACTGGGCCGCGAATACTAAACGGTTCAGAACCGCTGGTTTAAAACATCTTTCCGAATTTCAAACAACTCCTATTTAAAACATTGCGGATTCTTCTACTTATACGATAATACTTTCCGTCCCGTGCGGAATTTTTCCACTGTGCTCGAAACAATTCACATGGAAATACTATTTTTTCTTCTGCGCCTCGGTTTCCTCCGATCCGAATAGTTTCAACTCGTTGCTGACGTCATTGCTTTCAGTTCCAGGACCATAATGGCTCTTCACAGTCGCAGCATATTAGTTGGAGTTCTATTGATCGCTTGTGCATTCGGAAGTCAATTTCCCGATCCGAGTTATTGAATTATTTTATGTTTACAGTTTCCAGATGCAGGGAAGCAAGCTAGTTGGAATGGATACGGTTGGCTGGGAAGTCTTTCCCAGCAATAGGGCTTTTGAAATAATAGAAGAGCAGACTATATTTTGTTTTTATACAAACATATGGAGAGTGAGTGATATTATTGAAAAAATGGAAATGGTTGCAAATTTTTGAATGCTGGCAGTGGCAAAATGTCTGTTGCAAAGAAAAGTTTAAATATTTGAATAAAAAATATTTGCAAAAATGCTTTGTTCAAGAAAAACGATATAATAAAAACATACGGACTGGTGAGAATGATAATGGTGCAAGTAGAAATTTTTATGTTTGCAGTTTCCAGCAGGGGTGCCCATACCCTTTAAGCGCAATGGCGCAAATTCCCCCCTCCTCTCCCCACAAAAAGTTTTCACAACCCTCTTGTGCTTTTTTATTTTTTATTTTCAGCCCTCTTTATTTATTTATATCTTTAAACATTATTTATTTATTTATTTTATTATAATTATTATTCTTCTATTTAAAAAATTCTGTACTACGCCACTGAAAGTTATCATTTAATTATAACTTAATAATAGACACTGAAGGAATAAACTGCAATGCTGTTTTTTTTCCCTTCCAGACATTCCAAAAACACACACATAATAATAATATAACTAAAACAAATAATTTAAATGGAAAAAATAAATTAATAACTAATTTTATATTAAAAAATAAATTATGAAATAATTTAAATAAACAAATATCTAAGTTAAAAAATCCCCCCCCCCCGAAAAAAATTTGATGACCCAACTTGAGCCATCTCCTCCTTCCCCCCTGTGGGTTCCAGATGCAGGGAAGTACACAAACTAGTTGAAATGGATGCGCTGCGCTCAAGGGTGGGATCTACACTGCTCGACATTGAAAATGCAACACCAAAAAGGAATGGTCAGAAATTGATGAAATTTGGTAAGAAGACAGAGACAGCATGGAACAATAAGTGATATTTATTTCAAAATAAATAAGCAAAATTTAGAGCGAGGACGGCGTCGGCTCAGTAAGAAGTAGGACCACCGCGGACAGCGATGCACGAAGAAACACGTCTAGGCATGGAGTCAATAAGCCTGCGGATGGTGTCCTGAGGGATGGCACTCCATTACCTTTCAACCATTTGCCACAGTTCGTCCTCTGAACGAGGCAGTGGCAGGTTCTGCAAACGGCGTCCAATCACGTCCCACACATGTTCGATTGGTGACAAGTCAGGAGAGTATGGTGGCCAGGAAAGCATCTGTACACCTCGTAGAGCATGTTGGCTGATTCGAGCACTGTGAGGCCGGGCGTTATCCTGTTGAAAAATTGCATTTGGCAGACCCTGAAGGTAGGGGATTGCCACCGGCCGCAGTACATTATCTACATATTGTTGGGCCGTCATAGTGCCCCGAATACGAACTAGAGGTGATACGGAATTGTATGCAATAGCGCCCCAAACCATTATGCCACGTTGTCGCGCTGTGGGGTGTTCCACAGTTACTGACGGATTCGATCTTTCTTCACGTCGACGCCACACACGTATGCGATGACTACCGCTGGACAAACAGAAGCGGGATTCATCTGAGAACACTACGGTTTGCCATTCTGCCATCCACGTCGCTCTGGTCCCGCACCATTCCAAACGATGGAGTCTGTGCTGTGAGGTCAATGGCAGTCTTCTTAGCGGGCGCCGTGATTGCAGGCCACGTGCAACCAGTCGACGGGAAATGGTTCTGGTCGACACAGGAACATCCAGGGTACCTTGCACGTGCTGCAGAATCGACCAACAAGTGACTTGCGGGTCCGCCACAGCTTGTCGGTGAATCCGTCGATCCAAGCGGTCTGACGTCACTCTGGCTGCATCTGGGCAATTCCACGAAAAGTGGTCCTAACACACCAAAATTTTTTTCCCCCATAATACAAAAACAAACCTTACTTTTTGACAAAAAAAATATCTACTCTTTTCGATTCCAGCATCAATTTTAAGATATAATATTTCTTTTCTCATATTTTAGCCTTGTTTAATAACATTGAGACAAATTTTAAAAAAAATGCATTATTAGTGAAAAAATGTCAGAGAATTTTTTTCATCTAATAATCAATTTTTTTTTTGGAAAAACTATCAAATATCATGAACGTAGATCCTTTAGTATGATTACATCTCATATTTTTTGTAATAAAGTGTTTCATAAGTTTTTAACCCCTCAAAATATGCAGGTTACTTTTTTTTTGGTCACACACGTAAGGCAAAAGATAGAAAAGTTCCCCCCCAAGGTCTAATTAGGGGACTAAAAGAAAACTATCTCATATCATAAATTAACTTGATACATAACACCTGTAACCTGACGTACATCTTCATCCATTCGGCAGAAACGTTTTAACGAGGCTCTTTAAAAGCTGTCACACACGTAAGACTTTTGAATGGTTTACCTTAACCCTTCACTGCACGGTGTGCCAGATCTGGCACAAACCAAATAAACCCTCATATATTCCAATGACTTTTTAAATGCAGTTAAACTGAGTTTTACGCCCCTTCTGGAACATTGCTATAACAGTTTAGTGTGATGTTTATGCACTAGTTAGTTGTACTAGTCTAGGTATTACAGTTCTTGCTTTTGAAAAAAAGAGTGTCTGCATTTCCGTTAGAGGTGTGTTTAGTCATTTTTTCCTTTGTTCTAAAAATGTTTTAATACACTTAGTGGCAAATTTGTTTGTACCACTTATGGCACAAAACACATTGTAGATTATTACACTTATCGGTATACAAAGCATATGCTATGTGCTTTGTGCCATATGTAGAACAAACAATTAAAACATCATTTTTGGTGCACCTTTTGAAGATAAGTTTTTTTCTTCATTTTTCCTGAACTCAGAGTTATTAAAAGGTAACATATGACTTTTTTCATGAAAAATAAAAATTCAGCAGTGAAGGGTTAAGAGTCAGGTCTTTGTTTGAGAAACTTTCCCAGGAACCGATTTTTTTAATTTAATTTTTTTTTGTTAATCTCCTCTGATTACATGTAACATGTTATACAAATAAATTATAAAATAACCTATATATAATTCGTATACAAATGAGAATTAATTTCGTCTTCATTCTTTATTTTGTGAACATATCTTTGCAATTTAATTATTTACTAGCGGCAATGTCCAACAAAATCAGATCTTTCGTTTAGGGCAAAAAATCAAATATTAAACAAGTGGTTCCGTCCGGAACTGAACGAGCCTACTTTCTCGTTTGCCAATTTCAAATTTCAAATTTGGTAAAATATTCATCCGAAAGATAATGGGTACGTGGGGGGTGGGGGGCAATTCGAAAAGTCAAACATGAGAATTAATTGTCCTCGCCGAGATCTTTCTAACAAAAAAAGTTTGTTCAAATCAGACTGTTTAACTCAAAAGTAATTAGCGGGGGACCAGTTGTATGAGCGGTTCAAAGTTGAACAAAAAAGGGCTCAAACCAAAATATTAAATGTGAGAATTATTTATCCTCGCCGAGATTATTAGAACAAAAGAAAAAAAATGTTCAAATCGGATTGTTTACTCAAAAGTTGTTAACGGGGGACAGGTTGTTTGAACGGTTCAAAGTTGAACGAAAAATTGTTCAAATCTGAAAGTCAAATATGAGAATGAGGTCTCCTCGCCGAGATCTTTCGAACAAAAAAAAAGTTTGTTCAAATCGGACTGCTCACTCAAAAAATATTAGAAGAGGGGGGCGAGGGGAGGGGGAGGGGTAGAGACAGACACACACATATATAATGCTGATAGCTGTAATTATCAGTTGTGGAAGTTGAATTGACTTTAAAATAAAGAAATGCTGCACGCGGTCACACACGTAAGGCTCTAGTGTCACACACGTAAGGAATATTAAAAATTTTTTATTGCTACTGTACGAAGTTTAGAAAAAAAAGAATATGTGGAATACTTACTTAGTATACTTAGACACATGCAAAAAATCACCGTTCATTTATCTTTTAAAACTTCACAGGAAATTACACAATAATATCAGGTACAGCTTATTTTCAGATTTTCCGAGTCACACACGTAACTCTGTATTTAAAATTTTATAAAAAAATTCAAAAGTGTCCTATGAAAAAAATAACGCCGCATTACAACATTTGCATATCTTCTGTTACTCAAATAGCAACCACTAAGAAATATGTAAAAAATATCGTCCTGGTTTTTATTGTTATTTGCAAAGAAATGGCGTCAAAAAGTCACACACGTAAGGCTGGAATGGCCCATCTGCACCCCTCAATGTGGCTACATTTCCTCTTTCCAACCATCTCCGACACAGCCGATGCACAGTGCTTGCATCCATGTGGGTATCAGCTTCAATTTGACGTATGGACCAACCTCCCCTTCTCAGTCCGATCACCATACCCCTTGTAAAGTCGTCTATATGCTGGAAGTGCCTTCGTTGAGGACGGCGTGGCATTTCCTCCTATCACACGTATCCTTCGAGACAAAAACCAAATTTCTCCGATAATTAGTCTGGCAGAAAAACCAACATGAACATAGCCCACTTTTCAACTTCATTCTCTTATATCTTACTTCACGTGCGCCGGAGAGCTGCGCATTTCATATCATTTGCATAACTCAGTGACGTGCGTCTACGGTAAAATTTGCATGAATTTCTGACCACTCCTTCTTGGTGTTGCATTTTCAATGTCGAGCAGTGTATAAAATGTTTCGACTCGGAGGAGCTATCTATTTTAATACGTGTCCTTTACTACACATCTTCCCAGATAGCACAAATAACCTTTAAACGTTTTATAAACGTTTTTAAGCGGTTGTTACAACGTTAATAACCATTTTACAACCTTTAAAAAACGAAGTGTGCTACTTGGGTTGGTTGGAACTCACACTTGGATGGAAAGTTTAGTTTGGCTTAAGCATAGGTTTGAGCTTCTCTTTGAATCCTCTATCCAGTGTACCTAAGGCCCCTATATAGACGAGCCAGCGCATCAAGATTAAGTTTCACCACTTTGGATCCAGCGCGTGTTTGTGTGCTTGAGTGGTTGTCTTTTCTGGCCAGTAATCGCGTTTCGGTAATTTTTCACTGTGAGCAATTATTAGCGGCATGTGGATTTGGCAAAGCTTAGCAATGTGCCAAAACTTTTTTCTGGTAACCCTACTCCGCAACAATGAAAATTTAAAAGTAAAAGTTAAGGAATTGGATCCGGCCTGTCTATATAGCGGCTGTAAGGGCCCTGCTCCACATCAGCGTAAAACGCGACCGAAACTGAAGGCAGAAACCGAAAATCCGGGTACTTTCCATAGGAACACTATTTGCTCCATTTTACGCTTCTGCTTTATTTTTCTGCTTTACGTTAATGTGGAGCAGGGCCCTTAGTGTACCTATGGGAGATAAACTAAATGATCTCCATATATTATTTCTCTAAGCCGAATCCTATACCCGGTCGAAACTCGCTCATTTCTTTATGGAATTGCATGAAAATTTATGATTTTGAAGCTTATCCCGTGGGCTATTGACGAAAATTAGACCCACCCTCTAAAAAGTGTCGGTTTGTTTTTTATTCGAACTTCAATTTTTGGGCACAAAATTGACTTTATCTAGCGAAATAATTGTCGTATCGTCTCCATTTTGATTTCATTCGAAAGATTTAAAAAAATGCGTTCTTTAGAACGTTTCTCCGCTAGCGCCGCGTAACGAGAATCTCGAAAATCCACGTTTAAGCGACTTATAAGCGATTGAAGTTTGAAAAAGTTAAATTTTTTGCTCAACTGTTAAAATCGTTACACCATTGTTGTTCAAATCAATTTTAAATGCGACATTTCAAGCCAAGGCTTAGCTCGGTAAACCTTAATTGTAACTTTTATTGTTTCAAAATACTATGGTAGTTTTGCGATAACGTTAGTATTTAGTTTAGTAGTAGCCTTGGGTATTTGATTTTTATATCTTGGGTATTTGATTTGATTAGCAGAGGAGCAAAACTAATAAGACACCAAATCTAACACATCCAATTGAGGACTGAAATCTTTGAACCTGAATAACTCAATTTTAAGTTTTTTGCGGAATTCCGCACGGGTCACCTAGTATTGGATAATGTGACAAAAATTGCCACCTAACCTGAACTGCAAGTTCAGGTAAGAATGATCTCCCCAAAAACAACTCTGTTGTAAAAACAAACACTCAGATTTAAAAAGTTATGATATCGAGTTTTCCCGCCAAGTTTGTGTCAAACTACTCCTCGCCTGTATGGATAGTTCGTTTAAATTGTTTTCAGTACTGTTAGGCGGGAAGTTTTTACTCATCAAGCAACCACCTCACTTTATAAAACTTCCCTCCTAACAGTACTGAAAACAATTTAAACGAACTATCCATACAGGCGAGGAGTAGTTTGGCACAAACTTGGCGGGAAAACTCGATATCATAACTTTTTAAGGCTGAGTGTTTAAGGTTTTCTTGGCGGGGGATGTTTTTACAACAGAGTTGTTTTTGGGGAGATATCACATCTTTTTGCAATAATATTACCCCAACAGCACCAAACGTTCGATGGACGTTCAACGACGTCAAAAGACGAATTTTGGACGTTTGAACATCCATCAGGACATAAAAGAACAACCATCGGACGTTTCGTGCTGTTGTTGTATTACTTTATCAGTTTTTTTTTCCCACTTCAACATTTTTCTTGGCAGCGGACATATGGCTTTTTTGGAGGCGTGCACTTAGCGCATAAGTTCAAGGCTCTACTTCAGTAGGGGATATGTTTGAAATCAATCACAATGTACCACCCGAACAGACACAAAACAAAGCTAGTTGCTAACAAGAACTACGATTAAATTAAAAATTAAAAAAAAAAACCGACCCAACCTCCGATTAAAAAACTGCCGAACTCATATTAAAATAAACTAAATTGAAGACCCCTTTTAAAAGCTTTATGCAATAAAATAATTACGAATATTTTATTTGTTAACAAATAGAAAATGGCAATAGATGAAATTTTAAATAATTGAGTTTTCTTTCCTCGTCGCCTAATAATGACAACAGTTTCCAATCGCTTGAATAAATGCTCAGACGTTGAACAGAACTAGAAATCGGACAAATTTTAAGCATTAATAACTCCGGCCTGCGATGACCCCGGGGGTAAATTTTGGTATTTGTCCTCAATGTATCATCGAGAATATTCATACCAAAAATCAACACTTAAGAGCCCCGGGGAGAAAAGATACGGAAAATAAAAACGAGGGGGAGGGGGTGGGGGTCGAAAAAACCCCTATGCCGAGCTTTGGGACAAAATAAATGTGGGTGCAAAAGTAGAGCTCAATCCGAGTTACCGTTTAGTCTGGACCCCTGTCAAACAATTTTTAAAAAGTGCGAAAAATAGCGATTTTTTAACATTTATCACCCCTCCCCTGAGGGTCCTGGATGTTTTGCTTTAGTATGTGCCGTCAGGGGCCGCTGGAGATTGAGTATACCAAAAATGAACTCTAGGGATCTTTATGGGGCTGAGATACAGAGGGGTGAAAACCCCGGTTTGGTTACTCGCGTAATCAGTCCTTTGGTCGCTCTTTTACATTTTTCTTGGCGACGGAAATTTCTTGGCGGCTTGTATTTGGTTTTCTTGGCGGGGCGGGACGCTCCTGCGTCCCGTGATAGTGGTGTAACTCAATTTCTATGTTGCTGTTTGGTTTGTCAGCCAGAAATTTCTGCTATATTTTAAGTCATTAAAATCCAAGCATGAGGGATTTTTTTTTCAGGGGCGATAATCCCCTAGTATGTATGAAAATTGCTTAAAATATTAAAAGAAAAGATTATTAAACAGTATCTGTAAAACTGCAGCATGTTCAAGAAATAATTCTCGCTATGGCATGGCATCAGGTGTCTAGATGTCAGCCAGTCACAAAGTGAATTTTAAAAAAAAATTTTGAGTAAAGAAAAAAGAAAATAATTTTTGAAAAAAAAAATGATGACAAAATTTCATTATTTCAAAATTAAAGCACATTATTTGATGTTCCTTAATTTATTAAAGTGTTGAAGAAAAATGCATTTCGTACTACACTTTACTTTACATCTAATAACTCTGACTGAAGCCGAGACACTTAAACCGAAGCACCATAGCTAGAACACTTTGTAATGCAAAGTGACTTTGAAGTCAACATGACTTTTGATGAGCGAAAACAAACCCATCAGCGCGGAAGCTTTACACCACGAACATCAGCATAAGCTCCAGAGTAATGCTCAGGTATTTGGTGCATCATTAATGGATTCAAGCAAACCTCGGTGCTTTGCTAATCTATGCATAATGGATAGTGTATCTCGTTAATGATGGCTATCGATCTTAAAGATGGTGAGTTAGTATAAGTACCTCCTAAAGATATGCAGTATTTTATCAAAGTTCAGAAGCGATGATGTACATCATCTGTATTTGCTTCTGAAGATAGAAGGATAAGATAGATTGCTGAAAAAATAAAAGGGAATGGCTTGGATAATAATTTAAATTATAGTTTACAAAACTAAAAAATACGCTTTTAAACTATATTTCATGATACTCTGATTTCCTTCGATTTTCAAAACTATTGAATACCCGCTAAGTTTACATGCACTTATAATACATCAACATGTAATATAGTTTAGCCTTTAGTATTATTAATAGTATTAAGTATATTACTTTCATATTTGCAAAGAACGTGAATTTTATCTTTTATTTAGAGTTACATGCAAACAACTGAGACACTTATAATACATCAACATGTAATAATATTGTTTAGCCTTTAGTATTAATTATAGGATTAAATATATAATTTTTATATTGGGAAATAACGTGAATTTATCTTTAATTCGGAGTTACATACATACAAACCAACAAACAAAACAAAAAAAAAAACTACATATGAAATTAATAAAAGCGTATTAAAAAGAGCAAATAGAGGGTGTTTTTTTAGAGGTATAGAACTTTAAGTTGGCAAAACTTTTTTAACTGGCGGCCATTTTGTCAGCTGTAAAGTGATTTATGTTTAGTTTGGTTTGGCATTTCAACATGAAGCCACACAATCACCTAGCAAGGCGTGAATTAGGTGAATGGGCCCAAAACAAGATTGCCGTTGATCCAGATTTTCATAAGAGCTAATATTTAGAAAAGTGCCAATTTGAGTCCCAAGTGAATTTTCACCAGTATTTCAATAACTAGTTAAAAAAATAATTTTCCCCAGAAAGAAGATAAGTTTTTCTTTCATTTCATCTAATAACATCAGAAAAAAAATTTTTTTTTTCATCAGAAAATATTGTGTTTATACATCAAAAATCAGATCGGTAACGTGTCCCAAGTAGCAAAGCTTAGCATGCAAACAGGTCATGCGCACTTTCTAACTTCCTAAAAAAACGCACTTGCACAAAAAACGATTCTATTTTTACCCCTTTGTTAATATTTTACTTCATTTTTGTTTTAATCGATTTCTGATTTTCTAGCTGATGCGAAATAAGCGTGTCCCAAGTTCCGCCGTCAGAGTGGTAACAATAACTTTCGATCTATGTTTAGGCTCCCAAAATCATTTCCTGCACCTATACCACGTGATACTGAGTACCTGGTGGAAAGTTTTATCGAATTGTAATTAAAAATTTGCATTTCTGCATCTAAAATTGTAGGTAAGATTTTTTAAGTGATTTTATAAAATGTGTGTCATTTGAGTCATCAGATCGGTAACACGCTCTAAAATGCGCAGTTTTTATTATTTTAAAAATTATTTTATATATAAGTATAGTCCTTTGTTACAAGTGAAAAAACCACGTGTTTGATTTTGGTTTAGTGCGATCGACTCGGAAATAAAAAAAAAACTTTGTCAGTTTGTCAGATCGGTAACAGTCAGAGCGGTAACATTGAAAAACAGCAAATATGTTACAGAACTAACTCACACGTTTCAGAATTATAAAAAGCAAAAATCATACTTTAGCCATATATATTGAATATTTTTGTTCTTAAAAAATGAAAAGCAATGAGTTTTAGTACAATTGCTTCATTTGTGGTTTGTATGACCTAACAATAGAAGTTAGTAAAATAAGAAAAATTGACACTGCAGAAATTAAGTTAATTAATTATTATTATTTTAATTAATTAATTAATTTATTTTTTTGTGCCTCAATTTCTTATAACTTCGCTAAATAACTAGATAATAACTAGCATGCTAAATTTGAATTTCTGATCAAGAAATTAAATTTTTCCTGCAACTAATTAAAGAAAAGCAAGCAGCAGAGTTGTGTGTTGAAAAAGTTGAAGTTGTGTGTTGTTTTAAAACAAAACAAATGTTTTATTAGCTTGGATTTGGTAATCTCATAATTTATTTTATCTAAAAACCTTATCGCTCATTTTTATTCCCAAGAAATGCTTTTTCATAATGAAATTTGATTTTTTAGCCTAATATATATATTTTAATATAATTATCTTAATTCTATGTTAAAAATGCAAGGAAATGATATCATATTTAGAGATGTTAACGAAGACTGATAGCATAAACTCAAATATGTAACTCATATTAACATCAGATCTGTAACATTCATCAGATCTGTAACGGCTTAAAAGTAAGTAATCTAAGGAGGGGGTAAATAACTTCCTTGACCTCCCCCCTTTTATTTTCTTGCATTTAGACCCACTTTAGACTTAAAATCCAATATTAGTTTTTTTCTGCAAAAAAAATTTTTTTTCAGAAAACTCCAACTTCAAATTGGCACTTTTCTAAATATTGGCTCATAAGCGAATTTTGTTTAGCAATGAAGCTAACTTTTGGTTGAATGGATACGTCAATAAACAAAACTGCCGTATTTGGAATGATGATAATCCTTAAGTGTATGTTGGGACACCGTTACATCCAGAAAAACTGACTGTTTGGTGTGCTTTATGGACTGGTGGAGTAATTGGTCCGTACTTCTTTAAAAACGATGCTGGCCAGAACGTTACAGTCAATGGTGACCGCTATAGAGCCATGATTACTAACTTTTTCGTTCATCAGTTGAACAATTATGATGTGCAGGAGCTGTGGTTTCAACAAGATGGTACAACATGTCACATAGCTCGTGTCACAATTGATTTATTGAAGGATACGTTTGCTAACCGCACAGTTTCACGTTTTGGGCCCGTGAATTGGCCTTCAAGATCGTGCGATTTAATGCCGCTTGACTATTTTCTGTGGGGATATGTGAAGTCGCTAGTCAACACCGATAAGCCCACAACGATTGACCACTTGGAGGACAACATTCACCGCGTTATTGCCGATATACGACCACAAATGTTGGGAAAAATAGTCGAAAATTGGACCTCCAGATTAGACTACGTCCGAGTAAGCTTTGGCGGTCATATACCAGAAATCATGTTTAAATTATAATGCCAGAAGATTATCTTTCGAATCAAATAAATTTCATGTCAATTTAAAAAAATCATCTTTGTTTTATTCCATTTCAAAGTTCTATACCTCTAAAAAAAACACCCTTTATTTTAACAACAATTGAAAGTAAATGCAGTGTACAATTCAAAACACTAAAAATACAACAAAAAAAATGTTATTCTTGGAAATTTAGATGACAGCCCATTCATTTAAAATTAGTTGAAGAGATGCACATAAGATGTAGTTGCTTTATTAAATTAAGCTTGGATTGACTAAAGCTGCCGTAGAAAGCCGTACTCCAAGGGAAAAAATGTCGGAAAAACTAGAAGAAATAAATTTTTGACCATCATAAATGCTATTATATTTTTTAAACATATTTTAGCGCACAAGTAGAATGCAGTGGGAAAAAACTTTGATTTTTGGAGCAAATTTCTTTGATAACTATTTCTTTGAACAAACAACAAAAAGTGTGTAAAATGAATTGCAGCGAAATTTGGATTTAATGCCTTTTAAATGATGACAGGAAAAAAAAAAGAATGTTTTCCTACTTTTATTTTGACACTAGCTGTGTTGCATTGTCTACCTGTAAAATAAAGGTTGTATCAAGTAAAGCATGTTTGACAATCATGCTTAAATAAAAGTAAAAAAAACAGGGTAAAATTTCCTGTCAGCGTGTAGAAAAGACTAATTTTATAACCTTATACATAAGTTCAGACCTTTTTTGATTATAAGGAGCTACAAAATCCGCCGCTTGAATTCCCGCGCATGCAAAGACCTCTGTGGCAAATCTTGCAAAGATCTGACACAAACTGTGATTTTATATAAAGAACATACGCACAGGCATCCACCTTTACTTTACACCTAAAGATTTCCTATAAGTAGCTACTTCACACTTCACACACTCCAGGGTCCCCCGTACCTATCACAACTCGTGGTTTAACCGGGATAGGGCCCTGAAGAGCGCTCTGTTTTTTTTTGAACCAGAACCAAGGGTAGAACCAAACCATTGGCCCAGCACCCCAGAGGTATCGTTTCGCTTGGAGGACTTTGTGACCACGACATTTTTAACGTCCCCCAGCCACCATTAATCAAGGCAGTGGATCTTTGTTCGGCTGGGATCGAACCCGGGTCCCTCCGTTCACGAGTCCGACGCTTTACCGATCGGGCTACCACGGTCCCTATAAGTAGCTAATCTCCGCCCATGAAAAGCCGCGCCTAGCACTCGCGATAAGTTCAACTTAAAAAAGGGTAGATGAGATGGGTTATGGGTGGTAACTTACCGAAGTTGTCAGTTTAAAACTTGCAAATCCTTTGTCATAATCAACTTCACTACGAATTTGAAATTAGCATCGTTCTACGTTGTTTTTTGCGGCTCAAAATGCTTTCTATTATTCTTCCCCCTTATTGTTATCTTACCTAACACCCCTATTTTTGTAACATCAGAGAAGACCTGCCGCATGCCTAAATGCTCGGAAGGTTTAACCTAAGAAGATCAGACAGTATAACAAAATGTCCTGAATGATGAAAATATAGGGATTAAAGGATTTTCTACTGCAAATTTGACAAAAAAAATTTTGTGCGACAGGCAATGACATTGAGACTAAGTTTTTTAGGATGTTTTTAGTTTTCTTTTTCTTCGGTAAAAACATCTCATCGGTAACCTTCAGAAACAAAGTTTAAATCTTTCAGAGTCGCAAAAAAATCTATTTTTTAGCCTACTTTCCCGTTAAAAATAAAAGAGACGAAAAAAGCATTAAAATTGGCTTAATGCATCTAAAAAATGTCGCCAAGTCCAAAAAATATCGCCAAGTGAAAAAAAGTCAAAAAGAAACAAAAAAATGAAATAAACATCGAAAAATTAAAAATTTGAAAGTAGGGTATTGAGATGGGGAATTTGTGTCGGTCTGTCGGTCTGTCGGTCTGTCTGTCCCCCCCCTAATAACTTTTGAATGAACATTCCGATTTGGACGAACTTTTTTTTGTTGGAAAGATCTCGGCGAGTACAGCTCATTCCCATATTTGATTTTTTGATTTGAACAATTTTTGGTTCAACTTTGAGCCGTTCAAACAACCGGTCACGCGATACTAACTTTTGAATGAACAGTCCGATTTGAATAAACTTTTTTTTGTTCGAAAGATCTTTTCAAGGATACTTCATTCCCGTATCTACATTTTCAATTTGAACAATTTTTCGTTCAACATTGAACCGTTCAAACAAGCTCTCACCCCTAATAACTTTTGAGTGAACCGTCCGATTTAAACAACCTTTTTTTTGTTCGAAAGATCTCGGCAAGGATACTTCATCCCCGTTTTTAAATTTCCGATTTGAACAATTTTTCGTTCAACATTGAACCGTTCAAACAAGCCCTCACACCTAATAACTTTTGAATGAACAGTCCGATTTAAACAAACTTTTTTTTGTTCAAAAGATCTCGGCAAGGATGCTTCATTACCGTATTTAAATTTTCAATTTGAACATTTTTTTCGTTCAACATTGAACCGTTCAAACAACCTTTCCCCACCTAATAACTTTTAAGTGAACCGTGCGAATTGAATAAACTTTTTTTTGTTCGAAAGATCTCGGAGAGGCTCATTCCTATATTTCACTGTTCAATTTGAACCATTTTTCGTTCAATGATGAACCGTTCAGAAAAAATTTTAACATGAGCGCCTACGGGGAAATTTAAATTGAATGTTGATTCTGAACTTAAAGGCGGATTTCCTTCAAACTAACTTTGTAAGAAAATGGTTTTGATAAATAATGTATTGTAAAGTACTTTTCTGAATAATCTTCTGTGAGGACTCTGATTCCGACTCCGACTCCGCAAGCATGGCGGAAATGCAGGCTCAGAAAAAATGACTGACTGGGCAGACGATTTTTTGTTTATTTATTTATTTGTTTTGTTTAATTTATATATATATTTTTTTTTTATCAGACGATTTTTTTTTGTCAACAACAATTTTTCATTCACGAGAGCATTTTATTTCTCATTTATATTTAACAACTGGCAACGGATTAAAAATGAAATTCAAGACATTTTATTAACGAACGACTTTTTTTTCTTTCTTTGATAAAATGTGTTTTGAAGTTCTTTGTACTTTTATTTTATTTATTTTTTTTTCTTTTGAAAATGATTGTGGAATTTTTCTACAGAAGAACTATAACAGTTACATTCTTTAAAAGGTGCGACAAAACTTTATTGACTCGTTTATTTACTTTTTACGTGTTTATTTTATCTGATGAAAGGGGTATATTTTGCTTTCAGAAATCAGCTTTAAGTGCTATAAAGATATGTTTGATATAATTTTTAGTTTCAGATAATCAAGAGAATATTGATCAGATGCTAATGCCGATGTCGATGTACGGGAAAGTAGGCTCGTTTAGTTCTTGACAGAACTTCTTGTTAGTATGTCTTATGTAGCAAAAGATTGGCTATGGAAAGTAGCATAACACATCTTAAGAATAAGAAGGAATAAGCTACTTGTGTGCAGCCTTTTCGTAAATTTCATATGCAATATTTTATACAGTTTTATTTTGTAAATATTCGTAAAAAACCAACACACGAATCATTCATGGCGCATAAAGTTCCTTTTCACGTAGAAATTCTTTATCCTGAGCTAGAAATGTTTGTATACATTTTCAGAATTCTTCAAATTTGACGATGGAGTCAGGGGAAAAGATATTTATACCCTACTCGGCGGCAACTTTTTGCCCGGGAAATAAAAAGTGAAAACATATTTCACGTCCTGTGAAGTGAAAGCTTATAAGTATCAATAAACTACGAAGAATTCAGTGGAGTAAATCCCAAAGTTGGAAGTCCCGTAAGGACCAGTGCCATGTAAACGTCTAACGCTATTGCTCTTAAGACTTTGCAATGAAATATTGCGAAAAACATTGGAAGCAGAGAAAAAAGGTTGAAACATTTCATGCCTAAGACGTTGGAATGTCTAAGCAGAAAAATGCCCTATGGTATTTTAAAACAGTTCATTGTCTAGTTATATTCAGTAATACGTCTAGTGCCTTATCTTCTTAGGTAAAAGCTTCCGCGCATTTACGCATGCGTAGTCTTCTCTGATCTTGCCAAAATAGGGGTGTTAGGTAAGATAACAATAAGGGGAAGAATAATAAAAAGCATTTTGAACCGTATCAAACAACGTGGAACGATTCTAATTTCAATTACATAGTTCAGTTGAATATGTCAGAAGCAGATAGCAAATACAAGTTTTTTGTTGAAAACTTCGGAAAGTTTTCACCCACAACCCATTTACCCCTTTTTAAGTGGAACTGTTCGCCAGTGCCAGGAGCGGTTTTCATGGACAGACAGTACAGTTAATTCGCGGAATAGCTACACTAGATATAAGCAAAGAACTGCAGAATTTGGCGTAGTCAATCACATGTTTGACTTGGACAATAATCAATTGGTGCCTATCACACGACGAATGTGAATCCTATTTGTTAACTTTTTTCTTTTCAAATCCAGAGGAAATCCCCAAAAGTAGCATAGCGGCAAACCCCATCTGGCAACTAGGTTTACTTTCAGTCTAGCTATTCCCCGACTGGACTTAAGCAGGAAGTAAGCTTATACTGTCCGTCCATGAAAACCGCGACTAGCTCTCGCGAACTGTTCAACTTAAAAAAAAAGAGTAGATAGGTTGTGGGTGATAACTTTCCGAAGTTTTCAACTTAAAACTTGGACTTTTTTTGCTATCCTTTTAACATATTCAACTGATATTTTAAATTAGCATAGTTCTACGTTGCTTGATACGGCTGAAAATGCTTCTTATTATTCTTCCCCTTATTGTTATCTTACCTATCACCCCTATTTTGGTGAAGTCAGAGAAGATCTGACGCATGCGTAAATGCTCGGAAGGTTTTACCTGAGAAGATCAGACAGTATAACAAATTTCTTGAATGATGAAAGTATAGCGATTAAAGGATTTTCTATTGCAAATTAAGTCATTTCTAGTCTGAGTGAGTGCGACAGGCAATTACATTGAGACAAACACATGCGTAAATACGCGAAAGGTACCTAAGAAAATCCAACAGTAACATTGTTCAGTGGCATTCTGCGTACGCTATCACAACAATGAGATCATTTGAGGTCTAACCCCTTCCCTCTCGTGCAGAAAAAAAGGCATTTTAACGTTGACTTTCATGACGTAGTTCTGAAAATATGGTTTGGGGTTAAAAATTTTGTTTATGCACATACACTGAAATAACAATTCATATTTAATTCATATGCGTAATTTCTTGTTTTACACAGGCGTAGGATGCATTAATGGCATACAAGTGACATGAGGTTAGCTAACACAGCTGCTATTTGACAAAAAAACAAATATTAATTACCCGCCGAAAATTTTATTTATAAAAATTCCCTCATTAATTATCCTGTCTCTACCATTATTTTCCCTTAAGCTCCGGTTCCGAGAATTTATTATTAATTAGCTGATGCGAATTTTGTTAAGGGATTTCAATTATCTTTTCAGATTTCCAGAAAACCCAATTAAATTGTAAATTTGTAACTCCTAACTTCGCCGAAAGCTATTTCAGCTCTTAGTATCTTAATTGTGTAGCAATCATTCAACTGCTTCGAAACAGTGCCTTTTAACTCAATTAGCATTTCAAACTTCTTTCGTGTCATCTTTTAAATTAATTATAGTAAAGTACTTGCACGGTCAAAAATAATTATCAATGAGAAAATCATGAAAAAAAAGAATGAGCAAATAATAATTTTTTTTATTATTCAACGTAAATATGGCATTTCAAAAGCAATATTTATTTAAAGCGATAAAAAACATTAACAATGCGCAATTCAATTCCACAATCACTACAATTATTTTTATTCAATGTAAAGATTGCTTTTTAAAAGTAATATTTATATCAAGTCGTATAAAATTTATTACGATATGCAATTCAATTCGACAATCCAAACAGTTATTTGTTATTTAACGTACATACTGTAATTTCAAAAGTAATATTTACATTAATTAAAAATAAAAAATAAAAGAGCAAAATTAGCTATGAGTAATTCAGTTTGACAATTACAAGCTTTTTTTTTTTTAATTTAACGTAAATACTGCATTTCAATAGCAATATTTACAATAAAGTAGAAAAAAAATGATCTGGACATTACGTTACTTAATAGTATGCTTATTAAATAAACATTTGCTAACAGTCTAAAAGAAATAGAGGCTTGTACTCATGTGCAAACGTTAGAAATAATGCTTCTTAAGTACAAATTATTTTAATTGAATTTTTAGTCTTATGATTTCTTAGGTACTTTAACATTTCTGCAAAGGATGGTAAATATAGGGGAAGGCTCGTCGTGAACTGAGGAAGAAATTTTGCTGTGTGCTAAAAACCGGAAAGCAGTAGGTACTCAGTCTGTAAGAGTCGTTGGTTAAACACAGACTGAGAGGCGAGCAAACACAGAGACAGACAGACGCATTTGTCTGTCCCTCTATTTTGCGTAAATAAATCCTCTATTCTATATCAATATGTTTAACACTTTTGCCAGGGGCTGCAAAGTTGGACTGATTTTGGTATAAAGTCGAGAGTTGAAAATTTTGAAATTTCAAGAATTGGAGTCGGTCACTTCAGCTTCTAGTCTTTCGCTCTGCCGAGTCGGAGTCGTGAAATCGGAATTGAGCTAATATTTGGGATTTGGGTAAATGAGTCTTAGTTGAAGGCTCTAAAATTTTAGGAGTCGGAGTCGGTCATTTTTCTCTCATACTCCGAAGTCCTGCTTTAACAAATGTCTTAAAGTAAATTTACACAGACGGTATCTTGAGGTGAATATTTCGGCCCCAAAAACGTCTGTAGAGTGTTTAAGTTAATACAATCAAAGTTTTTATAGAAATTATCAAAGTTTTTATAGAAATTATTATCTAATTTGCAAGAGCAAATTCTTTGAAAGAGCTTGCTTAAATTCAATGATTTTTTTTAAAGCTTTTAGGTACGTAATTTGATTACGAACTAGATCGATTTTTATCTGCACAATTTTTAGCTGCACTTTTCCAGCAGACTTTCCTTGTTATTGCAGCGCTATTTACATCTTAAAAACTTCTACTTCTTCTGGATCAATGGTGACGTCATTCGATTTAACTGAAAGATTAAGCAGTTAAGCCCCTTGTTAAATATTGATCGTAAAAGATTGTGTTTTGTTTCAGAGACTAATTCTCAAGCTTTGGTGGTCATTTCCACTTTAGTTTTTCAATTTGTATGTTAACACAAAAGAATAAATACACAAAAAGAACTCTCAATTTTGCTTGTGTAATATCGCGAATCCATTACAATTAACAGATATAATTAAATATTGGCAGTCAGTTTTCCGTTTTTTCTTAGTATTCTAAGCTTCCTCTGATAACTGCGTTCCATGTAACTTTAAGCTGAGAATTTTTTTTATTAACGAAGGTAATTAATATTCCTTAAATTCTTTAAACATTTCTTACATGCATATATAACCACACTAGAATTTTCATGCAGCTTGAAATTAAAGGTTCTGGAAAACAACCTTCTAAACTCCACTTGTTGAGTTCCTGAATTTAGTGATTTACCTAAGTAAACCGCAAAGGTTGAGTTATTATTTTTTTATTGTTTTTGCACAAAATAGTTACAAAAATAGAAGACTTCAAATGGTATACAAGGTTTGATAAAAAATTATCTGAGTTTTTTTTTTTTTTGCTAAACCTGTTGGATGTGAATCAAACGCGCTCACGTGAACTGATCTTCAATATTTGTGCGCATGTGTGAATTTTTTTTGCTACCCAGCTACTGCATCAGCAGCTGATAATCAGTGGTTGACTGATGTACTGTATAGCGCTTTTGTCATTTTTTTAAAGGAAAGCTTAAGGTGAAGCTGCTTTCTGAAGCCCGTTTACATCGATCAAAAAGCCGGTTCAAAGCAGGTATTTTCACCGGGCGATTAAAATTCTATGGTTATCCATATCGTTGATTTTACTGCTAAAGAAGAAATAAGTTGAAGATGAAATAGGCAATAGAAAAGTTGTAACAAATGTCAATTATTTTTTTTAATATTTTATCTAAATATCGGTAATGTACCAGTGGTACGTAGTATAAAAACTCTTTCCGGCATAAAAATTAAATAACTAATAAAGAAACTAAATTTTGTCTCAAAACTTTGATGAGGAGTGACAGAATAGAATGTCAAGATGTGAATCACGGATTAACAGAACTTTAATAGCAAATTCCCCCCTTAAGTTTTGCTGTCCAAGAAGATATGATGTTTCGAAAGAGGATGAGCGATTATTTCATTTTATTTTCTTGTTTTGTAATTTCATCTCGATATTGAAATAGCATGGAAATGTATTGCTACAACATTTCCACCCGAAAGGAAGTGCTGATATGTTTTTCTTTTTCTCTTCTTTTTCTATAAGCTTTTAACAACTGGAGTTTCCTTTCATGTTCAGTTGTAGCCACGTATAAATATCCGGCTCTGAATGAAACTATCGCATTGGGTGATTTGAAATCATTGCTCTTGTAAGGAAAAAATATATTTTCACATTATGTCTAACTTTTTAGTGTTAATTTCAATAGTATGCATGTTAATTTATACAAAGCAATGTAATGGATATACTTACCAGGAACAGTTAGATACCAGCAGTGGTAAGTTTACTATTTGTTTTCTTATTTGTGTTGGTGTGTTAATTTTACACTTGTTTAGCAAAATTGCATTTATCTATACGCATAATAATGGATGTATGTTTGTATGTTTGTTTCTAATACAAATCCACAGTTTTCGTCGAATTTTCACCAAACAAAGTACAGAGGTTCCTTGATGCACTAAAATTCACATAGATGGAGTTTTAAACTTAAAAAAAAAAATCCAAAGAGCTCAAAAGTGACCTAACACGTTTTGGACTTCAACTGCGAAACGCATAATGGGGAGAGCAACGAAACTTACAATTTATTTGTTTTGCTGATTTTTTTTAAAGAAAAATGGACTGTTAAGAATGTCGTTAAGAACCATTTTGGATGACAATGATCATCTACAGCCTCGAAACAGAAAGACAATTCACTGAAATGTTTCTTCGAATCTCCACAGGGTTGCCAGATTTTGAAACAGAAAAATACTGCACCTCCTTTTAGAAAAAATAACAAAAAAAAATAAAATACTACTTTTGTATTTGTAATTGATACTGAGTGGCGATCTTTCATCTTGTGTGAAACTAATAGATATACGCGAAGAAAACCTTACAGTATCGGTTGAACAAGTTTAGTCCAAGGTTAGAAGTATGAAGGAAGAGGGGGGGGGGGTACAAATTTAGAAATTTGAATAAATTTATATTTTTACTGTTATTTTAGAGAATGAATGTTTTAATTTTTAATAAAAAATAATAATTTGAATTCTGAAATTTCTGTCTTTTTTATTTTTACCCCCATTAAAAGAATTAAAATTACCGTTTATAAAGTACTTTTTAACAGAATACTACAAAATACTATGCCCGTTATTTGGGTCGAAAAAAATATTACACCTGACAACACTGAATCTCCAAGACAGTTTGTTCGCCCAACTATTTCGCCAGACAGCTGAGCGTTACATCGCAATTTGATACTGTGCCTGAAAGAAAACTTTCATGCTAAATATCACACAAAAAGAGCAATAATAAGCGAGGAGTGGCATTGCATTATTTACTCCCCAGTGGCGAGTATTTGTCCTGACGTGGCAAGTGTGTTTTAAGTTAAGTACTTATTTTGTTTCCATTCATACGTAATCTGTTTTCTCATACGTACTTTGTATATTCATATTGATACATGCTTTAAGGAAACAATTTAAATAAATAATTAAGTCTATTTGTCCGGCAACTATTTAGAGAGACAGCTGAGCGTTTATCGCAATTTGATACGTGCCTAATGGAAAACTTTCATGCTAAATAGTACACAAAAAGAGCAATAATAAGCGAGGCGTGGCATTGCATTATTTACTTCCCAGTGGCGAGTATTTGTCATGACATGGCAAGTGTGTTTCAGTTAATCAATTATTTGTATCCATTTACACGTAAACTGTTTTTTCACATAAACACATACTTTATATATTCATATTCATACACACTTTGAGGAAGTAATTCAAATAAATGTATATTCGGCAGCATAAATGCACAAAAAATAATAATGGGGGGAATTTAAAACATTTCTAGTTGATTTTAAAAAATATATATACACATATACAAATGGATGCATGTATATTTGTATGTGTAGAAACTGGAGCCAGGATTATTATTTTATTATAAAAACATTTATTAATACTTGAAAGGACACTTAATACTTAATACTTAATCTTACAGCCAATATTTTCATAACTGTTTTACATCCACTTATTTTCAATGTCCCCTTTTTTCGAAAGAACAAAAACAGTTCACCCGATTCTTATCTGTTGCCAGATTCATTTTCACAATATCACTACCTAAATGGTTTGACGTTATAGTTTTTAGGAAGTGGATTAACTGGAGTTACAACAGTATGTATGTTTGTTCTTTTTACAAATCCACCGTTTTCGTCAGATTTTCATCAAACTTGGCACAGAGACTCCTTGATGCACTAGAATTCACGTAGGCGGATTTGAAAATTTAAAAAATCCAAAAGTTCAAAATTCAAATCTTTTTGTCTCTTTGAAAATGACCGTTTTCTTTCATTTTGAATAGATAGAGTAATAGAGACAAGCCTTTAAGAATACAAATTGATAAAATTTAACACAGTTAAATATGAGTATTTTCCAACAAAAATTACGATTAACAATGAATTATCATTTTAAGGCTCACCTATTTCCATTTTAGCATGAAATAAGTCAAACATAATGCAATACCGGGCAACGATGGGTAATCGACGCATCAAGATTAAGTTTCACCACTTTGGATCCAATTCCTTAACTTTTACTTTCAAATTTTCATTGTTGCGGAGTAGGGCTACCAGAAAAAAGTTTTGGCACATTGCTAAGCTTTGCCAAATCCACGTGCCGCTAATAATTACTCACAGTGAAAAATTACCAAACGCGATTACTGGCCAGAAGAGACAACCCCTCAAACACACAAACACGTGCTGGATCCAAAGTGGTGAAACTTAATCTTGATGCGGCCGGCTCGTCTATATGGGCCTTAGGTAATATAAGCTACTTTATCATAATTTTGAAATAATTCTTGCATCAAAAAATTTTAAACATGGTGGCTATTATTTCCATTTTCCTGTCTATCTTCTTGAATAGTAAGGTAGCATGCTCCACAAAGGACCGCTGTATGCTATGAGAAATGTTAGGAACATGTGTCCTGACGTGCTGTCGCAAGTAAAGTTCAAGGATAATCAGAATTTACGAGATAATTTTAATGGATCCAAAGCCAAAAGTTCGTTTTGGTTCTAAACTAGTTTTCTTTATTCACTAAGAAAGATTGACATTACTTCATTATTATTCATTGTACATAAAATTTCAGCAATATTTTCACCTCTCGACAACTTAAAATTAGGGTCGTTTAAGGACACAATGTGTTACAACTTTTGGCGATCAAACCGTGGATTGAAGAATTTATTTTTAGTACGCCTTGTTCGAAAAATAAAATAATGCAAAATCTTTTTAGAGCTGGAAAAAAAAAAAAAAAAAAAAAAAAACGTGGGTGATCGATTTTACTACTTGCTCTGCGCACTCACTCCTTGTCAAATTCTGAGTAAATTACCCCTCTATATTGGATTTTAATGACATTTTGAAAGTAATTTAATACATACATACCGTTACATCAAATAAATAACTAATATGTCGCCATATTAGTTATTTTAGATTCTATAAAAGGTTAGAGAATGGAGACATTCTAAATGTGTTTTTCGTCTTTTAGTGACATGGTTTAAAAAATGAAATTATGAGCAAAAAAGAAAATGTGTATGAACTTAATATTGAATTGCAAAATGTCAGATTTTAAATTCGAAACACTGAATGATTAAATATTGTGAAGCTCCCTCTAAAACAAAAAGCAACAACGAATTTACTTTCGATACAGAATCAAATTATTATTGCAACGCAAATCTTTTGTTTTTTGGCGTTATTATTATAAGTAATTTTTTGTTTGGTTTGGCAATGTTTGGGAAAGAAAACATGTAATTTTATTTCACAATTGAAAGCAATTTCAACTTGCTTCACAATGGGAAACGGAATTTGAAATGCATGATTAAGTTTCAGAGCGAAAAATTGTTTTTAAGCAAAAAAAAAAAAAAAAAGATGAATGCACAGTTATTTTTAACTCATAACCAAATTGATGGAAGGGATTTGAAAGTTCTGAAAAGACGCACAACTAAACAACTTATATGGGAAAAGCTTCCCCGTGATTGCGTTTTTGCATTCCGAAGTCCGTAACTTTTATCTTCGGAAAAAAGGTTCATTTGGAAAATACATGTCGTGTTTTTTACTAATCGCTCAGTGATTTTGTACTTATAACCAAACAGATGAAAGGAATTTGAAAGTTTAGAAAATAATAACAAATAAATAAGTAAGACTTTTCTGTGGGGTTCTTTATGACTGCTATTCCGTGTTATGAAGTTTTCCCCCCGTTAAAAAAATGGTTCCTTTAACGATATACTGGAAGGGTTAGGAATCTGGGCGGTTGTCTGTTTTTGGGCTAAATAGTTTTATTTTGGTAACCCTGCTGTTTTACGGTAAACCTGTAGAAATAAATAAAATTCAAATTATTATTTTTTAATTTTTTTTTTTTTTTTTTTTTTGCTTTCTGTCTTTTTTACGGCTGGGCTGCAGCGAGGCCAAAATCCCCCCAGATCACTCGTTTTTAGCTTTATTGCTAATCCTATTCTGGAGCTCCCCTACAAATAAAAACTGTAAAGATCAAATCTCCACCCCTCCCCCTCTACTCGAGGTCAAATTCTGGCTGCAATAGTATTGAACAGTGTTTCAAGTTTTATTTCCCTTTATTTTGGAAAATTTCTAGTTTAAATTTATCACACTGACCATTAATAGATTCAATTCTGTATTTTTTCCATTGTCATTTTGTACTCTCTCCGTATATGCATGTATATATATAATTCCTTCTGTATTTATAAAAATGGTTTCGTGTATGTATGTTTGTTCCTTATACAAATCCACAGGTTTCGTCAGTTTTCATCAGACACAAAGGTTCCTTGATGCACTAGAATTCAAATAGGCGGGGTTTTGAAGTTTTTAAAAAATCCAAAAAGCTCAAAATTCGAATTTTTTGTCTCAAAATGGACGTTTTCCTTCAATTTTGAATAGATAGAGTAATAGAGGTAGGCTTTTAAGCATACAAATGGATAAAATTTAACACATTTAAATAGGAATATTTTCCAACCAAGATAACGATCGACAATGAATTATCAATTTAAGGCTCACCTATCTCGTTTTAGCATGAAATAAGTTTAAAACAATTATAGTTCATGTTCTAACTACCTTGGATATGCCCATGTGGATAGAATTCATTCAAATATTTTTAGAACTATGTTGCATTAACCCATTAATGCCTGACTTTTTTTTTCAAAGATATTTTGTATACTGGTTACAAACAGTGTTAAATGGACAGGAAAAATAATAATAAAAATATTATGTAAAAAATAATTTTTTTATTAAGGAAAGAAAAATCGTCCCTTAAAGGTTACGATAGACCTCCGAGGGTACATACTTTTTTTACTAAATTTTTTTTCTGCCTACGATATAATATTTAAAAAGACATTTTATAAGAAGAAATAAAATCGGCAATTAACATAAACTGGGAAGCTGGGAATAACTTTGAAAACTTGGCTTTTTTTCTTGAGATTGTAAACGATGCGATGTGATTTTTGAAAAAGATCATATTAAAACTGCTACCGAACACACTTTACAATGGTTATGTGCTGCAATCTGTTAATAACGGATGGAAACAATACCAAGGTGCTCATTGAACACTATTATTTGGTTGAAATGTTCATTTTGGGGAAATTCAGACCCTTTTTAGGACCGTCCCTAAAAAGGGACGCTAGGCATTAATGGGTTAATAAGCATCCGGGAAACAATGGGTAAAGAGGTTTTAATAATATTTCCTCTTTTTAACCGACTTCAACAAAGGAGGAGGTTATACAATTCGTCGGAGAAATTTTTTTTTTTCGGTATGTTCCAAGATAACTCGAAGACGCCTGGACCGATTTCAAAAATTCTTTTTTTGTTAGAAAGGTCTTTCTTTCCGATTGGTCCCATCCTCTCGTGTTCCGGGTTCGATAACGGGAACCTGCAGAAATCTTTCGAAAAAGAAATTGGGATCACAGTAATCGTAATAATGACCATTTTGAACGCCAGGCTTCTCTGGATTGCATAATGAAACTCCTTTCTATGGTCTTTTTGAAAATTTTAAACCGAGTATCTTTCTATGTCCTGCTTTTTTCTCCTGAACTCCAACGAACTGAAAGTCGTACCAGGTACTGATTGATTCGTAATATTTCAGGTTTTGTTAGCCTTAATTTACATAAGGTTTGATAAAGGAGTTCTGAAGAAAATGAGGAAAATCTCTAAATTTTTGCTCAAATTTAAAGCGATTTGTCCTAAATGATTAAATATGAAATCCATTGTTACAGAACGTGATTAATATGAAACAGTTATTATAATGATCATGAAAATTGTGAATGAAGGCTTAACTGAATCAAACATAAAACTCATTAGCGGGCCACCTATGTAATACGTCGTGAAATTTTATGAACTGCGAGAATCTAGTGTTGTTTTGAAACATAAATTAGTTGAAAAGCCGTTAATATTTAGCCTTTAATTAAACTAATACACAAATAAATACCAGAAAATAACAAGGATTATTTTTTAGTGTCAATCGTTTAAAATTTTAGACGCGTTGATACTTTCTTTTTTTTTCCTTACATAGTTTATTTTATGAAGCATTTACTTAAGAAAATTAGGTGAAGTTTTGCAATGGAAACATTACCTTATTTCATATGTACATTTACACTAAAAAGATTAAAATAAAAATATTTTTGAAAAAAAATTGAACCGACTTCGGAACTTCACTCAGAAAATGCTCTAAAAAGTAAAAAATAATTTTATTCTTTGAACACCATCGATACTACATTTAAACATAAGTTTTGAAGTCGGCGCAAAAACTATAGGTAAAATGATGTTTACTATATTTTGCCAACATTTTCAGAGAAATCATTGAAAATTGAGAGCTGAATATTTGTATATGTATTTTTCAATGAATGCGAATGCGAATAAAGAACCTGGATTCATTTAAATTTATATTTATAGTTTCGAATGATTCTATTTGGCTTTTTTTGCGCCGACTTCAAAACTTATGTTTAAATGTAGTATCGATGGAGTTCAAAGAATAAAATTATTTTTTACTTTTTAGAGCATTTTCTGAGTGAAGTTCCGAAGTCGGTTCAATTTTTTTTCAAAAATATTTTTATAGGCTTTTGTGAAAGTGAGAGCTATGGTCGAATCCCGGTTGGAGGATTTATCTACAGGGATGAGCCTTGTGAAAAGATAACTTGCAACCGTGGCTTACGTCAAGGAGTTGGGTAAGTATACAAAGAACAAATAGCACTGCAATAGAATAACTTTCCGATTTTGTAGACTGTGGTCCATCCAGGATGTTTCTAGTTGAACAAGAATTATCCATTCTAAAGTCAGACCACGCAAAGATGGCGAATGGATTGGAAGCGAAACGGACCACTTCATTTTGAAATAGGTTGGAATAGTGAGAAAGCACGACTTCACTGCTGATGCGTTCTTGCAGATACAACCTATTTTAAAATGGAGAGGTTCTTTTCCGCTTCCAGTCAACCCGTCATCTCTCCGTGGTCAAACTATTCTGATTTTGTTACCAAGTACCGATTTGTTTATCGCTCAAGCTGATTCACGTTGAGAAATTGAATGAAATTGAGTGAAGCAAGACTAGACCATTTATGAACTACAGCCTACAAGCATGGAAAAAAAAGTGATTTTTAGCGCCAGTAGGGAAATCCGTAGTTTTTTAAGTAACACTGGGCTTATTTTAGGATAGTAAAATAAGGCATTTTATCGGCTATTCTTTTTCAGTCTTCTTTCCGGTCAAAAAATTAAAAAAAGAAAAAGAGGAGGACGATATTATTAAAGAAGGCTCAATGCGCAGCAAAAATATCGTAAAAAATAAAAATAAACAAGCAAAAAAAAAAGTCAAAAATAAAATGACTGCATTGAAAAATGAAAATTAAAAAAAACTGTTGAGTAGGGATTTGAAATGGGGAAAAATATGTGTCGGTGCTTTTGAGGGTATAGTTGTATCCAAAAAAAAAAAAAAAAATTTTTTTTTTGTTTGAAAGATCTTGGTGATTACATTTCATTCCAACATTTCAATTTTGAGTAATTTCTCGTCAACTTTTGAGCAATTCTTAAGAAAAAAAAAAAACAGTGCCTACGAGAAATTTAAGGCAGTTATAGATCCTAAACTTAAAGACGGATTCACTTCAAACAAACTTTGTGGGAAAACGTTCCTGTCGAAAAAGAAGAATAAGGGATTTTTTCAACATTTTATTGATTATTTACTTATTTATTTCGATTTAGCGGTTTAAAAGTATTTTTTGAACAACTTGGACATTGTTAACATTATTATCTACAGTTTAACTTAACATTGCAATTCAACAAACTAACAACGCTAAAAATAAGCTTTTGGTAACAAAAAATTGAGAAAATTGTGCATATTCTTCATATTTTTAATTAGGGTGCGTACTATTTTGAAATATATCAAGCCTATTACAAATGAAGGATAGTATTTTTGGAGTTACACTTATGACAATGTTGCTGAGTTGGATGTCCTCTTATCCAATAGGACATCCAAATCCATTGCATGAAACTTAAAAATTGATCAAGGACAAGTGACTGTGCTATATTGTATAACTCTTACGCATCTTTTGAAGCACATCATCTGTCATTTACGTAATTTTGTTTAACTTAATGAAATAAAATGTAACCCTTGAGTTAGTAACATCTTAAAAATATCGTTACACCGACACAGCTTAGAACTTGACGATTGAAAATGACAATTTCAATCTTTAGAAAAAAAAACAGTAAAATTTACAAATATGTACAATAAGCATCCAGCAATTTACAGATATCATTAAATACCGATCACTTAGCAGTTTCTTGTCCGCTCTCGTATTTTCCATTTCATTCAAGAATTTTACAAAGGGTAGGCACTAAATTCAAATATTATAGGGGATGTCCATTCATTATAAGATACTAATTACAGGTTAGGTTCGAAATGTCGCCAAGCTTGGTGACCTTAAGCGCTTTTTCGCCAAATTTGGTGCCCAAAACAGTCGCCATAAATAATGCTCACTTAGCGATGTTTCTTAAATTTCTCACCAATCCCATAGACATAATGCTAAATGATGCACAGGATGCAAATCGACACTCAGGTAGAGTTACGAGAACTGGGATAATTTTGAGTTAAAATTATTAGAATGAACGCCAAATTTAGCAAAATTATAACGAATTAAGCACAATAGAACATACAAATAATAACTACTTACAAAATTTATAAGAATATCAATTGTTTCAGGTGTGGTACTGTCGCAGCCGGCCCCGGTTGCAAAATGGTGCCAGGAAAAGGTCATTATCCTGATTGCTGTCCTCAAGTTAAGTGTGGATAATTGAATTACCGAGGTGACGTAATGTAACAGTGACAGGTTTCTATTCTTAGAAATCAAAATGCCTTCTCCATCGGGAACTCTTTGAAAGCTAAAAATTGTGTTCACGAAATAAATTAAAGCAAATTGCACTTGTTTTATGCTGTCATTCCTTTCTGTTTGTCTGCATGATGAGTTCGGGGCCGTGATCCGATCGTTATGGCATCGGACTCGTAACCGGAATGTCCCGGGTTTGATGCTAGTTGGTTAACTATCCGTGCTTATTAAGGGTGGTTAAATATAGGTGCTGGTCACAAAGTCCAAAAAGTAAATCATCAGTGGGGGTACTGGACCCGGGGTTTTCTTGGCTCCTGGTCTGGGCGAAAAACAAAACGTTCTTCAAGACCCCATACAACCGGTTAATCCAGAAGTAGGTACACCGGGGACCCTGGAGGAGTAAAGTGTACGATGAGGTTTTAGAGAATACACATTTTAAAGTTTACGCAGCACTACACTAATCTATATCTATAAAAATGAGTGTATGTATATATATATACTTGTTCTCTATACAAATCCACAGTTTGCGTCAGATTTTCATCAAACTTGACACAGAGGTTCCTTGATGCCCTAGGATTCTCATAGGTCTTGAAATTTTAAAAAATCTAAAAAGCTCAAATTTAAATTTTTTGTCAAAAAATGACCCTTTTATAGGAATCTAGCCTATTTATATTGTAATCGAGATAGGCCTTTTAGTATTCAAATTGATGAAATTTAAGATTTTTAAATATTAGTATTTTCCAACAATGATTACGATTAAAGTAATGAATTTTCAATTTAAGGCTCACCTATTTCCTTTTAGCATTGAAATAAGTAAAAAACAATCATAATTCGTGTGGACAAAATAAAACGATTATTGTCTGATATTTATCGACTGTGGCAAAATCTTAATCATCGAAATAATACTCCCACATACAAAACGTTCAGTTTTTTTTTCTTTTGTTGGCCGATTCCGTATGTATCCAACAAAAACCTTTTTAAAATTATGTCAAAACGTAAGGTAATCCGCATACTAAATTAATCAAACCCTTAAACAAGACTACATCACCATTAATTTGCGTTTTTGCACAAATAATTGTCAAATGCTCCCTATTAATTTTGAAATCATTGAGTTCAAATACTTTTAGCGTCATTTTATGGTCAGCTATAGTATCTCAGCATTTGAAGCAAATGCACCTACAGCTCGATCATAGCATCCTAAGACTGCAGTTTCGCCCTTATTACGGGCTCCTCAGTTAGGAATAGCCAATGATCGAGCCGGAGGCAAAAATCCTCTTATTGTAGCTAAGATAGCCAACAAACTGGTAGATAAAGTGAATTTATCTTACCAGCGAGCGTCTGCAAACTATGGTGCGGCTCAACTCGAAATTTGAAGGCAAAAGCTGGGTAATGTGCAATGAGTTACTGCCCGTAAGCCAGGTTTTATTTTTAAAAATCCAATTTATCCACAAAATATGGACTTTTGCGAATAGTAAAAAAAATAGTACGAATTGAATTTCTTTTTTAAGGACGCTTCGGTGTGGTTTTTAGGTGTATGTTTCGAATAAGATCATTGGCAGGGATGTCATTTTGAAATTTACCAAGGGGGGGGGGGCAAAGGGTACATACACAATGTAAAATTCACCAAAAAGTGGCAAAAACCACGCCCACTTATATGCTAATACATTGATTTTCCAAAGTCGGGGGGGGGGGGGCAATTGACCCCCCCCTGCCCCTCCTAAATGACGGGCCTGATCATTGGTTTCTCTAGGGCATGTCGAAAAGCTGCGGCATCTTCCCCAAACCAAAGTACGGCCTCTTAGCCAAAAGCATTCAACACTATTTCGGGTACTCATCAGAGCAGTAAAGATGACGAAACACTATTAAAAAAAGCCCTTAAACCAGCGGTAAATCAAAACCAATTTATGTATTTAAAAATGCAAGACAACGTGTATAAAAGTACAAATAAAAGGTTTAAAAAGAGTTAGAAAACTCAGCAAATAACTGTTTCGGGGCTATTATAAATGAAGCCCCATCATCAGTGCAAAAAGATGATGGTTCACTGACACCAGTCAGTATACAATTATGTATACTCACAATGTACAATTTATGTATACTCACTATGTGCATGGTTCTTTCATTCTAACTGGCCAGCTGTTTTTGCTGATACTTGTTTGTGAAACACACGATACGGCATCTTCCCCCAATCTACCTTAAGTAGCAATTGAAATTTAAAGCGAAGAATTTCTTTTTTCTAGATTTTTTCCTTAATATTCTGATTTAATAATTTAATTTATAATATAAAACATTAAGACGTGTTATCAGACCCAAAGTTTTAGAAAACTATTTTCAGAATGCTTGCAATTCTGTCACCTCTGCTTTTAGAACAGAAAAAAAAGAACCTGTCTTGGCATCTCTTCAATATATTCTCAACAACATGGCCCATTTTTATTGAAAGATTGAGCCTCTTTTGTTCCCTTCAAACTTTATTTTACTTGCATCCAATTTCAAAAGAATTTAGGAAAGAGCTGTTTATTGCTGTGCCATGTTTTCGGCGGGCTGCGAAAATAAGTTGACTAGATTATTGGAAGGAGGTTTCCTTCCAACAAAGACAAAATCAATCAGCCATTAAGATTAATGGACTCCTTGGCTGTCAGGACTTTCAGCGTATTACATTAGCGGCACAAAGCAGCATTACGCATGAAGATTTAAGGGCGACATGACGGAGAACATTAGGAGACACATTAGTTCTTTGTTTTGTTCACTTCCCTGCTGAGAGGCGAATACATTAAAAGCTAAGATCTCGAATTCGGACATCTAGAAGGTGGTGCGAATTTCAAAATTTTTTATAATATGTGTTGCAAAAAATAATAACAAAATATTTTTTACTCCTCCTCATAAAAAGAGAGAGCAATAATTAATTTTAATTTGTACATCTTCAATTCAAATTATGTTTTTTGCAATGAAAAATTGTGATAGGTGTGTGTGTGTGTGTGTGTAGACGTGTGTGTGCTTTTTCACCACTATACTTCACACTCCAGGGTCACTCGTACCTACCACAATTCGTGGTTTTACTGGGTTGGGGCCCTGATAAACACTCTGTTCTTTTGATCCAGATCAAGGGCCGAGCAAACCCCCAGAGGTATCGTTTCATTTGGAAGACTTTGTGACCACGACCCTTATTTAACGTCGCCCTAGCCACCATGTGTGACGACTGTGGATCTTTGATCGGCTAGGATCGAACCACTATGCAGGACACGGGCCCACCATGTACTGAATTGTGGCGAAGGAGCAAGGGCCAGTGGACGTCCTGGGAGGTGGCTCATCCAGGATGATGTGTAGCAGACTTCGAGTTCAATCGGAAACGATAACTACTCTATGACTAAGGTCCAAAAAGAAAAACAACAGCAATTTGTCATTGCTCAATAATAGAATATTTTATTATTAATATACTCTAATTTAGTAATTCATTTACAAGGAAAATTAAGCCAGGAAACTTAAGCAGAAAGTTAATCGCCCCTAAACCAAGGATAAGCTAGAACTACATGTTACACACTGCCAACTCGTTTATACCATCCATAGACTGCAGCTTCGTTCTTATTAGAGCTCATCAATCTGGACTAAGTAGTTACCTAGCAGGAGGCAAGAAACATTTAAAGATGCTTAGAGTGCTTTTGAGACTTGAAGGACGGGAGTCGAACCCATCACTTCTACGCTGCGCACAGGCAGCTACCGAAGTAGGTGTTTTCGACATCTCAGCCAGCCGTTTAGGTCCCTCTGCTCCCTTTAATAGGTTAGGAGAAAAACGAACGGAAAAAAAAATCAGAGTGTCACTTTTCATTAGCATATTGTAAAGACTTTGGAATGTAGTACATAAGAAAGAAGAAAAGGCTACAGGCAATGGTTGTTACACTCGATAGTTTCATTGAATATTCGAAGTGAAAGTTTTAGCAGAATTTCACGTGTTGAACATCTGACAGATGATCTGAAATATGAAAACCAGTTGATTTTCAATTATAAACGTTAAATAGATGTTCAAATTTTCATCAGAAAAGGTAATGTGCTGTACATCTAGTTTTAATGCTTTTAGATTTTTGATTATATTAACAAAAACCGTTTAAACTTTCCCTTCACAATTTCCTTCTTACAATTCGTGTCTAAAATTTAAAACACAACCATTTGATTGAGCAATAAGTTTTACTTCAGTAAATTCCAAGAACAAAATAAATGATCAGCAAAAAAAAAAATCTCTGGGCCAATAAAGTGAACCACCAAATCAATCAAGCATACAGTACGTTTTTAGCTTTTTGAATATTTTAACAAAAATCGTTTTAGTTTCGCCTTTACAAATTTTCGTTCTAAAATTCATTTGTAATGTAAAAACAAAACCATTTAATTAAGTAATAAGTTTTACTTAAGTAAATTCCGAGAACAAACTAAATAATCAGCAAAGAAAAGATTTCTGGGCCAATAAAGTGAACCACCAAATCAATCAAGCATACGGTACTGGGGATTACTTTGTTCGCCGTGGTGGGAGTTTCGTTCTCTTTAATATCACTTTGGACAAAGGAAGTAAATTTAATAACCGGGCCAACGGGGCGCTAATATTTCAAGAAAGTGATGGCTTCCTTCCTCCAGAATAATGCTTTCATCAGTCTCTAGTAGAATTCTTTTCCTCTTTCTTCCCTCCATGATAGAAGCTAAAATGTGAATGAGTGTAGAGCAGGAGCCATTTTATTATGAATAAATACGTCTCCCTTTGCATTATCAGAGGCTTAGTGTTTTAGTCTTTTATGACAGAAACTTTCAATGACCTTCTATTGACCTCGTTAGGAGAATCAGTGCTTCTGATATCAGCGACGTGAAATGGACCGATTTTATGGCCCCGTTTCGGAACTAATGAAAGTTTTAACTTGGCTTCATTTGAATAACATTTTTGATACTCTGTAGAAGAATTTAAAGCATTTCGGTGGAATTTCATAAGACCAAGCATTGTAACTGTAAGTCGTTTGAAAAACAGATTTAATGATGGGGTAAAAGTGCCAAATATGAGATATCTTTTGTTTTTTGTCTCTTGCAACTAACATGATTAGGTGAAAAATTATTATTGAGCGTAAAATTAAATTAATAAATGTGTGATTCTTACCATTTAAGTTTAAACGCTAAAACCAAAAATTTTAGCTATAATTGTATTTTTTTCAAAGAACAGGAAAAGGTTTCTTCAGATCAAACTGAAGGGTGTCTGCTATTGAGTACCATAGAGAAACCTAGAAAACAACTACTTGCATTTTATTATTTAGGGAATTTTTGACATCTAATCTACTATTCAAAATCCTAACATATATGGAATCTTTGTCAGTTGTTTTGTGCAATAAATGTGAAATCTATTAAGATAGAACTCCCTGTGTTAAAATAATAATAATAGCATACTACAGATTTGAAGGTACCACCATACTTGGTGACTTTATTAGCTATCTGTTGATGCTTTGTCCTGGGGTAACAATAAATGGTGAAATCTCAAGCTCAGCTTCAAATTCTTTATGTACTCTTAGAATCAAAATTTGTAAGACACTGTGCAAATTAGTTCTCATCATTACCAAAACATTTTAAAAAGAATTATTAAGAAAACCTAACCAAGTAGATGCATGACATTTCTTAAAACTGAAAAACGCAGTTCACCTGAACCATGTATTTAATGCAAAATAAATCTATATCTTACTTTGCTTAGCATAGGAGAAAAATTCTATATGTAGATACGTTTTGACACAGCAAAAAAAAAGTTTAGGAGGAGCTAATAAAATGATATAACTCTTGGGAAATGAGGAACGTCGCCATTATTTTTGGGATTATTTAGTTTCACAAAAGTTTTTAAAAATGCGTACAGTTGTGCAAGTGACAAGCTTTATTTTAAATTTCATAAAAATTGAATGATAAATTGCGAAAAATATCTTTATGTATGATAGTAAAATTTTAAGACTTCGAGCAATACTAGAGAGAGCGGTTCTTTTTACCAAGCAAGGATTTATAGCAAAGCATCATAGAAAAAAGTTTTTAAAGGTAAATAAATAAAAAAAAGTTTAAACATCATTTCGAAAGACCAAATCTTTTTTTACGTTGTGTATATTATTGAAAACAGTTTTTATAAATGTAAATTGTAAAACCGAAGAAAAAAATATGTATAATTTTACCTTTTGAGAAAATATAAGAAACGAAGTACCGTAAAATGGGGTGTATAGGAACAGCGGGGTCAATCGGAACAAAACTTCCCGACCGTATAAAGAAATTCTTTATAAATATACTACTGGGTATTTTTCGCCAGAGATTCTTTTTTTAGAAAGGTAAGATCATAGAAAGTTGGAAAAAATTAGTTTTGTCAATCTGGCAACGTTACTGGCTTATAAGGAGGGCTGCACGTGGAACGCTAGAAAACATCACGTTTTCATAGACTGCAAAACTTCATATGTAAGTACAAAACTTCTTATAATTTAAACCTGAGAGTAGTATGTTTCAATTATGCAGGTATTTGAACAACTGAATACCACATTAGAATTTACATTCTTTTAAAATTTTGTCATAAAAATGAAGAATTCTGAAAAATGACAAGGGAAAAAAATTTGCGGCGTGTATCAGAACACCTGGTTCTGTTGTCCAGTTCAAACGTATTTAAAGGAAACTGTTTGAAAAATTGAGATTCCAACCCCAATTTCTCTAGTCAAGACAAGAACAAGGATTTATTACTGTTTATCTCTTCTCGTGAGCAAGTAGATCTTAGAATGACAGAAAATTGCAGATTTAAAAAGATTTTTGCTCCAGGAGACTTATTTTTGCCTAAAATACATGGGGGAAAGCCATACAGACTTTATGTAGCATAAGTTCAGTACACATACAGTGATGAATAAGTAGGAAAATCTTACAGAACAATCCCCAAAACCCAGATTTCAATAAACTAAAGAAATGGCAGCTTTCATGCCAGAAGATGTTATGAAAAAACTTAAGTCAAGCCGCAACTGCTAGTTTTAAGGCCAAGTACATATTTGTGGACGATATGAGTGACTTCAATTTATGTTACAGCTTTGTATTTTAATTCAAAAGCATTTCTTAAAATTAATTTCAATTTTTCAGAAGTTCAAAATTATTTTTAATTTTGACAAATTATAAACGTTTACTGGTATTGAAATTAAACTTTAATTTGACAGTAACTATATGTTCTTATTCTCCCCCATCAATATTACTCATGTTTGTGAGACCTATTATAGGTTAAATTGAAAAAAATAAAAATTTTAACATGTGTTTCGATTGACCCCTATCTACGGGGTGATTCGGAACACCCCTAAATTCCTATATATATAAATAATAACTGTTCGAAATGTTTTGTCTTTGCTTGGAATATCAAAAGCAAAGCAGGACCGAAGTTTTTTCGCAAAGAATCAAATTAAAAAAAGATCTTTTAACTACTCTTTTTACAATCAAATCTGAAAAGTGTTCCGATTCACCCCATTTTACGGTGTTAAAATTTGAACTTAAAGAAAAATCATTTTAGTTTTAATTAAAAAAAATTGTTCCAACTTTTTTGTAGCAGATTTTATTTTTACAATTTGAATATTATACTTGAAAAACTAATTTTGGCAAATTTTTAAAAAAATGTTCAAAAATTTTTTTAAATCTTGGTTTTCCTTTTTATGGGACAACAAGATAAGACATCACATTAATAACATTTTTTCAAAAAATATTAATTTTTGGAAAAAATTAAAAGAAGTTTTCTTTTTTATCAGCAGCATGACTAAAATTTTCAAAAATTATATATATTTTTTTATTCATTTTCTTTTTTATGGGAAAATATTACTGACATAATTTTTGTCATTTAATAAAGATATCTTTCAAAATCTCTTAGTTTTAGCGAAGTTTTTTTAAAATTCTTTTTTGTGCGGAAACAGGCTTGAAAACACTAGCTCGTGTAATACCGATATCAAATTAGATGACTATTTATTCCTTGCATAAAAGCTATATTCTAAAAGCAATTACTAGCTATATAATTGCAAGCTTGTCTCCAAGTTTTGATAAATATCGCCCATCAGCACTTCTTCGCCCATAAAAATATCTACCAATCTTCATGTTGTCTTAAATGACTTCGAGACAAGTGTTTGCACATGTCGAGGTTTGATATGACCAAAACGTTTTATTTGTGTGGCTTGAAATAAACGAACTTAATTGCCTGTCACAGCTATCTATTAAAATATTGTTTTTTTCCCTTGTTAAAAACGTGCTATAAAAATGCAAGCGGTAAAATAAACCTGCAATTATTACGGTCTGAGGTGTCCTTCAATTGCGTATTTTTTGAAATAGCACTTGCGGAGAGCATTTCACTTTGGTTCACCACATTTTTTTTTTACCTTGATCCTGTTTCTGTTTTTTCATGAAAAATATAATTTAGTTGCCGTTAAATACACCGAAACCTTAGCTATTATGTATTTTTTTGCAAACGTTAGCAGTACAATTAAAACTCAAGACAAAACAAAATATAAAATTAAAACCAGCATTGAAAAGGTGAAAATTATGAAATAAGAACAAATTTCATTCTAATGCATATATTATTTTACCAAAAGTATTGAGACACTTTCAAAAATTCTCGTTTTGAGGAATTTCTCGTTAACTAAGAGACCAGTTATAGTTCAGATGATCTTTTTCAATAAAAGTTAAATCCTCCCTCCCTTTAGGATACCAAACACAAGATGAAAAGGCCAAAAAGGTTCACTCATCGTAAGTAGCTAAGGATAAGATGAAATTCATGGTACTATGTACCATAATTTTATAGATTTTCGTAGTAGTCACTTACATTTAACAAGATATAAGTATTTATTTCAAACATATCTTTTTTCGCATGCTTTCTCCCATAACACGCAGATTTTTCCGACAAATCTTACCAAAGTTTAAAAATACTTGACACCATATAAAATAATTACAATACTAAAACTCGAAATAAAAAGAATAAAAATATCATGAAATGTGAATATTTAAAGTAATTCGTTTCTCACTACTGATGCGCGAAAAATAACAACTAATAGTTTTCAAAATTTCGTAGCCAAATACATTTGGCAACTTATAAAAAAATTTCCACCTAAATATCGGAAAATTTTAAAAAGATATCAGTGATCTAATGAGCTAGCAGCACTTTAATTTTTCTCGGAAACACAACAAATCTTAAGGTACTGCTCACAAATAATTGAATTAAATCCCGAATTAAACTGAACGATTGCGTGTATGTGTTACAAATTTGCAAAGGATCCCTTACGATTCATTGTAGAAATTTATTTTTCTTGTCAAAAAAAGAAAAGCTAAAGTTCGGCAATTAACACAATTGTTAGCCAATGGTAGTAACCCACTTTTATGTTGAGAGGTATAAATTTTCATAGCTCTTTATCTTGTTATCATTTTCTTATTTCTGAACATCTACTTTAAGTACCTACCGAATCAACGTAAATTCAGTACTGAGCACAGCCCTCATTTTAAAGGTTAATACTTTTACTAAAAAGAAAAAAAAATCTTCATAGAATCTTTAAAGAGCACTATGTGTTCCTCAACCTTTTATCTTTGTCTTCCTTTTGCTTCTTTGATTTCTTTCCAGTTTAGAATTTTATGAATTCAAGAAGCTCTTTTGAACTATACTTAATTCCTCTCAAGACTAAAGTAAATTTTCGGTAAAACAAACATTCATTTTATCAAACACATTAGTTCTTAATCACGTGTTACAACTCTATTTGCAGTTGCACCACTTTGAGAGCACAATAAAGTTCCTCTATTAGTGTTTGTATACTGTACACCTTGTTGCTAAAGTTTATTTATACAGGGGGCTGAAATGCTTTAATTAAATTTAAAAGCAAATTCCTAATACTCCACTCTTCTTATTATTATGATTATTTTCTCACTTTCTAGATTAATTTAATCGAAACTTTATGGGGGGAGGGATGCATCCATTAGTTTTGAGGGATACCAACTTTTGCAAGCGCGTGTTAGGCATTTAGTTAAGCGAAATATTCAAAATTTTATTTTTTCCCCTCATTTAGATAGGCTCGTCCTAGCTGGAAGTTTGCCCATCCCATATTGATTACTGTTAATGCTTATTCAATTGGATGAGCGAGAAAGGTTTGAAATTCCCACTTTGAACTCTTCCAAAGCTTTAAGCACGCAATTATCCTATTAGAAACTCCCTTTTAAATTCCTGCTATAGGAGATTAAAAGGGATAATGCTAGCACGGCTCATATGGAATTCTCGAGTTATAAAATCGTTTCGGGAAAAATGATTTGTGTTACCATTTTCTTCAATTCCTCAGCATCAGATTATTCCAGGATCTCGAAAAGAAACCTAATTCGCATAACTTCTGAGCTAAAGAGCACAAAATAATTAAATTAATAACAATTTTAGGCATGAAATCAAAAAGGATTAGTCTCTCGGGTTATATTTATCTTTAACGTCATCACAGGTTACCATGGGAACACATCTATAGTTGTGTTGCAATGCAGCTTTAGTTAACAGCCGTTTGTTTAATTTATTAACAAACGGCTTATTAACAAACGGAGTTATTTTCAGTTTCAGCCGCATAATTGAATCTTTTGTAATGGTCGTGCAAACGAAAGCAAAAACGGAAATAGCTAACGAACATTTCAGACTGCCTATTTAAATCCGTTTTTGAATCAATGAGAAGTTGGATATACTAAAATTCTTTCCCCCATTTGCAAGCAAATTGCAAAACTGGTTCTATTTTAAGCCATTTTCAGGAAAAATAAAAGTTGAAAAGTGAAATAGAATGTAAAAAATTAACACGCACATAGTGAATAAGAACTAAAATCGGATTAAAAATGAAAAAGAACACCGACCCTGAAGGCTGTAACTCATATTTAGATGAATTTCGCGAGAAAGAACGCATATAAAATTTAAGTATACATAAACTTATCTTGGTAACAGGAGCGCCCCGATGGGAGGTCACGGGAGGTCACTGTGACCTTCCAATAATTTCCGTTTTCGGTACAGTTTACTGACGATTCGGCAATTTGAAGACAATATTGCAAAATAGAGATAATTTGTTCTTTTCAGGTTTTAGAATTGTTTTTTAAAAGATGCATAATGTTTTTTCTCACTAAATGTTAAACATGTACGACATGTGTGCATGCTTGTATTTTATTATTCGGTAAAATTGAAACTTCATTCGGCAAATTGATAATTTTCCCCCTCCCAAAAATTTTAGTTCGGGGTACCCGTGCTGAGTAACTATGCCGAGGGAAGAAAGTTTAAATATACTTTAGCTTAGCTAGATACGAGTTTTCAAGGGGGGAAAGTTCAACTCAAAATTTGAGTTTTCATAAATTATAATTCAATAGCAGAATTATATCAGCTTTTTTTTTTTTTTTTGGAAAAAGCAAGAGAAATATACAATTAAGGTATGAATTTTAGTTATATTCATTTTTTACAATCGCATGTTTTTTTTCTACATGCATATTTGGTGTGGAACATATTAAATATAGCGTTTTAGGTGTAGAAATGTCAATAAAATGGAGTTCAATGTTAAAGTTTCCTCATAAATATTTATATTAATAAACAAAGAAATTAAGCGATTAACATTTGAACTTTAATAATGTCTAATTTCATATCCATCCCCTTTTTCCTTGACAGCCACGAAGCATCCCAAAAATTACAAAAACAGTGAAGTGTTACATTTCTCACATTGACTTAAAACATGCTGCGAAATAAGATTCTTCATTCCTACATAATTCAACATGACGCATTATAGTGCCGGTGCGTCATGTTGAATTCATTAATCCAACGTGACATATTAACAGCATTAAAGTGCTATCGTCGGAGAGCATATTTGATCAAAATTTCCACGTAGTTGATGATGTAGTAATTCCCCCGAATCATTTTACTCCTGGAATATGTTTAATACGTCAAGAAATATCACCTGGGACATTAATTAAATAAAGTATATACCTAGGAATTGATGGTTTTTATTTGAACAATGTGATAATTAAAGCTGAGTATGAGTCTTGATTAAAAAAGAGATTCGTCAGTTTTAATTGGAGATCTGATTTGATGAACGCTGTAGTTCGTTATCTGCTAGTCTCCGGTTTTCTTAGTTATTTTAAAATTTTCTCTCTCGTTATTTTATTTCAACAGATAAGCACTGAAGAATATCAAATAATTAAACACTGCAGAATTTATTTAATTAAATGTTGAGGTAATGTTTACAATAAATCAAAAGAAAATTAAAGCAAATGAATAGAGTACACAGACCAGTGAATGAACACTGAAGTGAATGTTGAATTTCAAAAATTCATAGCGTCACTAAAAATTGCAGCATATAGCACATGACAATTAAAACACTTCAGAAGATATGTAATTATTATTTAACAAGAAGTTCTGTCAAGAACTAAACGAGCCTACTTTCCCGTACACCGACATCGGCATTGTAGCATCTGATCAATATTCTCTTGATTATCTGAAACTGAAAATTATGTCAAACATACCTCTATAGCACTTAAAGCTGATTTCTAAAAGCAAAATATACCCCTCTCATCAGATGAAATAGACACGTAAAAATTAAATAAACGAGTCAATTAAGTTTTGTCGCACCTTTTAAAGAATGTAACTGTTATAGTTCTTCCGTAGAAAAATTCCACAATCGTTTTCAAAAGAAAAAAAAAATAAATAAAATAAAAGTACAAAGAACTTCAAAACACATTTTATCAAAGAAAGAAAAAAAAAAACTCGTTCGTTAATAAAATGTCTTGAATTTCATTTTTAATCCGTTGCCAGTTGTTAAATATAAATTAAGAATAAAATTATGTCAAACATACCTCTATAGCACTTAAAGCTGATTTCTAAAAGCAAAATATACCCCTCTCATCAGATGAAATAGACACGTAAAAATTAAATAAACGAGTCAATTAAGTTTTGTCGCACCTTTTAAAGAATGTAACTGTTATAGTTCTTCCGTAGAAAAATTCCACAATCGTTTTCAAAAGAAAAAAAAAATAAATAAAATAAAAGTACAAAGAACTTCAAAACACATTTTATCAAAGAAAGAAAAAAAAAAACTCGTTCGTTAATAAAATGTCTTGAATTTCATTTTTAATCCGTTGCCAGTTGTTAAATATAAATTAAGAATAAAATGCTCTCGTGAATGAAAAATTTTTGTTAGCAAAAAAAAAAAAAAAAAAAAAAAAATATCGTCTGCCAAAAAAAAAATCATAATAATAATAAATTAAATAAAACAAATAAATAAATAAACAAAAAATCGTCTGCCCAGTCAGTCATTTTTTTCTGAGCCTGCATTTCCGCCATGTTTGCGGAGTCGGAGTCGGAATCAGAGTCCTCACAGAAGATTATTCAGAAAAGTACTTTACAATACATTATTTATCAAAATCATTTTCTAACAAAGTTAGTTTGAAGGAAATCCGCCTTGAAGTTCAGAATCAACATTCAATTTAAATTTTCCAGTAGGCGCTCATGTTAAATTGTTTTCTGAACTGTTCATCATTGAACGAAAAATGGTTCAAATTGAAAAGTGAAATATGGGAATGAGTCTCTACGAGATCTTTCGAACAAAAAAAGTTTATTCAATTCTGACGGTTCATTTAAAAGTTATTAAGTGGAGAAAGGTTGCTTGAACGGTTCAATGTCGAACGAAAAAATGTTCAAATTGAAAATTTAAATACGGTAATGAAGTATCCTTGCCGAGATCTTTCGAACAAAAAAAAGTTTGTTTAAATCGGACTGTTTACTCAAAAGTTATTAGGGGTGAGAGCTTATTTGAACGGTTCAATGTTGAACGAAAAATTGTTCAAATTGAAAATTTAAAAACGGGAATGAAGTATTCTTGATAAGATCTTTCGAACAAAAAAAAGTTTATTCAATTCGGACGGTTCACTTAAAAGTTATTAGGTGGGAAAAGGTTGCTTGAACGGTTCAATGTTGAACCAAAAATGTTCAAATTTAAAATTTAAATACGGTAATTAAGTGTCCTTGCCGAAATGCTTGGAACAAAAAAAAAATGTTTAAATCAGACTGTCCACTCAAAAGTTATTAGGGGTGACAGCTTGTTTGAACGGTTCAATGTTGAACGAAAAATTGTTCAAATCGAAAATGTAGATACGGAAATGAAGTACCCTTGAAAAGATCTTTCGAACAAAAAAAAGTTTGTTCAAATCGGACTGTTAACTAAAAAGTTAATATCGCGGGCCAGGTTGTTTGAACGGCTTAAAGTTGCACCAAAAATTGTTCAAATCGAAAAATCAAATATGGGAATGAGCTGTACTTGCCGAGATCTTTCCAACAAAAAAAAGTTTGTCCAAATCGGAATGTTCATTCAAAAGTTATTAGGGGGGGACAGACAGACCGACCGACCGACAGACACAAATTCCCCATCTCAATACCCTACTTTCAAATTTTTAATTTTTCGATATTCATTTTACCTTTTTATTTTTTTAACTTGGCGATATTTTTTGGACTTGGCGATATTTTTTTTCACTTGGCGATATTTTTTGGACTTGGCGATATTTTTTAGATGCATTAAGCCACTTTTAATACTTTTTTCGTCTTTCTTTTATTTTTAACGGGAAAGTAAGCTAAAAACTGAGAGAGCTTTTATGAATCTGCATCAGGTTTTGTGGGGGTTGAAACGGAAAAAAGTGCCCAAACCCAGTGAACAAACACCCCTACCCGTGGATAAATACAGCATTTCTAGTCATTTTCTTTCTATAAATGTATATAAAGAATTTTCTTTTGCCCATCACTCTAAGAAAAATGTTTTAAAATCTTATTTTTTCAAAAAAATTACGAGGTGTTCATTCACTGGAAGTGTGTGTTCACTGTTCGGTGTTCCCAAACACTGCGTTAAAAAATACAAATGCGCAGGAATACTGCAGACACGTGTTTTGGCGTTACAAGAAACCCCTATTTCAACGCAAAATTGTGAGCTAATAGATGTTAAGGCATTCGAAAAAAATTACTTTTTTCTTCGTTGCTGATGTGGCATTTCCACGTCAAGCCAAGCATTTTTAAACTTGGGCATTATTTTTTTCTTATTAATGTGTAAGTATCCAATATGTACTCTAATTTTAAGTATAAACTTTATTTTTTAAAAAAATTGCTATGAAAATGATCGTTTGAACATGTCGTGATTAGATGCAAAGAGTCATACCCCTGAAATATGTACAAATTATTATTTTTAAAAACTTATATTTTCTTAAAAGTTTATCTTTTATGTTAAAATACAAAAGAATTATTTTTTAATACCTAATAATCAAAACCTTTAACATTCTTGGATTGGAAATGCAAATATGTACGTACAAAGGTCACGTCCATAAAAATGAAAATAGCAAGTTATTTCATGAATCTATTCTTCAATACAACAAATCTTACGTTCTATACCAAAAGACAAAATGGAAAATAATTATTTTCAAGAAGAAGCAACACTGAACCTTGTTTACGTGGTTTTTCGGTGGTAAGTTAGATTTTGGGAGCTCCATGCATTCATAACTAACGTATTATGTAACTAACTGGACACGCACAAGAACCATTTCAGTACGATTGATTTCCGTTAGAAATTTTGCTTGACATCTGTTTTAAAATATTTGCTCAGAAAGATCGATTTCTTTTTAACGAAATGGAAAATATAGAGGAACATTTCTACGCTGAGATGTTATTTCAGTAGTAATTCAATAAATCGATTACCGTTACTGTGCTTTACAGCAGTATGAGCTATTTGTTTTTGAGATAGATGAGATAATTTTGAATAATAATCTAACGCGTCGATAATTATGTATTTTATGCAATAAGATGAATAATTGATTAAAATTTAAAACTGTTGCTTGTGTTTAGTGTTTTTTACGCATTTTTTAACATGTTAACTAATTTAAAGTATTCAGATTTTGTAATTTTTTTTCAAACGCATTCTTACATAAAGCTACCCCGAGTCGGTGGGGAACGTGAAAGGGGGTAGAAACAGCCCACAATAACATATTTCAAGAAACATGCATTTTTTCTGTCTTAAAATATGTTGTTCATACTTTCGGAACTCATGTGTTCTCTCCTAATTTACGACCATTTAGTTACTATAAGATGTCCGCACTGTTAAAACTACATTTTGCACAAACCACCTTTAAGGGATGAAACGTTGTAGCACTTGCGCCACTCCCCTCCCCCGAGGGTTGCCACTTGATTCTCTATGGCACCCTTGAAGGTGCCATTTGGCTCCATGTAGCAATTTATGGATGTCTTATGGCACCCCATAGGTGACCAATGGCACCCTAAGGAGCCAAATGTCACCTTGAAGGGTGCCATAGAGAGCCAAGCGTCACCTTCAAGGGGTGCCGCTGGTGCTATAACTTTTCATTCTTAAAGGTGACTAGAGCAATCTGTATTTTTAACAGTGTAGAAATAGACTGACTGTTTTCAAAAATTCATTACAGGAAACGATTGAGGCTCTACAATTCCTTCAGAAAATTCATATGACAGAGAGTAAGTTATTTCTCCCAGAATTCCTGATTATAGCTCAAAAATACTCCACTGAAAAGAGTAAATGTTTTCCGGGGATGCAGTATGCTGGAAAAATTCTCCAGTACTTTGAGAATATACTTGAAGAAATAATCAGTAACAAATGTAAAAAACTCCAGTGGTTATTTTTCTTAAGAGGAAATGTTTTGCTAATTGGGTCCTCCGGTAACGATAAATAAATACAGCAAACGATGGAAATATCGAAAATATTCTTTAGGTACATTGTAGAATGTATCAAGTTTTGGTAAGAAAGTTAAATCAGAACACGTTGGGGTGTTAGGCGACTTTCTAAACTGGTGAAAGCAGAAAAAATGTCTTATTTCCCCTCCATGTTTTCTCGTTGTGCTTTAATTCTACAATTTAATGGAAATGTTAATGTTAGTTAATGGCTTAGTACGTGTATCTGATTTATTATTTTAGAATTTAATGGGTTTTTAATGCTATTTTACTTTGTTACAGGCAGGGACGGATACAATGGAGGGACGATGGTGGGCGATCACCGGTAATTTTTCGAGTTTGAAGTTCTAAAAATACTGTTTTATAATAGTTTTAATGAAGTTGGGGAAGAGGGTTTGGGGCTCTTAACCAAATATATTTCGGAATTGAAGTCCGAATAATTTGTAAACCAGTATCAATATTTGTAAATAAGTATGCACCAGTAAAAAGTAAGAAAAATCAATCATCCCTTTCTTGAAAAATTGGATCCGCCTTTGGTTTTAGGAGCACTTTACCTTTTGGCAGAACTTTAAATTTTTATAACTGGTTTATTTGCTTTATTTAAGGGATTCTTTGCCTTTTAACTGGTTTTTTAGCACTTTAATTTGAATTTTTGACGGGTTATTTTCCATTTTAATGACACTTATAATCTTTTTCAATGCTATTTATCAAATTTAAACTGCTCAAGACGCTACCTGAATAAGTCCAATTTTTATCAGTCAGATTCAAAATTCTCAGAATGCCTTAAGAAATTCTCATGTTTCCCGCCAGCTAAACTCAGCTTTAATTAAAACTCGTGCATTGCCCTTCCATATGAGCGACAGTAATAATTAAAGCCAGTTAAGTTCCTCACATCGAAGAGACGCTGCGGAAAATTCGGAGTTTTAATGAGATCTCTTCCATGAAAGTAGCTCCCTGAGACAGATTTAATAAGAAGGATTTTCCACCTGAAAGGTTCCTTATAATATGCGGTACTTTGATGCAGCGATTCTTCCAGAGCTTTGTATGAAAATATGATCCGATATTTGTCTGTAGGGTATTTAGTGAGATGAAAGGAAAGTGAGTTTTACAGCAGTATGTGCATTGAGTAAGCGAATAGAATGCATGAAGCAGTAGGGTATTACCACGGTAACAGACACATCAGTTTTTTTTTTACAAAACAGCTGAAAAAGGCTAGAAATAAGTTAAATCCATGTTACACCATACTTGATGAAGAACATGGTCTTCAATTCTATAAAATGCAGTTAAATTTTGAAGATTTCCAGAAAAAATTGCTAATAATATTATTGTCCCTTTAACGGACGTATCTCGTAAGATACGTTCGTTACGGAGCCAAAACACCACTCACACGCAAAAAAGCTCAAAGGAAGAATTTTCTTCTTTCAATATAATATTTAAAAGAATTAACGCATAAATAAAGAAGGAAAAAATACATATATTGAAAGTTAAATGGAAGGGTTGATAGTTGGGATCGAAAATTACAATACTTTTTGATGGGAGGGAAAAACGAAGAAAAAAAGACAAAACAAAATCAAATAGGATTAAATCTGGGTGCTCATATTAAGTGTGACAAATCAGGTATTAGATGGACCAGAAAATAACTTGTGCGCTGCTACAAACTCTTAAACTCTATCCTAACTATTACTATCTGCCGAACTCATATTCAAAGGAAATCTACTTATCTTGTAATGGAAGAAATTTCCCATGCACAAATTAAAATTAGGTAAGTTAAGGATTTTTTTTAATATTAAAATTGTCTATTTTACAAGACGAAAGTTTCTGTCAAACAGTGCTTTTTCCTTTCTCTGATTACTACATTTTGGAAGCAAATGCAGATGCTCAAAAAATTATTGATTCGGTGTAATCATAAAGATGAAAAACTTGTCACTAAAAGCAACTTATATATTTTACTTTTAAAAACACTCAGATGTAATTGATAAAAATAAATGCTTTAAGCACATTTGACACATTATTGCACATCCTTCATGTGTTTCATCAATACTCCTTTAACATTTTCCCTCTCTATAACTATACCTTTTGCTTTCATATATTTTTTCGTATATTTCTATAATTTCAATGAGGATCATGTACAGTTAAAGAAATTAAAAAAAATAAAATAAAAATAAACTATTCTTAATAATTCTGATCTCAAACATTTCTCAAAACAGGATCAAAATAAATGCCATCATAGCGTTTTAATTTGAAATCTCAAACATTCCATCAAAAAGGAATTCTCAGAGCTTCGTAAAAAAAACTTAGTATGACGTTCAAATGTGAGCTTTATGAAATGATCAAAGCCAACGACTAAGCGAGTAAAGCAGTTTCAATTAAATTATCCGGAAATGACGAAAAAAAGAATGCGTCTCAGAATTCATTAAAGCCCCATTCTGAAATACCTACCATTTGCATTATTTTTCTAGGGCTCCAAATTCTGAGTTTCTTCAAATGAAAATTAAATTTTTTCACGCATTCCATACTTGCCAGCGTTATTCGTATTAATATTTGCCGTTAAGGTAGATTAAATTTCATTTGCATGTATGTTTCAGCCAAATTAATATCCAGAGCATTTGCTAAAGTAATACAGTAAAAAATATTACTGTCATATTTAAGATGCAGTAGGGTAAATTAGATCCACGATAATCAGGAGTTTACTGTATTCAAATATACAGGGGTTGGACAAAAATATGGAAACACCTAGTGAAATGCATGTTTGAAAACAATGATTGATTTCAATGAAATATGTAAGTGGCACTAGCGTTTTCGTCTACTGAGGCTACTTATACAACTTTGTAAATATGTTGAACAGTTCAGTCGTTGTCGGAGCACTGTTATGTGAGCTTGACATTGCATTATGTCAGAGCTTACAGACTTCGAAAGTGGGTGAATTGGTGGAGCACGTATGGTAGGTGCCCCCGCAAGCAAAGTAGCCAAAGTGTTTAGTGTTTCAAGAGGTACTGTATCGAAGATTTATTCCACATATTTGAAATGCAGAAAAACATCATAGGCTAAATCACAGCGCGGACGAAATTGTGTGCTTAGTGATCGTGACAGACATTCATTGAGGGCAATTGTGACAAAAAAAAAAAAAAAAAGATCACAGCTGCAAAAGTTACTCCTGAAATTAATGTCATGTTATCAAACCCTATGAGTACCGAAACAATTAGAAGAGAGCTTCATAAAGAGGGAATTGCTGGCTGTGCTGCTATTGAAAATTAATTCATCAAGGATGCTAATGCCCGAAACAGGAAAAAGTGGTGTTTAAGTCATAAAGCCTGGACTATAGCATAGTGGAAGAAGGTAATGTGGTCTGATGAGTCTTCTTTCACATTGTTTCCCACTTCTGGCAGAGTTTACGTCTAGAGAACGCCATCTCAAGTCTGAAATACGAACTCCTTATTGCCAAGAGGGAAATATGGCGGGGCTTCCGTAATGGTTTGGGCGTCCATATCGTAATTCTCTTCTGGCCCCATGATAACTCTGTCAGGGCACATGACTGCCAAGACTTATGTGAACATTTTGGCTGATCAAGTCCATCCCATGGCTCAAATTTTAGTCCTCAATGGTGATCGTGTTTTCCAAAGTGACAGCACTACTGTTCACGCAGCTTTTATTGTCCATGACAGGTTTTCTGAGCACGACGATGATTTATCACATCTCCCCTGGCCACCACAGTCTCCAGACCTGAATATTATCTAACCTTTGTGGTCTACATTGGAGCGGAAAGTGCGTTCTCGTTATTCACCGAAAACATCGTTATCTGAACTTGCCACCGTTTTACATAAAAAATGGTACAATATTCCCTTGGCAGACATACAGGAACTGTATTTATCCATTCCGAGAAGACTACAAGCTGTTTTGAATGCCAACGGGTTTCCTACACCATATTAGACAAGGAAACGTGTCTTTTTTAAGGTGTTTCCATATTTTTGTCCAACCCCTGTATATGAAAAGTAAAAGGCAAACTTTGAAATTCTGGGAATACAAGTCAGGTAGATATACACGTAAAATAGTCGTGCAAATGGGTTTTACATATAACAACCTTGCCAGCGGATTGTTGCCCCCATTGAGTCTTCCACTGATTCTTAGGCAGGAATTCAAGTGAAACACCATTGCAATCGCTTCGAGGCGATCGCAAATTGCAATCGCTACTGGAAGTCGAATTACATTAGAACGTTTCTTGACAAAAACATCGTGACGTCAGCGTGACGTTTGCGTGACGTTTGCCTGTGAAAAACGAGCTAGATAAAACGTCACAGCCTACTTGGCGAATAAAAGGAGAACGCTGACTGTTTGTGAGCTCTTATTGGCTCCGCCCGTAGTGACGTCAGTGCCTTGTAAAGTTGCATTCTAGTATAGCGATTGCAACTTATCCAAATTTGGGAATTTGCGATTGCATTGGTGAGTTGCGATAGTCCGTGTTTCACTGGAATTCCTGCCTTAGGCAGGGATTCAAGTGAAACAGCACTGCGATCGCTTCGAATTGCAATCGCTACTGGAAGTGAATTACATTATCATCAACTTAAATTGGCATGACGTCACTACGGGTGGAGCCAATAAAAGCTCACAAGCACTCAGCGATCTCCTCTTATTCGCCAAGTAGGCTGTGACGTTTTATCTAGCTCGTTTTTCATAGGCAAACGTCACGCTGACGTCACGATGTTTTTATCAAGAAACGTTCTAATGTGATTCATTTCCAGTCGCGATTGTAATTTGCGATTGCCTGTTTCACTTGAATCCCTGCCTTAGTCAAATACTCGTATACTGCCGTGCTAAGCGCAAAAGTGGTATTTGCAGTCGAGCTCAAACTGAGACTCAACTCTTTAAAGTTTTGTGCCACTATGTATTTAAGTCAGATCAAACTTTTTCGGAATTTTTAAAAAATATTTCCCGTTCTCAACTGACCATATAATTTTGTATTCTGGTAAAATACGTTACAAAGAGCCACCTGGTGGCGATAACTCAATTTTGTAAAAAATGCAGATACAACTTTTGTGCTTAGCACGGCAGTATACTCAAAAATATGAAATAGAGCAAAGTTAAAATTACATGGCTCGAAACTATTCTAAATGACTAAATTTTAAACAAAATTATCAGAAAACTGATGGCACGGAATTTCATTAAATTAATCGTGAGATGTATGATGAACCAAAATAATAATAATAATAATAATCGCTTAAAACATCGTGTATACTTTGGAAAATGTGTAATAAAATCAAAGTACTCAAAATCTTACACGAATATGAATCTTACATAAAAAGAATATTTGGAAACTCCTGCAGGTTATTTGCTTCGTAGTTGGAATTGACCCATTTTCTGCAAAAAAAATGAGGGATTTTCAGTCATGCAGGCTTACTCGCCTGGAATTTAATTATCGAATCTAGGTCAGCTAACTAATTCTCATTAGTATCATTGCCACAAAGCTGTCTTTAGATATTGTTGGCGCCCTATCATTTATTATCACAAATTGTTGTCTAGACCTATAAAATATGTAGCTAAAAACAGTGTTCATTGGTAGCTTTAAATGATTTAATATTTTAAACACAAATTAGAATCTCCTTTTTAAGAAAACCTAAAATAATTTGAAGAGAGTGTTAACGAAAGGCGAATTTAGTTTATGACAGGCATAGCTACGTCTTTTGGGGCCAATGAATTTAGTTTTAATTCAAAGGAACAATCGCTCACTCCTTTCAACAACGTCATCTTTCAACAACGTCATATCACTACAAACGTGATTTTTCAGGAGAGCGATTTTAAAGTTCAAAAATAAGATTATACACTGCAAAAACGAATATTGTTTTTACATTATAATACAGCTAATTTTACAGTAATAAACTGTAAAAATTGCTAATTTTTCAGTAATAAACTGTAAAATTGCTAATTTTACAGTTTATTACCGTGCATTTTGTGGTTTTAAACTGGAACCTCTGCTGCCAGTATTATAATGTTGTTTTTACAGCATAATGTAGCTAAATTTTACGGCAATAAACTGTAAAATTTCTAACTTTAAAGTAAGAAACTAAAATTGCTAGTTTTAGTTTATTACTGTGCACTTCACAGTTTTAAATTTTCATCTCGGCTGCCAGTATTATACTGTAAAAACAACAGTTAATTTTTTTCAGTGTAGTAAAAATACATGTAAAGCCACTGATTGAACTTTTTTCAAGAAAACCTGATATTTTCCCTCAGTTTCTAGAAGAATAAAGGTAAAAAAAGAAATTTTGAAAAGTTGCGTTTTATTTATGACGTACTTGCATTAAACTTTGAAAATAATATTTCAACTACCCCAAAATACATCGTTATTGCAACAAATTGTGTTCCTCACAATACCGGCAATACCGACATAAAAGCAAATATTGCGTTCTTACAGGTAATTAAAAGTAAGAATGAAAAATGAGTGAATGTTTTCAGAACAAATAATACCATCTTCCTCTGAACGACACAGATATGTCATACTAAATGACTCAAGAACAGCTAAGATGTGACACTCTTGAAAAGAACATTCTTGAACTATTTGAAAATGCTAAAACGGCACTTCTGTTTTCTAACGGCGAAATATTAAGTTAGAGAAGTGTAGATCTTGCAGAGATATGCTACTCATTCATGGCAGTTCAAAAACAGGCATAACTGAAAATCGCTAATGTTTGAGATTTGACATTTTTGAAATTAGGTGAGCGATTTGTCAAATCTGCGAAGTGGATTCCATGACTGAAGAGCATGTTCTTAAATGCTCAGGCTTAGATCTAGAGCAGTGTTTCCCAACCTTTTTGAGCTTATTGCCCCCTTCAAGACGATTACGGACACTTATCGCCCCCGCCCCCTTCTTCCTCGAAAATATCATAAGTTGGCTCAAGTGAACATCGATATTATTAAAAATATAAGTACCTACCTTTAATTTACAGTAAAATATACGCAAATTATAACCAAAATATAAAGAAATTATAACCAATCATTTTTAACTATAAAACTATTAATAAATAAATAAAATATCTTTATTTTTTTTATTTCACAAAGTGAACTGATAACCATTTGAAGGGTAATATTTAACTAAGATCATCGACGCACTTTGCAAAAAGCAGAAGTACATTATTCAAGAAATTATTTTCTTTTCTCTACTGGAATCTGCGGAAAAAAAATTATTGACAGTAAAAATTTGACAAAAATAAAATAAAATAGAAAATTTGAAAATTCATAAAATTGACAATGAATGACAAAATACTTCCTAAGGTTCATCCGAGGTGCAAGGAGGAAGCTCTTTAATTTTAATTTGTTTCTTTCTTAACTTGTAATTGTCTGAATTCTGAACAACCGGTTTCGTATATGTTTACAATTCCGGTTTAACTACCCTTTTAGTACTAGTGTTTTCTCTTCTAAATACCCATCGCCCCCTATCGGCCCTTAAGAATTTATCGCCTCTTTGAAGAGTCAAATCGCCCCTTTGGGGGCGATCGCCGTCCCCCCTCCCCTGGTTAAGAATCACTAATCTAGAGGTTCAGAGAATCAGTGAAATACCCAAACTGCGTTGAACTACCAAAACTCTAATGAACACTTATAGATTAAATTCAAATCCATCTCCTTTTCTTGTTCATTCCATTGTGTATCACGTTATCTTGTTACTTTATTGCATTTTTGTTCTTCTCTTTTTAAGTACTGGGCTGCCAAATGTCCATGGTTTGCATTTCTATTGGCCATACGTGACGACAAACATGCATTATAGGCAGTGTTGTTACATTTCACATAGTCAAATCATGAACGGAAATACAAATCAAGATAAAAACGAAAAAATGCAGCAACGTTTAAGAATGAAGCATATTGTTTTCTCAATGAAGACTACTCGTATAAATTAAGCAATGTATAAATAACAACGAATGAACACAGAGAAAGGTTTGAAAATGTTAATTAATTCACTTTTCCAGGCAGTTCTTGAATAGATGTTAAGAGGTACATTTTATCTGGCGCATGTTGCATAGATAACTTGATTTATACTAAATAAAATGCATTAATCTCTAATCATTTGGATCTGGAGCAGACTGGTCACAAAAGTAATTAAATCAACTTAGCTTTCACCCACGATACATATAACTAGCCTGCTTAACTTTGACACCGTCTGAAAGCTGTTTAGCATATAATGTGTAAAGGAAGAATGAACCTTTATATATGAGTTTCAGATAGATTAAAGGGTCATTCCATAGTGACTAACGAAACATTCAGAGCTGATTTTGTAACTGTGTTTACTTGTAACTTAAAAGATAAAAAATATTTTTTAGTTATGCTGGTGGATTTACAATGTACATGGTATCTATGTATCATTTCTGCTAAGAATTTAAAACAAAATTACTGACAGTAGATATTTTTTCAACCAAAATAGCAGCGTGACTAACGTAAAATTTTTGCAACCCTGAAAATTAATGCTCATGTTGTGAGGCAAAAATTTCTCAAAGTTAAGCAAGTGTTAAAAATTTACTGATATATTTGAAAAATGTGTTAAGTTGGCTTTTAAAAACATAAAACACATTTATTAAAGCTTAATTTTTTTTTAGTCTTAAGTGTCTCTTTTACTCAAGATGGAGTGACGTAACCATCGTGACTAACGTAACCAGCGAATAATAAGCAGTATAGACAGACTACAAACTATTTATTATGGCTAATCTCAGTGATAATTACAATACTTTTTCAATTATTTTAACTTCTTATGTTGTATGATTTTTATTTTTTTATTTATTCATTTATTTTTTGATACTTTTTTCACTTCGGTATTTTTTTTCTTCGGCTGAGGTTGACATTTTCATGGAATGACCCTAAAGGGTAAAATATTTTGCCTGAAATAGGGCGAAGAAACACTAACATCCCGTGTTTTATCTTAATAGTTCAGTGTGTTTTGAAGGGAATGGGAAAATTAATTCTTTACGGTTTTTAACTAAGAGAGAGTAGTAATTATATAGAGTACAACATTAGGTATTACGGTATCGAGGACGACGGGAAACAGTACAGACAGTAAGACAGTAGGTATTATATTAATATTGTAGGTATTATATTATTTTGCTAATTACACATTATTACGTGCAAATAGCTACTGTACTGAGCAACAACAGATGGCGATTAATATTTTAAATGAAATAACAAGAACTTTATCATTGTATTCTAAAAAAATTATCTATGATATACTACAACATATACAAAAACGTCAAATTTTGAAAAAGATTTGTATTATCACACATTTTGATCATCATAATTGAAGGGCTTGGAGGATGAAAGGTCTATATTACATTTCAAAAAATGAACACTCTGGACAATGGTAAGTAATGGTTACATGTAGGCAAATAAAACTTGGTACATCAAGAAGTAGATGTCATTAGACCAATTTCATACGCACACTAACAAACAAAACCAGAAAATAAAAAAGCTGAAGCAACTGCAACTATAAAACTTTGAACTTGAATTACTCACAATTTCAGTTTTGTCACGTGTTGCCTTACATCTCCCGAGCTCTTCAACTTAGAAATTCTCTAACTGTAATCTTCCACAATTTCATTAAATATAGTTTAGATATTGACAAATAGGTGGTGCTGCAAAATGGGTAGAATCTTTTAATCATTTCACTTTGCCCCAGACTCCCCTGCATCCATAGCTTAACTATAATTCCTTAAATCATTAGATGCAAAAATCAATTCAAAATAATCGAATGATATTAGAAAGAGTAATGTTTTGGGAAGTTCTCTCGGTTAAATTTCATAATGAGTATTCATCATTTCCAGACGATTTGCTATAGAATTCATATTTTCCATTTCTCATTCTATTCCAGATCTCATTTTCCCCTGACGATAATGGATAAATCACTCGCAAATCATCGTGTGCTTTTGCATTGTATTTCCATAACATCTCATTTTCGAATCAATGAAATTTCATAATGGAATCCCATTCAATGAAAAACTTATATATGAAAGGTAAACTATAATTATTTTTTTTTATGTGTGTGTTTCAAAGCATGTACAGAATGTTACGTCAAAGTAAATACAAACAATATGTGATAAACTTAATTGACACAAATATTCCAAAAATAGTACGAAGAAAAACTTATTTTATAATAAGCGTTTGTAGGGTTTTCGAACATAGAATGAATAGTTCGTTTTTCTCTCTTTTTTTATCCTTATCAATTCTTAAAAGTTTTTTTCGCAGATGACTTGGCAACAGTAACTTCTGTCTATGCAATACGGTTTTTTCCTATTTCTCAAAAGTATTTTTTTCGAAAACAGCACGGCCGAAAACATAGGACAAATTGCTTTTTTCTTAATTTTGTCTCATTTTCTTTCTTTAACAAATAATATGTAAAAAAAACTCCCAGTTGTTGTTTCCTTCTTGCTACTGACAATGCAAGTGAAAAAGTTGGCCTTAGCATATTGACGAGCCGGTATTTTGGATCAAATTTTTCATTGCTGCAGATCTAGGGTTGCTGGACATCCAAAACAGCTGATTCGTCTGCCTGGCTTCACACCAAAGTTTCTCCACTTATGACGTCATACGACACCTCGCTTTGTTTTAACAATCGAACATTTAAAAAAAATAGCTAAACATTAACTGTTGGGAAAATGAATGGGTTTTTTAGCTCCCTGTTATTACTATTCTTACTTTGCTAATTCTATCAATATCCAGTGTCTAAAGAAGCAGAACTTTCAAGTGAAAGAAACATACCCTTTTAAAAAAAAAGAGCAATTAGATAATTATGTATTTGTCATCTATCCAAACGTGTAAAATTTATGACCCAATTCAATCCACTAGGGCTTAACAGATTCCATTTGAGGAAAGCCAGTTTTCACTGTCGATAACGATTATTGGTATTTATCTTCCCCTTCAAACCCAAGCATAACTAAGTTTATCCTAACTTGTTTGCTGCACCACTTATTCAAACCGTGAAAAAATCTGGTAGAATACAAAAGTACTCTCAGCTTTTAACAAATTATGCATTTACTTATTTTTTTACAATTACTCATGTCAACAGAAATTATTCTTAACATCAAGAGCCAAGTGCTTAGTCTGTACTGTCCGTCCATGAAAACCAGGCCTAGCACTCGCAAACAGTTCTACTTAAAAAAGGGTAGATGGGTTGTGAAGGGCAACTTTCCGAAGTTTTCAATTTAAAACTCGCATTTGCTATATCCTTTTGATTCAACTAAACTATGTATCTGAGATTAGCATCGCTCCACTTTGTTTGATATGGTTCAAAATGCTTTTTATTATTCTTCCCCTTATTGTTATCTTACCTAACACTCCTATTTTGGTAAGATCAAAGAAGACCTGACGCATGCGTAAATGCGCGGAAGGTTTTACCTAAGAAGATCAGACAGTAATTATGTTCTGCATTGCTGAAAGCAAAATTACTCATAATTTACTAATCAGGCTATCTTCTAACCTTTTGCACTGATTTGCCAAAACAGAGCACATTCAGAAATTCGCAGAAAACTTTTAAGTAGAGCCTCAATAACTCGAAATCATTAGGGAGGATTATAAAAGTTTCGAAGCATCAGGAAAAGGTCACAAAAATAAATCCACATAGCCTCGAGGGAACGCGTCCTTCTATCTCCTCATTATCAAAATCAACAAAGTCAGAGCTGACAGGCTTGATCCGGTCTTTTCAGAACCTAAATTAAAGCTTATAATGTAGTGTAAGGGTTTTTCTCTCTAAGATTCTTCACTTACAATGAGTTGTTTTCGCTTTGAAATTTTTACATTCAGATTTTTTCCCTCGGTATAAATCGAATTTTTCCTAGTTTATTTAATTCCTCAATTTTCTAATTTAATTAAGATCCCCCCTTTTTTGCTAATTAAATTTACAACTCACCCAGAATTTTGATCCAGAAAGATCTCGATGAAATTTAAATTTAAAATTAAAAAGAAAAAAATCTTTATATTTGGTTTTTAAATAACAGAAAAACAATGAAAATAAGGATTTGAAACGAAGTAAAATGCATAAATGCTTTTAGTAAGGAATTAAAAACAATGTTGAAGTTTGGATTAATTTTTTCGGTTTTGACCGCCATACTAGCCAATAAGTTAAAGGTAAGGAGTAGGTATAGTTTTTTTCCCTTAATTTCCGAGGGTGAAAATGTTAAATTAATGGCTTCAGAGAGTTCAAATAGTCCATTACCATTATTTTTATTCCTGTATTCTATTCATCCAGCAATCATTCCAGTACCCACATTCAAAATACTCCGTATCAGAGCCCGTATATGTAGAGAATACTAATGAATGAAACAATTGCTTCCATTTACGTGCGGATTTTTTCCCCCCACAAAATGACGTCGACATTGCGTGTTGCTGAAGTTTCGTGTTTTTTGGTCGTGAAATGGGAGTAACGTTTGATACCTGTATTACGTCTTAAGAATTTTATAATACAAATTGGAAAAATACGTGGGGATATTTTTGAATCAAAATTCATCTAAAGAAATTCAGTAAAGATTCAATTTTGTAAAATGTGAAATTATATAAGAAATCCATCATTATGAGCTGCATATAAAATAAAATAGCATTATTAAATGAAAAGTTTTTTTCAACTTAACTACCTAGAGCTTATAGTGTGACTGTGTTAAGTTGAGCTGCAGCTTTCACAACGCTGACTTATAAAAAAAAACATGGCTTTTTCTTTTCAATCCATTTAATCTAGGTCAGATTTGGGCTAAATCAAATTTAAAAAGGCCAAAACAAAAGTCAAATTAAATAAAAAATGCCCATATGTATGAAAATGGATGTATGTATGTTTGTTCCTTATACGAATCCATTATGTTTGTTGCTTATACGAATCCATTATGTTTGTTCCTTATACGAATACAATTTTCATCAAACTTGCCACAGAGTTTCCTCAATGTACTAGAATTCACATAGGTAGAGTTTTGAAATTTTGAAAAGCTCAAAGTTTAAATTTTTTGTCCCAAAATGGCCATTTTCTTTCAATTTTGAATATACAGTGAACTCTCACTTATACGCCGGCCCAAGAGACCAAGAGAAAAAGGCGCATAAGTGGGAGGGACGCATAAGGGAACAAGCCTGTTTAAAGGATTAAAACGCAACATAGGTTCTAATGAGAGAATGAATAAGAATGTTTCTGTAGAAAAGGGACATACTTCTGCAGTTTAGCAATTACTGTAACGTAACTACAGTGATAAAGAAAAAAAAATGTAACATACCTAATTACAAGCTGTTCCCGTTAAAACGATGCATATTGTCCTTCTCTGAACTCTAGTTCATGCGGAAAAATGCCTTCCGTGAGCAATAAAGGCTAAAGATCAAAGAGGAAAGTGAAGAAAATAAATATTTTTTTTACATTTTAGAGAAAATTCGGAGCATAAGTGAAATATTTGTCTTTAGAGCGACGCATAAACGAATGATACTATCATTATTTTGCTACGGAATGTACTGGGACCATTTAAAATCGTCGTATAAGTGAAAAAGGCGCATAAATGACGCGGTATATAAGTGAGAGTTCACTGCATAGAGTAATAAAGATAAGCCTTTAAGCATGCAAATTGATAAAATTTATAACACATTTAAATATGAATATTTTCTAACAAATACTGCGATTAATAATGAATTATCAATTTAAGGCTAACTTATTTCATTTTAGCATGAAATAAGTTAAACATAATACAATACCGGGCAACGCAGTTCATTACAGGAAATAAACCAGGAAACATTACGTAAAGTAATAATGAAAATAATTTAAATAAATAGCAATCGAAACAGCATTATAAAACATGTTTCTGGATGCAGCCCTCATGGCCTCGTTGTCCAAACATGAAGTCTTAAAACCTGCAGAAATGTTAAAGAAAAGTCACCAAACTTAGTGAGTTTCAACGAGCAATGGCTGACATCTTTCACATGATTAATTAGATGTCTTGCAAATGCTGACGGTGCAATTTCTTACCAAATCTTTAAGTTTCGAGTTATTTTTAAACTTTGTCAGAGCTTATGAGATCTTACATCTCTATAGCGGGCGGATGAGGACAAGTAATTTTTGCGTCAAAAATATCTCTCCATGTGATCTTTCAAATTCTACCTATTTCTTTTTTACTATTATTAACATCAACACTATTGGTGTGGAACCTGGTTAGGATCCCACTAATAGCATGATTAAGTAAAAAAGTATGAAATTCTTGCCTATTTAAAACATCAAATATTTCCTTAATTTTCCGCATCATTTAAAGCAGGGATTTTCAACCGCTGGTACTGTTCTGGTCTGCTATTAGCTTCGAGAGTCATAAAAGTGCCTTTTTGATTCCCAAGTTTGAAAAAAAATCACAAGAGCAGCATTTTATTGGGTCATTCCACATGAAATGAGCGAAAAGGAGAAAAAAGCAGTAGGCGCATGGTAATATATTTTTATAAAATTTGGTACACAGGTTAATTTTGTGCATATATAAAAATATCTAATAGGTTTTTGCTTAAAATTTGCTATTTTAGGAGTTACATACAATTCAAAATTAGCCCACTTGAACATCCTTCACACAAATGCTAAATGTTTCACTTTTGAACCCTTGCATTTTTTAACCGCTGGCTCTGGTTCGGGCAATTGCCCCCCCCCCCTCCCCGACTTTAAAAAATCAATGTATTTGCATATGTGGGCGTGGTTTTTGTCATTTTTTGGTACATTTTACATTGTGTATGCACCCTTTGCATTCCCCCTGGGGTGGAAAATTGCAAAATGACGAGCCTGACCGGTCCTTAGAAATATTTACCTGCTAGCTTTTAAAAAAAATTGCTTATATATTTTTTTCAATTTTGTCATTACTTTTAGCTTTCTAGTTTTTTTCTGAAATTTTATATTTTCATTTGTGTAAAATTTACAATAGTATCTTATGTTTGCGCTTGAGCAATATTGTAAATAAGTCAATCTTACTGTTGGAAATACTACTAATAAAAATCTTACTGTTGATTTATGTAGTTGTTAACCAAGAAAGAAGGTTTTTTTACCAAGAAATCTCACCTATTTGCGAAGTTTTTTCAGTAGTGTTCACACCTCCCTGCTTTTTACTTTTTTAGAACGAACAAACGTCACTTTCGTTGATTTATAATTTGTTAACAAAAAATACTGTTTAAAAAGTATAAATTTGTGTTCACTGCATTAAAAAATATAGGAAATGGCCAAAAAAAGTCGAAATTATTTTCTTCAAGTTTTTCACAGAAAAACAAATTGATGGAAAAGATATGATAACTCTAAATAACGGTAAATATCTTATATGCAGTGTATTATTACTTGAATATCAAAATTTTCATTTCTCACTTGAATAATTTTACTCGCAAAATGTTTCATCTTAAAAACATTCTTTTAGCAAAACTTGTGTTACTAAAACTCATTCATCAAAATATCAGAATTCCGTGCAATAAACGTCGAGGTTATTATCAAAATTACCCATGCAAAGAAAAATATATTCTTGGAGCCTCAAAACGAAGGAGAAAGTAAAAGTTAAACATCGCATTACGGAGAGGAAAACTATCTTCATAAAAGTTGAAATAAGTATGAGACGAAAAGCAATTGTACAAACTATGCATTTAAGTGTTACACGAAAATATGTCCTTGCATGTGAAAATTAAAAAGTATTTAATTTGTATTTTAACTATTAACTATAAAAAAAGTTTCTCTTATTGTTTAAATTTTTCAACCACTAAAAGTTAAAGCTTTTTATGTACTTTATTATTATTTATACATAGATATATACCGGGTGTTTCAAAACTCTTAGAGAAACTTTAAGGGGTAAAAATTATGATATTACATATCAAGATAAATAATATTAAATAGTTAAGTGAGGGTCCTAAATTATTTCTGAAGGAGATAGGCGCCATTACAGTTTGGGGCTCAAAATTTCAAATATTTATAAAAAAACGAAAAAAAAAAAGGTCGATCCTTTTGCAATTTTCACCAAAATTCTTCTTAATGTGAGTATTTTTTCGAAAATTAATGATAAAGGTAAGTTCAAAAATTGCCGGTAGAGAGAGCTTTACACTTTGAAGTTAAAAGCAACTACTTTTCGCCGGGGTTTTTTTTTTTTTTTTTTCGGATTTTATTAACCGATTTCAAAAGTTTAGACTCAAACTTAAATTTTGAATAATCGGACCAAACTTTATAGCGTGTGTTACTCGGTTTATCAAAAGTGTCGTTTATAAACAGTAAAGTCCCGAATAACAAAATTTTCGCTATGAAACCACACATTCACATATAATTAATTCCTTAGGAAAAAAGAAAACGTGCACACTACAAGTTTTGAAATTACATAGAAATTTCTTAGATGAAGGGAAAATGTCTACTTTTTTTCCTTTTTTTTTTTTTTTTTGCTAAATGGCTCATGGCCTTCTGCGCGCATAAAAAAATGTACGTTTACAATTGATGAAGTTACGCAGCGAAAATGTAAACTGTTGTTTTTACAGTATAATACTGGCAGCAATTTTCCAAACATATATTTTGAAATTAATATTTCAGCAAAAAAAAAAAAAAAAAGATTCCAATTTGCAGTAATAAACTGTAAAACTGCTGATTTTGTTTATTACTGTGCATTTTAGTATTAAATCGGAACCTCTGATGGCAGTATTATACTGCAAAAACAACAACTTTTTTTTGCAGTGTACTTATTATATATTTTTTGGCTTTACTTTGAATATTAATTTCTTCAATAAGAAAATACGCAATTCGTAGTTAAAACTAATTTCCAGAAATGAATTTCTGTGAAAGTGTTTTCATAGCCATCCTCCTAGAGTCTGGCAGAAAAACACGCTCGAGAATCTAAAGACATACAACGGAATTCGCGAAATCTTCTGCTCTACGAGGAAAAAATTCACACGAAAAAAATCTATTAGATATTCATTCTGGAAATATGTAACCCCCAAAACAAAAGCTATAAAGTATAAAATTCAAACGTAAAGTTTCATAGCTATTTTAGACTTTCTTTTTCCTTTTCAATTTAAAAGCCTTTTATATTAGTTCAATAGATGAGCATACGCTGCAAAAATGATCTGTTGTTTTTACAGTATAATATTGGCAGCCGATGTTCCAATTTAAAACTGTAAAAGGCACAGTAATAAACTGAAAAATTAGCAATTTTACATTTCTTTCTGTAAAGTCAGCAATTTTACAGCTTATTACCGTAAAATTTAGCTGTATTATACTGTAAAAACAGCAGTATAATACTGGCAGCAGAGGTTCCAGTTCAAAACTGTAAAATGCATGATAACAAACTGTAAAATTAGCAATTTTACAGTTTATTACTGTAAAGTTAGCAATTTTACAGTTTATTACTGTAAAGTTAGCAATTTTACAGTTTATTACTGTAAAGTTAGCAATTTTACAGTTTATTACTGTAAAGTTAGCAATTTACAGTTTAGTACTGTAAAGTTAGCAATTTACAGTTTAGTACTGTAAATTTAGTAATTTTGCAGTTTAATACTGTAAAATTAGTAGTTTTGCAGTTTAGTACTGTAAAATTAGCAGTTTTACAGTTTGTTACTGTAAAATTAGCAATTTTTAGTTTATTATTATACAGTAAAAACAACATTCCTTTTTTACTGTGTAGTTTTTCATTTACAACTTGAAGCAAGACGTCGTATCCGAAAAGTAAAAAGCATGGTAAGCATGCACTCTTTTGTTTATGTGCGTTACTGTATTTTTCACTTGAATTATAATTTAAATCGTTTCATGTTCCCGTTAACAAACTGACTCTGTGTTAGCGGATCTTTTAAAATTATTTTATGAAGGTAAAATCTTACCAACATCCCGCTTCATCTGGGCGCTTGTAATCGTATCTCTGTTGTGGAGAGAATATTCGAAAAGAAAAGATATTATTTTTTACAAAAGGTATTAGAATTAACTATATTTACAATTAGACAATTTACATCTCAAACTGCAACAAAATCAAGTTCAGAATGTTCCATCAAAAATTAACTGTGTCTGTTCCTTCCATCAATTTTTTATTATTTTTATCTCATTCTTTACTTCACTTCAGTTCATTTCATTTAAACCAAGAAATGGCTAAAATTAATCTGCAGACGTTCGAAAGCTCAGTCGCAAGAGATACTTTTGCTGAAATACGCATTAGTAAATTTTTTATCAAACTAAATAAGGTAAAATATTAGGGGGATTTCTATTCATATAGAGTTTATATTACTTGGAATGACAGATTCAATAATTTTATTGTGTAAAAATATTCTTCGAAACTTAAAAGAATTTAAAACGGCTTTATACATTTTAAAATCTTTATTACGTTATTCCAACTTTGTTTCCCACAAGAAGCCACTGCAGAAAAAATTCTGTTAATCATATTCAATGTTTTTTCTAGTAATAACTCTTGGAGGATAATTATCTGGGGAAAAGTTGGTAAAATTAGCTCTCACTTTTCGTCTTAGAAGCTTTAACGATATCATGTGTAATAATAATTACAAATGAAATATATTACACCTATTCGCTGCTCTAGATCTTGAATACGTCTCCTTGTGGTGATTTAAGAAATTAACCAAAAAGGCAAAACGCTATAATATTTTGCCCTGGTCAATTGTGCTTAGCTGTATCCGCTCTGCCGCTCTCTGTCATTCAGATCTAGTGTCCGGTATACAGGACATAAGCTTTGAACAGCTGCTAATCATTAAACTACTTCATTTTTTGATAGTTTACTCTTGACATTCTGCAGTTAATCATCTGTGCAAAAATTTCTCGTTTTGGGTTTAGCATCATTCACACATATGGATTGGAAGATGGATTTAACTCATTTCTCTAACTATAGATTCGTGTAGCAAAAGCGAACTTTCTTTCTGATTTTTTAAAACATCTTTAATCTTTTATTTATTATTTCAAATACTTATATTATGTTTTGTTACTGTTTAGAAAATGTTTTATGATCAAGTTTGTGTCTTTTTTTTTTGCTGAAATATTAATTTCAAAATATATGTCTGGAAAATTGGAGACATCATAACTCTTAATTTTTTACATACAAGCTCGAAATTTCGTTTGTGAGATGCTCTTAGCCATAGTACTTTGTCTACCAAATAAAAACATTTTTGGTTAACTATTTCATAATTCCGACTGAAGTGGTTAACAACCGATACAAAACTTTATAAAGTGACACTGAATTTACGCGTTAAGTAGGACAGAGTCATGATCGCGTAAGTTGAATTCGCTTACGCGTTAAGGGTACAATTTCACGTATAGTTACGCATAAATTATTTTAGTTGGACAAAGAACGAACGAAAATCATTCAGGAGGAAAAAGTGTTTAATAAAGTCCTAGACAATACAAATCCAAAACCGCAAACCAAAGTTATTTTCATATAGAAGGTTTCATAAAATCGTCTGCGGTTAAAAGTGTTTAACAAACTAGTTTGTAGCTATGACTTTGCAAATCTGTAAAAAAACGCATAACTGCTCTTTAAAATGTTTTTTTTACTTTCAAATACTTGTAGCAGAAAAGGTAGTTTCCTTATGCAAATGGGGAAATAAGGCGTTCCAAATATGCAAACAAATTCAATATTTCTAAGCGTTTCTCTCAATATAAAAAGAAAATTGCAACTTTTTACACAAGCTTTTACATTTGTATAACAATGCATTTTGTTCTTAATTCAAGATCTTTCTTTATGCGTGAATGAATTCATTAAACGACAGAGCAAATGAAAATATCGCATTAAAAAGAGTTCAAACATTGTAAGTATTGAAATTTTTCGCTTAATCGTAGCACAATAGCATAAACGAGCACAATAACGAAAATACTTATTTAACTTTTTTTAGCTGAAGGTATATTTATTGATGAATCTATAAACAAATGAAATGCCTTTATTTCTTTCAAGGATTAAAAAAAATATTGAATGCAGGCCCATCATTAAGGGAGGCCAATTGCCTCCTCCTGACCCCCTAAATGATAGATAAATTGATAATTTGGGGGGTAAATTAGGCCTGTCATTTATGGCGATAAGTAGGGGAGTCAATTCCTCCCCCTTCCCCAGCGTCGGAAAATCAATGCATTTACATATAACTAGGCGTGGTTTTTGCTGCTCTTTGGTAATATTTTGTAGTCAGTATATACCCTCCCCCCTCCCTCTCTCTCTTTTAGGGAATTCGAAATGACGACCTGAGGACCCCTGACTTTGGGAAATTCATGTTACGTGCATGTGAGTCTGATTTTTGCTGCTTATTGGCTAAATTTGTTTCAGTTTCCACCCTCCCCCCCCACACAGCCCCTAAAAAGAAACTGGAATGAAGAGCCTGTTAAAATGCATACCAGAATCTTAAAAAAGAAAAGTTATGTTTGTTTGAGAAAATCATGTTTAGGGCAGTTCTATTTGAATAGAACTATCAGTAGTTGCACCAAACACCCTAAAAAGGAGCCAAATAGGTTAGAATCTTGTTTCGTTTCATGAACTTTATAAAAGAACATGGAATTTACTTTTTAACAATGCAAATAAGTTTTGAAGGTTTCCAGAAATGTTATTTGAGCAATACTTTTTAGCATAGTAACAGAAGCTTCGCACGAAATACATTCTTTATTAAGCAAAATTAATGCTACAGATATTAGCATTAGTTTAGTATTTTCTGCCGCCAGCTCGTTTGATTCCTATTCCATGCTGACGAGTGCCAAAAAGCACGAAACTGCTGGCCATGGATGGAATAAACGAGTTGTTGGGATGTTGCACTGCAAATATTGTTTATGGAAGCCATCAAAATTTGAATGTTTTACATAGAAATACAATCTATGCTCTTCATAAATTTTATACAATGAGACAATAATCTAACATATTTGGAGTCTTTGCAAGGTGATTAGTGCAACAAGGGCGATTCCAGGGTAACATGATGTTTCTGTTACCCTAAAATTGTCCTTTAAAAGTATATCAAGATTTCCCAAAAAGCTATACCGTCCGAAAACACTTTCTGTTTATGTTGCACCCAAAGAGCTATACCGTCCAAAAACTCTTTCGGTTTATGTTGCAATTCACCTGCATTAACCATTACTTTCATCATAGAGAGTTTTAATAAAAAATAATATTATATCTTAGGCTAAAATTGATATCCATATGGTCAAGTTTCAATCGGTTCATTTTTCACTTGAAATTGAACATTGCAGTTATTGTCGTATCTCTGACACACATTACAGAAAAAAAAATATTTAGATGGTAATCTTCATTCAGACTTTAATTATAAAGTAGTACTTTTATACTTTATTTATATATGATAATTAAAAAGGAAACTCAATTGTATAATATTAGAACAATTTCTGTGACATTATTTAATTAGTTTAAAATGTCTTGTAACTTCTTGAATGGAATTGGTGCTAAAGAATCAAATCCCTGATCATGTTTAAAAATCAAAAAGACATTTTTTTTTCATTGATACAAACACACATATTAATATCAAAAATATTGGGGATGGGTTTAAAGATTTAATGTAGATGCATCTACTTGAAGTGGCCATCTGTTTTGATAAAAAGGCATAAAATTCTTTTCAAGAAATTTCCCCTAGTGCGGCTTGCAAAACCAAATTTCTAACGCATGTTGCGAAGAGGGTGCACATTTGAGTCGAGGAGGGAAAATTTTACATTCAAGAGTATTGAATTTTTTCGCTTAATCGTAGCACAATAACATAAACGTAGCATAATAACGAAAATAATTATTTAACGTTTTTAGCTGAAGGTATATTTATTGATGAATCTAAAAAGAAATGAAATGCCTTTATTTCTTAACAAACACATGTATTGATATCAAAAATATTGGTGGGGGATTTAAAGATTTAATGTAGATGTGCATCTATTTGAAGTGGCCATCTGTTTTGATAAAAAGTCATAAAATTATTTGCAAGAGATTTTTTCTGGTGTTGCTCTTGCAAAACCTAATTTTTAACACATGTTGTGAAGATAACATACATAATATATGTGTATTCTCTATTATGTTAAGCATGTTATCTTTGCAACATGCGAAGATAACATACATATATTATGTTGCGAAGATAACATAAGAAAGAGTGTATACATTTGAGTCGAGGAGGGAAAATTTTGCATTCAAGAGACCAGCAATCTCTAAGCACACATTTGTAACACAAAGTAAACATAAATTACTCACAGGACCCATATTGACAAAACCATTCCTCTTGGCGACCTCATTGGCGACTTCGTTCCCGTGTCGATCCTTGAGCTCGACGAGAAAAGCGTTGGTGAACACTTCCTCAGCTCCGACCACATCACCAGCGGTCATCGCGCCGACCACGACTACAGCAACCGCCAACAGCCATCCTCCGATTCCCGACCAGGGCATAGATATCTATAGGGCAACCGTAGGGCAACTGTAGATCTCTCCACTCGAGCTGATGTATCAGGAGAGAAGAGAAAAAAACACCTGTACAGTCGGGAAACGAGCAAATTCTGTGCGGTTTTGCGAACGGAGAACGAACGCTCCTGGCCTCTCCGCTCTGTAAAAGGATTGGGCTGAGGAGAGGTGGTCACGTCGGGGGGAGGACAGAGGGCGTGCGGGCTGTGACGTCATGCGCGGGCGCAGGGATCGGCTCCCCATCGATCTGAGCCTCGTATATTTGTATACTTTCTTTTTGTTTTCTTCATCCCTCATAAGTAGTCTGTACGAATTGCCCCAGTATCGAGGGGCAGGCGGGGATTTTATGGTGGGGAGTTAGCTCCTCCATTCGGGGCTCGAAGTTTAACGACATGCAAAATAGTTCATTTCAGCGACGGAATGCAGTAGCGGTGTAATTTATTTCGGCGTTACTTTCATGCTTATCATTTTAACGCCGCCTGCATGTGTGTGAGCAAAAATGTATGTACAGGCATGTTTATGAATATGCATCAGTGCTTGTTAGTTAAAAGAGACTTGGTAAAAACTTTGACCAACAATCAAAATGAATTTCTCACGGGTACTAAATACGGAAGCCGGAAATGACTTCTTTTTTTATTTCGATGATGGGTATTACGGAAAAAGTGCCATTGGGGAAGCAAAGTGCACATAAGAAATTTGAAATAGTTTGGTTAATTTCTTGATCTGCCACGATTGCGTTGAAGTTTAGAAAAATGCAATTTTTTGAGATTTTTAACAAATTATTAAAACATTTTTATTTTTTTAGTTTCGATAATTAGTAAGGCGGAAAAAGTGCCATTAGGGGCATTAAATTCACTCAAAAAGTTTGAGGCCTGTGGTATAATTTCTTCCTCCTCCATAAATGAGTAGAAGCTTTGGCAATATCCTGTTTTTTCCCACGTTTTTGATAAATTTTGTCGGAACGTTAGAATGCTGTTTTTCCCGTATTTATGTTAACCCGTAAATGGTAATATCCGTCTGTAGGACGGTAATCTCATAGACAGGCAGTGTGAGTTGGAGGGATGTTTCTATTTACAGGTTAAATAATTGCATTATTTGTCACATATGATGCATTTTTCGATGTTTGGTACTAATAAATTAGCTACTTATTGCCTATAAGTTTTAAAATTGAAATATGCAATTAAAAATTATTGCAGTTCTCTGTTCGGCTTATGCTAAAAGCCATCCAGAACAATCCAGAGCTCATTCCTAATCACTTGTAAATATTTCGAAATAAGAACAAAGTTGTTATTCCTCAGCTAATAGCAGTCGGGTGAACATTTAACGCAGTGAAAAAATAAATCTCATTGCTAGGGGGGGGGGTGAAAAATAAATAAATAGAAACACAGAAAAAAGAACAAGATTTTATGGGCGCTTTTCATACGATTGAGCTCCTAATCAGACCCCTGATAATAAGATGAACTACTGGACCTAAGCTAATACGATGTGAAGATCAACTTATGCTATCATTCTAGGCTACTCCTGTCACTTTAAATAGGTAAAAGGTAGAAAAAATACTGAAAATTGAGCATGGATCTAGAAATACGTACTGGTTAGTTGGGAAAATGTTTCAGCTAGATCGTGCTCTCCAGAGCTTCAATACAGCAAAACAGAGCCTATTACGTAGTCTAGGTTTGCTCACAAATGCCTACAGAACTATTTTCTTGCACTCCATTGCCTTAAAGTCTATAGAAGCCTAAAGATATCTTGCACTGCTCGTAATATTGTTCGCCCATATGATTCGCCTAAGGAAACGATCAGCAGCGCAAGGGGATTTAGATTATAGACAGAAAATAATAAGGCCATCTTGAGAATTCCCAACAATGCAACCTCAAGAATGGTAACTGAAGAAAACCACGATATCAAAACATTGTTATGAAAATTAATTGGAAAAAATTGAAGCAATTCAAAAGAATAATAATAATAATAAATAATAATAATAATAAGAAGAAGAAGAAGAAGAAGAAGAAGAAACGAATTCGACATTTTAAGGTTCAAAAATTAAAATTTAGAGTTAATGATTGCTACGATCTATTCGATTGTGTTATGAACCAATATCCGTAAACCTCCAATAACGAAGCGTCTTATTTTGTCACATAACTAAATTTAGTATCCCAAACTGTTTTAGAATTTACAGTCTCGTTTAGACGTATTACGTTAGCTGGGAATCAAAACACTATTAAAAAGTTGGCAGAAGCCATAAATGGACATAACAGAATCTTCCTTAATGTCCTTTTGTTATAGCAAATTTATAATAGGAGTAAAAATACTGAAATACAGAAATTCAACTCGAAAAGTATTTTTGTTGCTTAATACAGTGTGGAGAAATTACTCTATTGGGAATTGGGGCAGAAATTTTCTGTAAATTCACCCTTTCTTTGGTAAGTTCTCGTGTTTTTCTTTTGGTTTTGAACGTAAAGCTATCAGCTCTGCGCAAATTTTCTAATAGCATCTTTCAAGTTTTGAAATTTATAAACAATAAGTAGCTGATTTATTAGCACTAAACATCTCATGTGACAAACAATGTAATCATTTAAGATAAGTCCGGAGAAAACATCATTTTAACGTTTCGACAAAATTTATTAAAAACATGGGAAAAAACAGGAAATTTGCAAAATTTCTACTTATTTATGGAGGAGGAAGAAATTATACCACATACCTCAAACTTTTTGAGTGAATTTTATGGCCCCAATGGCACTTTTTCCGCTTTACCAACTGTCGAAACTAAAATAATAAAAAAATTTTAATAATTTGGTAAAAATCTCAAAACATTGCCTTTTTTCCAAATCTCAACGCAATCGTGGCACATTAAGAAATTAACCAAAAAATTTCACATTTTTTGTGTGCACTTTGCTTCCCTAATGGCACCTTTTCCGCAATACCCATCATCAAAGTACAAAAAAAAAGTCAATTTTGGCCCATCCTACTGTACAGTAGGTACATTTGTAACTTTTTAAAAAGGAGAAAAAAAGTATTAGATTTGGAATAAATTTGATCAGTTCTTTATCTAGCCAAGATACAGAAGAATAAGGTATGTTTAAGACTATGTATCTGATTTTATAAGATAAAAAAGAGTGAAAAAAACTAGTCCAATCTGAAATAAAGTTGGGTAGTTTTTTTTTCTTTTTTCTTTTTTTACGGGTAAGGGTACAAAAGAATAAGACATGTCCTTTTTCCGTAGCGAAACATAACCCCTGGAGAAATTACCTCCCACTTCCCCCTCCCCCGCATATTACAGATATACAGTTTTTTCACTTTATTTTCAAATCAAATAATGCCTTCTGCCTCAAAATTCCGTAATTGTGAACAAAAATACTGAAATATCCCCCTAATTTTTCGTAACAGTTAAAAGGTCTTATTTTGCGCTCGGATAATTTTAACCCTCGGATAATATATATATATATAAAATCCAAAGACTATTTCTATATTCTTGGTTCACACTAAAGCGAAACGAAATAAAAAGAGAATTTTTTTGATCGCTACATTCAAAAACTATGCAAAATTCTAATATCTTAATCCTTAGATTAATCTTAAAGCATCCATAAAAAATAGTAACGAAAAATTTGAAAGATGAAATAGGCGGCATACAGTAGGGTAAAAAGCAGATTATTAAAAAAGAAATCTATTTTCGACAACGTGCGGAAAGGGCGGAAAAAGTGACATTGGGAGCATAGAAATTCCATAAAAAATTGAGGTCTGTGATATAATTCCTTCCTTTTCCACAAATGCTTAGAAGATTTGGAAATTTCCTGTTTTTTTTCAACGTTTTAAATTAAATTTTGTGAAAACGTTAAAATGCTGTTTTTGCCGCACTTATATGAAATAAATACATTGTTTGCATTTATTATGCATTTTTAGATGTTAGATACTGAATATTTTTAAAGAATAATTTCCTCAAAATCTCAAAAACCTGCATTTTCTCCAACTTTAACGCAATTGCGGCAGACCCTAGTATACAGCTTTGTTCAAGTAGCTTTAACTATACCGCCTGTATTTCTTCTTCTCTGCATTTTTGATACAAACTTTTATGACTGTTTTAAAATTAACCTAAGCATAAAGGTATTAATATTAACTCCAGTTTTTCAGTGCTGCAATCAAGAAATCATATTTATTTAATCACATACTTGTAACGAACTGTGCACAAGTTACACTCTCCCCCATTTGTATAACTCGCTCCCATTTGTGAACAGCCTCTTGTCTAAAAACAAGTTTTTTTTAAACTCTATAGACTATTTCTATAAACTTGGTTCACACAGCATATGAAAATTTGCTTTTTTGATCACAAAATTCAACACTATTCTTAACCTTAATAACTTTATACTTTGGTTAATTATCTAACGCAACCCAAAATAATGTTTTAATTGAAATTTTGTGAGGAGAAATTGGTACGAAGAGCTTTCACTATATCGTCTATATTTCATCTTCTTTAAATTTTTAAGGGGTCACAGTACCTCAAAAATGACCAAAAGACCAAAAAAAAATTGTATTGCTTATTTCAGAAGAAAAAGATATTTAAAACATTCGGAGAAAATAGCAATGCTCTAGCTAAATTATTTTAAAAGTTATGAGAGACTTTATGGCATGCATGCTCTGTGTTCTAATGGAAAAGCAAAACTATAACGTGCTTTTTTTCGATGATCAGCTTTTAGTGTTTCTATGTTACAGGAAATACTAAGGATTTTTTTCTATTAAAGATACAACTTTAAAGCAATATTCTTCGAACTCAGGATATTATGTTTAACAAAACTGTGCATTAAATAAGCATTTCATAAATTACTAAAATTTTTAGAACTTGTTAAACTTCGAAAAACAAAATTTTCTAAGAATTTTTTACATAAAAGGTCACAAAATATTTTCAAATCAATATATAAGAAAATGAATGCACAGATTTTTTGAGGTAATTCTTGTGATCATTTAGCAAAAAGAAATTTTGAAATTAGTGCAAAAACAAAAAAGCCTTGGGGTTCTTAAAAAATTGAAATTTTCTTAAATTTTTCAAATTTTCAAAAAAGTGAGCAAAATTTTCATGTTTGAAAGTAAATTATTGATTGTTAAATAAGTGCAGAAACAAAGATTTCAAAAAATTACATTTTTCACTTAAATTTAAGAAAATTTTTAGAAAGGTACTGTAACCCCTTAACATAAACTTTTTTGGCTGCTTTGAAATTTAGCTAACTATAAAGATATTAAGATTTACTACACTTTGTGACTTGTAATCAAAGAACCGTGTACTTATTTAATCATGTACTTGACACAAACTGACATAGTTTAAGGATCCCTCTTTCCCCTCTCATTTGTAGACAACCCCGAAAAAAACACGTTTCACTTATTTCAAGTAACATATATTTTAAAAACTCCTAAAATATTTTTGCTGTCATGCAACAGGAACTGTGCAACATGTCATATATGAAACGAGTCACGATTTCGTTACAGAAAAACATACACAAATAAAAAAAAAAAAAAAAAATCCCCCTCTTCTATGACTTGAAAAATTCGGGACGCCTACCGCAAACACAGAACAGAATTTTGTAGTCAAAATAGCTCTCCGTTTTAAGGCACGAGGTGGAATTTTCCTTTTAGCATACGTATTCTATCCGCGGCATTCTAAAAATCTGATTTTCTTCGCCAAATGAGATTTTGGCATCATCCTTCTTCTTTGGTAACTAGTTTGCTCTACTCAGGGGTGTATTTAAATAATGCGGTTGAAGACGGATCTTCAAACGAGGAAGGAATAATAATAGCTGATATTTTCATAAAAGAACATGGAATAAACAAGCCGTTTTGTTTGAAATTGGTTTAAGTCCAATTTTGACAGAAATTTATTTAATGAATATAAATTATAGTTTAAAAAGGCTCATTCCACGTCAAATCGCCTAATTTAAATAGTCGGCCGTGCCGTCATCTCTCGGATTTTGTTCAATATTTTTTTACGAATAGATACCTATGAGATAAACTCAAATTAATTTTTTTAGATTTTTTGAATAAAAATTTAGGGTTGTAGAATTTTTTGAAATTTTGATTTTTTCAGAATTTTTGCTTTTTTATTTTTGGTATGCATTTTGAAAAAGCTCTAAAACTTCCTCATTTTTCATTCAATTAAGCCAGTTTGCGTATCATTTTAAAGCTAATTGTTTTCTCCTTCAATATTAGTGACAAAAATGAGATTGTAAAAAATATAATTTTGCCAATGGTCGTCTGAAGTCAGATTTTGTGTTTTTTCAATTGGTATGTTCAATAGGTCATATCTCCGGAGTACCAACTAAGAACTGTCCAATTTTTTTTTTCAGTGATGACAATATCATATACTTTTTGTGTATAAAAAATTAGGAGGGTGTTTTTTGTTGTTTTGGAATAAAAAATTCAAGTGTGTTTTTTCAGTTGGTATGATCACTAGGTCATATCTCCGGAGTACCAACTAAGAACTGCACGACACTTTTTTTCTGTGATGACAATATCATACTCTCTTCATGTATAAAAAATTAGGAGGGTGCTTTTTGTAGTTTTGGAATAAAAAAATCAAACGTGTTTTTTCAGTTGGTATGATCAATAGGTCATATTTCCGGATTACCAGTTAACAACTGCGCCATTTTTTTTTTTTTCCATAATGAAAACATCATGATGTTTTCATGATCAAGAAATTAGAACGAAATTTTTTTGTTATTTTGAAATAAAAATATAGCATGTTTTTTTCAAAAAACTTTACTTTAAAATCAACTTTTGAAACTTAAATTTGAGATTCACTCAGCATCACACGTCACAAGCAGATGAAAATGTACCCTATTTATTACATTCAAATACTTGATGGCAGTTTTATATTGTTCTATTGCTTGCATGCTTTGGTAGTGAAAAGTCGCTGCATAATTATTTTACTCTTCAGTAATTATTTACTAGCCACTCCATCAACCGACAGGAATTACGATAAAGTAAATTGAAATGTCTTTAAATATACTTTTATTCATAGTTTGACAAAGAAAGACTCGCGAGCTCTTGGTGGTTGGAGAAATTTTATATTTGGTTTCCATTATTCTGAAATCTACGTAACATTTTATAATTTGTTATCAAATGAAGGCATAAAAATTTCATGAACAACAATCTTTATTTCTACGATGTTCCGACAGTGGCAACGAAAGGTTTTTCAAACACAGAAACCTTCTTCACTACTATACCCTTCGTGTCTAATGGCTTGAAGAAGTAATTCTCTCTGCTGCCTACTATTATTAAGGCTCTTTCATATCTTTGCTTTTAAAAATCTTCATTTGCAACCACTTCCACTGCTGTAACGAAAAACATCTGCTTCCCCTTTATGTTTTGAGGGGCAAATTGAAATAGATCATGTGCATTTAAAATCTGTCCTTCGACAGTTCTTTGAAGACTTGCTCTTATTGCAAGCCGTTTTATTGTGCCCCCTACTCCATCGCATGCATTCTTGCCATGACTCGTGACAAAGAAATGCCATTCAGCTGCCATATCGTGGTCTTCCTTGTGATAGCATAGTTTTTTTTTTTTTTTTTTTTAATTTTACGGAGTTTTTAAACTTATCGAAAACTTGATTTTAAAAAAAATTTGTTTCAAAAATTCAATATATTTTTTTTTAATTTCAGAACAACAAAAAACACCCTTCTAATGTCTTGATCATAAAAACATTATGATGTTTTCATTATAGAAAAAAAAATGGCGCAGTTGTTAACTGGTAATCCGGAGATATGACCTATTGATCATAATAACTGAAAAAACACGTTTGATTTTTTTATTCCAAAACTACAAAAAGCACCCTCCTAATTTTTTATACATAAAAAGGGCATGATGTTGTCATAACAGAAAAAAAGTGTCGTGCAGTTCTTAGTTGGTAGTCCGGAGATATGACCTATTGCTTATACCAACTGAAAAAACACACTTGAATTTTTTATTCCAAAACAACGAAAAACACCCTCCTAATTTTTTATACATAAAAAGTATATGATGTTGTCATCACTGAAAAAAAAAATTGGGCAGTTCTTAGTTGGTACTCCGGAGATATGACCTATTGAACATACCAACTGAAAAAACACAAAATCTGACTTCAGACGACCATTGGAAAAATTCTATTTTTCACAATCTCATTTTTGTCACTAATATTGAAGGAGAAAACAATTAGCTTTAAAATGATAACTTAAACTGGCCTAATTGAATGAAAAATGAGGAAGTTATATAGCTTTTTCAAAATGCATACCAAAAATAAAAAAGCAAAAATTCTGAAAAAATCAAAATTTCAAAAAATTCTACAACCCTAAATTTTTATTCAAAAAATCTAAAAAAATTAATTTGAGTTTATCTCATAGGTATCTATCCGTAAAAAAATATTGAATAAAATCCGAGACATGACGGCACATAGCCTTAGGCGATTTGACGTGGAATGACCCAAAAACTAAAAAATACGCTTTTAGAGTTATTCAAACTAAGAAATATTTCATGATACTCTAACTGATTTCCCTCCTATTTTCAAAACTATTGAATATCCACTAAGTTTACATGCACTTATAATAAATACATCAACATGTGATATAGTTTAGCCTTTAGTATTAATAATAGTTTTTAATATATTACTTTTATATTTGCAAAGAACGTGAATTTCATTTTTTATTCAGATTTACGTACATACATACAAACCCACATCGTCGCTTTGGAAGAATAACGCTGAAACTCAAAAAAATCGAAAAATGACATTTTTATATCATTTTCTTCAGAAAAAATCGCTCTTTATGATGAACAAGGTTACAACTCAAAAGTGTCAAAAATATCCGCTAGGGAGCAATTTTTGGAGAACACTGATGTAACTCAAACTACCTTCACTCTTTTTAAAATTACGTCATTAGTTAAAATGCCATTGAAGTCAATCATGCTACATTAGAAAAGAGATTAAAATGCGGTTTTTTTAATGCTAGTTTCATGAAAATAGTCGCAATAGTTTTGAGCACAAGCGTGATAGAACTTTCTGAAAAGTTAAAAATTGCTCTCCTGAAAAATGGACTTTTTTGAGTTGCAGCGTTGTTCTTCCAAAGCGACGACATATGAAACTAATAAAAGCGTATTAAAAAAAATGAATACAATTTACCATGCGTTTTATAAGTTGTTCCTTTACAAAAATATTCTTCAATTTGTTCATGTTGTTATTGTTACTGAAAGCACAGACACATCTTCCCGATTTAAAGCAGAATAGGTACGGCTTCCGTTTTTACTAGCACCATAAAGGTGGAAGTCTGATTTAGCTCAACACACGTGCCATATTATTATAGGACAGGCAACCATTCACAACACACTCATTCACACAGAAAAAGTTCAAGATCAGGAGAGAGAAAGTACATCCACGAGCCGGGATTCCTACCCAGGAATTCCTCATCCCGGTCGGACTCCTCTGATCACTAGGCAAGGTGGCCGACTCAATGTATTCATTGTTTGTTAATAATTATAAATTTATGTAGATAATTAATTGATGAAAATACAAATACAGGGTGGCCCAGAAGTCACTTTACATCTTAAAAATTAAATAACTTTTTCTATTAATATATTTCTTTTTTTATTTTCAGAATTAAAAAATATAATCCCTGGAAATTTTTGGCATGGATAACTTTACAACAGCACGACGAGTGAAGATAATCAAGACACACGGCAGTGTGTCAGTCAAGTTTGCGCTTCACATCTGCTAGTGTATCTTTACACGAACCATTTCGGGCTACTTTCGACACCTCCGTTTCTCAAGAACTACTTCATCTACATGCTTTAAATTTTGTAAGTCTATTAGAGTGACATAGAACACCCATAATCCTAAATTCTATGAATATATCTCTTTTAGTTTTAAAGTTATTAATATTTGAAAAGTGAAAATATGGCGATTTTCTTATTTAGATTATACCCTTACTCATCAAAATGTTTACCAACTTCCAAGTGTCTCAATCTTAAAATTTGGCATCAAGGTATATTTCCATACACTAAATATGGAAAAAATCTAAAAAGTCCAAAAACTACATTAAAAAAGCAAGAAAAAAAGCATTTTTTATGAGTATCTTGGCACGATTTATAAATGGTTCGTCAAACAAAAGCGCCAAAATGCTTTTAAAACGTTGCCAAAAATAAAATACTTAAGTTTAAAATCAAATGTTTTATTGTAAGCTGTTTCAAGGCTCAGTTTGACTTGACGGAAGATTAAAATGATTTATCAAGATGAAATAAATAATTCGAATTCTAGAGATTGACTATGCCACCTTGCGGTGATTTAAGATATTAACCAAGTAGTTAAAATATTCTATTCCTCTTTTAAGAGGGTAGGGTATTAAAAATATAGGGTAAACACCAAGAAATTTTACTTGTTTTACCTGTTTCTTTCGTCATTGATCATAAATTGCAGCGTCTCCTATTATTTATTTGAATTACGAGTAAAATCATTAAAATTAAAAATATGTCCAATGTAGCATGGCCTATGTTATATCTGCGTTGTCAGCGTAACTGAAATCTCATGTTATGTGTGTATTAATTTGTATCTAAATGAAAGCATAACCGCTACTTCGGCTTTTCAAAAATGCATGATATCCCAACAAAAACATAAATGTGAAAAAGGAGCCAAGTTCGGTTAAATTAACGTTTGGGCAGTTTGAAGCAGTGGTGCCACCGACAAAAGAGTTAAAATCTAACAGGCTCCAAGTTATATAGCTGTTCTGTTAACTACAGTCGTGAGAGTTATTGAAATGTTCATTAATTTATTTTAATAACATTTCGTTAGTTCCTTTCATATCGGCTTAGGAACTGGGTAAGTTTTAATCGTCACGAAGTTACGTTCAAAAAAGTCCGACTTCCGTCAGTGGGTAATTCCATCGTGACTAACATAACATTTAGAATAAATTTTCAATCTTATTTTCTGTGTGTGAGCCTTGATTTTGTTACAATACCAAAAACAAGGTGTTATTCTTCTCCGCATAGATGAGTTGTTCAAGTTAATATAAAAAAAATAATATTATTACTTTCATTTTTGGGAGTTAGGGGACATTTTGATCAACGTGACTAACATAACAGATTTGCAACCCTCAAAATTTTGTACCAAATTCATCAACACAATTCTCTAAAACTAAACCATAAAATTGTTATTTTTCCCGTGATAGTATCTATGTGAAATGTTGTTTTCACATTAATAATTTTAAATTTGACATATATTTTAAATAATATTGCAAAAAGTAGTACTTTAATAAACTTGCCTGTGACTAACATAACGTGACTAACATAACACACGATTACACATTTAACTTTAAGTGTATTACAGGTAATATTAATACAAATATTAGAATGCAAACAAGATTTTATTGAAGATTAACACGCATGTTTACCTGTAAACAAAATTTCCAGTTCAATTTTGTATTTAAAGTAATAATGTCTGCGGGAATTTTCAGATGTTTGCGACAAGACTTTCGAAATTTGAATTCCTTAAATCCAAAATTTGTTCTCATTTGTGGGAAACACAAAGGTTACCTCAGAGCTTTTTCTCTCCAAGAGAACTTTATAATCATTTTTATTCATGTTTAAAACCTGCCTACCATGTTTCTTTTTAACCTTACAAGAGGTAAATACCACCACAATAAAATTACCCACTGTCTTAGTTTTTGTATCTCGGAACAGTCCGGGAGAATCTACTTCAAAATCATCAGCAGCTTCGTCTTCTACACAATTTCTTAAAAAAATTTTTTTTCTTTTCTTGGGATATCATTCCCTGTATTTTTTATAAACAAATTTTAAATTTCTCCATATTTACAGCATATCATTATTACCGAAAAACTTATATTGGGATTCCCATTTTCAAACAACAAGTCTAGCTCTTTCTTTTCAGCCTAGTCACTTTCACTCAAAAATAAGCAGCACCCTTCAATTCTTGTTTTTTTTTTATTACTGAAATAATTTCTTTGCATAATTTCCAAAGTTTGCCCACGTAAAACGCTGCTCCACATGTTGTGCTATACATGTGGGCACTTTCCATAATCTAATTTCATAAAACTCCATGACCTGTAGATGCTGGAGGCAGTTAGGGTCATATATGTTTTTAAAGTGAGCAGCAGCTCCATATGTTCATAGAAAAACTAATTGCACAGCGATCCCGCATATAGCTATAAAATAATTTAAAATTCTTTCATTGAAGATGTTGACTTCGTATGCCGAGTGCTTACTTGCGTCGCAAATTACAGCCTAAAATTTCGACTCCAAGTTTACTATTAAAAGAACTGTTTTTAAAATAAATTACTGTAGTATATATGGTCACACTAATTTCTTTAAAATAAGATGTTCGATAAATTAATTTGTTTCTAAAATAAATTGTTTACTTAAGATTTAAGTATTTCTTAAAGAGTCGTGTTATGTTAGTCACACACAGTGATGTTATGTTAGTCACAAGTCCTATGGCCAGAAAAAAGGAAATTCTTTATGAACAATCTTATCAATCTAACTGTACCCATCCCATAGAAGAGATCAGGGGAAAAAATATAAAAAAAATTCTTTCTAGAAGGGAATAACTGAATTAATTCATGTTTTTGTGACTAACATAACAAGTAAACCAGACTGAATACCCATTAACTTTGCAATATTCATTTTATGACAACACAAAAAAATATATACATTACTGTAAAGCAAAAGAATCATTCTTCAATAATTAAAAAAAAAAATCATCATTATTTGCATTTTTTAAAATTGTATATGAATGTGAAAAGTTAGAAAAATATGCGATGTTTTGGGTAACTGCATATGTGCTCTTTACAGCCATTTTTCAGGGGTTTCGAGTAATATTTTGTGAAAACTTATGTTGAATTCTAAAAATTTGAAAAATTATCTTTAAAATGATGTATCACAAGATATATGTATTGAAAGATGAAAAAACCATGTCTAGGTTGACATTTACATGGAATTACCCCAGTTAGAAATGAACTTGACAAGTTATAAGAAGCCGATATGAAAGTAACTAACGAAATGTTATTAAAATAAATTAATAAACATTTCAATAGTTCTCACGACTGTAGTTAACAGAGCAGCTATAGAACTTGGAGCTTGTTAGATTTCAACTCTTTTGTCGGTGGCACCGCTGCTTCAAACTGCCCAAACGTTGTTTCAACCGAACTTGGCTCCTTTTTCACAATTATGTTTTTGTTGGGATTGAATTTTACTTTGAAAATGGACGGTCAATTGTTGCAACGCAAAGATCGTGCGCCATTTTAATGTTCGACATCCCCCTAGTAGGCCTGCAATAAGGAACTTAGTGACGCGTTTTCAACAGCATGGTTCTGTAAGTCAAGTCTGTTGAAAACGCGTCACTAAGTTCCTTATTGCAGGCCTACTAGGGGGATGTCGAACATTAAAATGGCGCACGATCTTTGTGTTGCAACAATTGACCGTCCATTTTCAAAGTAAAATTCAATTATCTTCACTCGTTGTTCTGTTGTAAACTTATCCATGCCGAAAATTTCCAGGGATTAAGAAATATATTAATAGAAAAAATCTGGTATGGACCCCCCACACTACTTCCTTTTACGTGTAAATTTCTTAGTAGTTGCCTTAAGTATTAAAAAAAGTGCTTGGAGTGAACAAGGTAACAATTCAAATATTTACTCCCCCTAATCTGCCACGAAACAATGCAAAAAACATTTTACAATGGTTAATTTTCTAAATATTGCTGATTTTAATACCATTCAGTGAATTTTTCGCAAAATATCGCCAAGTTGAACCCAAATTCAAAAAATAAATTTTTCGTCAAATTTGTCGCCAACTTGGCGATATGTCGCCAAGTTGGCGTCCAACACTTGGCGAACAAAACCTTGGCGACATATCGCCAAGTGGTAGCGCTAATTCATATCACTCGAGTCTGCATTGAACTTGTTAGGGGAGTCGAAGAGATCGTTAAATCCCCCAAACATTTAAATTTAGCAGAGTGTTTGAGATGCTAAATCGATGACAAACTTTAAGTAACAAATAACATTTATTAAAATAAGCAACAACTGTAAATAATAAAAACAAAGATAATTACAAAAACAACTTATCACTTTCTGAGAAACTAAATCCTTTCATTACCAGCCTGCATTATTCTACCCATATTATGCCTGTTCAAGGCTAAGTGTAATTGCTACCGGGGGAAACACGCCATCAGGCGAAAAGGACCGCGAGCCGAAAGCCTAAGGCCCCTCTCTGACTTGAGAGTCTAGCGATGAATGAAATAAACCAGCCCCGATCTGAGTCCTGACATCGCTTATATATTCCCGATATTTGCATACAACTTCCTATCGGTAGCGATCCAGGCAGCCAATCACAGATGACACGTGCCGTACGAAGCTTCTCGAACTTTCGTTTGTTGACGTCAGAGGCATGACGCTTCAGAGCATGACGTCACACTTCCGGGAACGAACTCCGGAACAGCAATGTTTACTTTCTATTAGTCTGAAACATGACACGGCCGTCAGGCTGAAGGGAAACGTAAGTAGAAACATGAATATGCATTAACTTTAGACTTGTTGTAAGGTGATGAGACTCTACTATCTAGGGGAGAGGCAGATATGCCTATCAGAACTTAACACTGATTTACCCCCAAAAAGGGGTAAAACAACCCCTTGGGAACATTCGAATGCAACCACAAGGGGAGGTGCACAACTAGACCATCCTCAGAGCCTACAGACCAAGCTAGAAGCTTCTACGGTATATAGTTTTTGAGTTATGCGAGGCACATACATTCGCACATACGTACATACAGACGTCACGAGAAAACTCTTCGTAATTAACTCGGGGGTGGTTGAAAAGGATTTTTCGGCTGCTTATATGTTGGTAGGTACATATGTACGTGCTGACAGGTCGAAAAAACTACTGAACATTAATTCGGGGGAGAGCAAAATCAAAATTTAGACTCAAATTTGAGTGATTTTTTTTTCGCGATCACGATACTTCCTTTACTATGTAAAAGGAAGTAAAAAAGTTATTTAATTTTCAAAATGTAAAGTGACTTCTGGGCCACCCTGTACATAGTCAGAGTTTGAAAGTGACGTTCATTTTCTGTTAAGACATAATGTATAGCTGATAATTTCACTACATAACTTCTCAACTTCATTTTTAGCCTACTTTCCCGTTAAAAATAAAAGAGACGAAAAAAGCATTAAAATTGGCTTAATGCATCTAAAAAATGTCGCCAAGTCCAAAAAATATCGCCAAGTCCAAAAAATATCGCCAAGTAAAAAAAATATCGCCAAGTAAAAAAAAGTCAAAAAGAAACAAAAAAATGAAATAAATATCGAAAAATTAAAAATTTGAAAGTAGGGTATTGAGATGGGGAATTTGTGTGTCGGTCTGTCGGTCGGTCGGTCTGTCGGTCTGTCTGTCCCCCCCTAATAACTTTTGAATGAACATTCCGATTTGGACGAACTTTTTTTTGTTGGAAAGATCTCGGCGAGTACAGCTCATTCCCATATTTGATTTTTTGATTTGAACAATTTTTGGTTCAACTTTGAGCCGTTCAAACAACCGGTCCCGCGATACTAACTTTTGAATGAACAGTCCGATTTGAACAAACTTTTTTTTGTTCGAAAGATCTTTTCAAGGATACTTCATTCCCGTATCTACATTTTCGATTTGAACAATTTTTCGTTCAACATTGAACCGTTCAAACAAGCTCTCACCCCTAATAACTTTTGAGTGAACCGTCCGATTTAAACAAACTTTTTTTTGTTCGAAAGATCTCGGCAAGGATACTTCATCCCCGTTTTTAAATTTTCGATTTGAACAATTTTTCGTTCAACATTGAACCGTTCAAACAAGCCCTCACACCTAATAACTTTTGAATGAACAGTCCGATTTAAACAAACTTTTTTTTTGTTCAAAAGATCTCGGCAAGGATGCTTCATTACCGTATTTAAATTTTGAATTTGAACATTTTTTTCGTTCAACATTGAACCGTTCAAACAACCTTTCCCCACCTAATAACTTTTAAGTGAACCGTCCGAATTGAATAAACTTTTTTTTGTTCGAAAGATCTCGGAGAGGCTCATTCCTATATTTTACTTTTCAATTTGAACCATTTTTCGTTCAATGATGAACCGTTCAGAAAAAAATTTAACATGAGCGCCTACGGAGAAATTTAAATTGAATGTTGATTCTGAACTTCAAGGCGGATTTCCTTCCAACTAACTTTGTAAGAAAATGGTTTTGATAAATAATGTATTGTAAAGTACTTTTCTGAATAATCTTCTGTGAGGACTCTGATTCCGACTCCGACTCCGCAAACATGGCGGAAATGCAGGCTCAGAAAAAATGACTGACTGGGCACGCGATTTTTTGTTTATATATTTATTTGTTTTGTTTAATTTATTATTTTTTTTTATCAGACGATTTTTTTTTGTCAACAGAAATTTTTCATTCACGAGAGCATTTTATTCTCAGAAAAAAATGACTGACTGGGCAGACGATTTTTTGTTTATTTATTCATTTTTTGTTTAAATCATTATTATTATTATTGTTTATTTGTTTTTTTTTTTTTGGCAGACGATTTTTTTTTTGTTTTCAAAAACTTTTTATTCACGAGAGCATTTTATTCTTTATTTATATTTAACAACTGGCAACGGATTAAAAATGAAATTCAAGACATTTTATTAACAAACGACTTTTTTTTCTTTCTTTGATAAAATGTGTTTTGAAGTTCTTTGTACTTTTATTTTATTTATTTATTTATTTTTTCTTTTGAAAACGATTGTGGAATTTTTCTACGGAAGAACTATAACAGTTACATTCTTTAAAAGGTGCGACAAAACTTTATTGACTCGTTTATTAACTTTTTACGTGTCTATTTTATCTGATGAGAGGGGTATATTTTGCTTTCAGAAATCAGCTTTAAGTGCTATAAAGATATGTTTGACATAATTTTTAGTTTCAGATAATCAAGAGAATATTGATCAGATGCTAATGCCGATGTCGATGTACGGGAAAGTAGGCTCGTTTAGTTCTTGACAGAACTTCTTGTTATATGTGTAACAATACTGTTGATGGCACAAACATTTGGAAAAATGACACAAATTAACACGGCACGGATATAACAAATGCTTCAATCGTCAAGGTGATTATGTAGAAATAAAAGTATTTTTTGTACACTGCTCGACATTGAAAATGCAACACCAAGAAGGAGTGGTCAGAAATTGATGAAATTTGGTAAGAAGACAGAGACAGCATGGAACAATAAGTGATATTTATTTCAAAATAAATAAGCAAAATTTAGAACGAGGACGGCGTCGGCTCAGTAAGGAAGCTTTTCCACTTGACGACACGACAACGACGAAAGTCGGATTTTAATACTGCAACGATAAGTACGGTGTCGTATCGTCTATAGCACTGCTTTTCCACTCAAACGATATCGTTTCCCCGAAGGGGTCACTTTCCACCGCATTTCATTTCGAAACAGCACTGTGTTCGCACGTTTATTATTATAGCTGCTCAATTTAACAGATTACGACTACTATATTTGCTTTACCTCATGAGAAAAAAAAAACAAATTAAGAGGCGGTATTGGGTGCACGATATTTTTAAAGAAAGTTACATTGTAGGCGAGTTTTATACACTTTTCAAGAAATTGCGAAAATATTTTAGGTGATTTTAAATATTTTTACTAAATTTACGAAGAATAGTAAAAATTTAAAATCTGGACAAGGTTATTTAACACAAGCAGTTTAATCTAAAGTGTATAATATATTTTTATAGTAACGAACAATTACAAACTCTTTGAACTTACCTGTTTCTTCCTTGTCTGTAGAAGTTTTGCCGTCATATTCCTCATCTAAAAATCTAAAAACTTCTTCCCGGGCTTTTTCCCTGTGAATTTTGTTTTTGTATAAAATATTTCGCTTATCCCATAGACACGGTCACTGATCAATTAATTCACACAAAACAGACAGATCAAACTTGAATGCCATGACTACTGTGTACTACATCGAAGGAAGTTCAGAATGAAAATTTAATCATTTTTGAAGCATTAAAAATCGTCTGCGCTACAATTAATGAAACATAGTATAAAATAAAATGATTCAAATCTTTTATTGCTACATCTTTTATCAATCGTCTGCAAATTGAAGCTTATATTTTATTAATGCAGAGATGTCAAATTTAAACGCCATTGCTTTCGTTCGAAGAAAGTAAACAGATGAATGAATATCGTCCCGATTTTAAAGGCGAGACGGATGCCATCCGACACGAATGGGACGACAAACGACAGCGTTCGGTCGGAGACGGCACAATCGTCCTGGAAACGGGAGATGGAAAAGCGCATAGCGTATTTTAATGTATTTTGCGTGCTTCAATGTCGGATGACGACAATCGCTTACGATTTATCGTTGCCGTGTCGGTAAGTGGAAAAGCGCCCTAAGAAGTAGGACCACCGCGGACAGCGATGCACGAAGAAACACGTCTAGGCATGGAGTCAATAAGCCTGCGGATGGTGTCCTGAGGAATGGCACTCCATTCCCTTTCAACCATTTGCCACAGTTCGTCCTCTGAACGAGGTAGTGGCAGGTTCTGCAAACGGCGTCCAATCACGTCCCACACATGTTCGATTGGTGACAAGTCAGGAGAGTATGGTGGCCAGGAAAGCATCTGTACACCTCGTAGAGCATGTTGGCTGATTCGAGCACTGTGAGGCCGGGCGTTATTCTGTTGAAAAATTGCATTTGGCAGACGCTGAAGGTAGGGGATTGCCACCGGCCGCAGTACATTATCTACATATCGTTGGGCCGTCATAGTGCCCCGAATACGAACTAGAGGTGATACGGAATTGTATGCAATAGCGCCCCAAACTATTATGCCACGTTATCGCGCTGTGGGGCGTTCCACAGTTACTGCCGGATTCGATCTTTCTCCACGTCGACGCCACACACGTATGCGATGACTATCGCTGGACAAACAGAAGAGGGATTCATCTGAGAACACTACGGTTTGTCATTCTGCCATCCACGTCGCTCTGGTCCGGCACCATTCCAAGCGTTGGAGTCTGTGCTGTGAGGTCAATGGCAGTCTTCTTAGCGGGCGCCGTGATTGCAGGCCACGTGCAACCAGTCGACGGGAAATGGTTCTGGTCGACACAGGAACATCCAGGGTACCTTGCACGTGCTGCAGAATTGACGTACAAGTGACTTGCGGATCCGCCACAGCTTGTCGGTGAATCCGTCGATCCAAGCGGTCTGACGTCACTCTGGCTGCACCTGCACCCCTCAATGTGGCTACATTTCCTCTTTCCAACCATCTCCGACCCAGCCGATGCACAGTGCTTGCATCCATGTGGGTATCAGCTGCAATTTGACGTATGGACCAACCTCCCCTTCTCAGTCCGATCACCATACCCCTTGTAAAGTCGTCTATATGCTGGAAGTGTCTTCGTTGAGGACGGCGTGGCATTTCCTCCTATCACACGTATCCTTCGAGACAAAAACCAAATTTCTCCGATAATTAGTCTGGCAGAAAACCAACATGAACATAGCCTACTTTTCAACTTCATTTTCTTATATCTTACTTCACGTGCGTCGGAGGGCTGCGCATTTCATATCATTTGCATAACTCAGTGACGTGCGTCTACGGTAAAATTTGCATGATATTCTGACCACTCCTTCTTGGTGTTGCATTTTCAATGTCGAGCAGTGTATATTCCTCCGTTTTTATTTTATAACCTATTGAACCTTGAAAAATAAACAACCCTGATCGTATGTTAACAAAAATCAATAGTATATACACAGTTCAGTCACATTAATGTGACCACCACGTACTTTCGACGTCGACGTCAAATTACCAATCGCAAAAGGCACTTGATAGCCCAATACAGTTGAGGGTGTATAAAGGGTGTGTGAGGACTTGGGAAACCATTTCTATTTTTGGCGTAATGCAAAAACGGAGCGATTTATCTGACGTCCAAAAAGGCATAATCATTGGCTTTCTGGCCAAGGTTGGAAGCATTTTTAAAATGGCTCAGTTTTTGAACTGTTCGCTTACCATCGTGGTAAAAGAGTACCGTGCATGGCAAAATGGGACTGTCAAAAATCAGCGACGTGGAAAATGTGGTGCACCAGGAGCCATAGATGACATAGGCGAACGAAGGCTGTGAAGATGCGTTCGGGTTGATAGACAGGCTACCGTTGAGCAACTGACCCCCCAGATGAACCAATGGGTTACCAACATCATCTCCCAAACTACTATTTAGCGGACGCGTCTGTGTCTGGGCTCCCGAAGCACAAGACTGGTTCATGCAGCTATGCTGACTTCTGTCCATCGACGACGAACCCTGGAATTTGCACGCCAGTACCGCAGCTGAACGTTTACTGAGTGACAACAGGTAGCATTTACTGACGAATCACGTTTTATGCTCCATAGGGCACATGGACGTTGGCGTATAAGGCGTGAAACCTCTGAAACCAAACATCCTCAACCATTGCCGGAACGATACAAGCTGGAGACGGGAGCATTATGGGCTGGGGAATGTTTTCCTGGCATTCTCTGGGCTCACTCATGATTGTGGAAGGCACGATGAATTAATAAAAATACGCATCTGTCTTTGCGGACCATGTCCACCCCTATATGTGCATTGTTTTTCCTCAGAATAATGGCATCTACCAGAAGGACAATGCGAAGTGCCATACAGCTGCCAGTGTACTTACGTGGTTCGAAGAGCACCAGAATGAGTTCAGGGCCTGATTAACCCGCAAAGTTAGGGGAAGCTCTGTCTCATTTTGAGGCCCCTGCTTTTTAAGGCGGGGGGGGGGGGGGCATTTTTATACTCTTGAGACACTGAAACAAAGCTTGCTAAGGGTACATATTTCTAAGAGCTGCAAAAGCAGAATTCAGATTAAAGTCTGCCCACTTCCATCAGTAATATGTAGAATTTTCATACATAATACACATGGTTGCATTGCAATTCTATGATTCGATGTTGAATCTCCATATATTATTTCTCTAAGCCGAATCCTATACCCGGTCGAAACTCACTCATTTCTTTATCGAATTGCAAGAAAATTTATGATTTTGAAGCTTATCCCGCGGGCTATTGACGAAAATTAGACCCACCCTCTAAAAAGTGTCGGTTCGTTTTTTATTCGAACTTCAATTTTTGGGCACAAAATTGACTCTATCTAGCGAAATAATTGTCGTATCGTCTCCATTTTGATTTCATTCGAAAGATTAAAAAAAATGCGTTCTTTAGAACGTTTCTCCGCTAGCGCCGCGTAACGAGAATCTCGAAAATCCACGTTTAAGCGACTTATAAGCGATTGAAGTTTGAAAAAGTTATTTTTTGCTCAACTGTTAAAATCGTTATACCATTGTTGTTCAAATCAATTTTAAATGCGACATTTCAAGCCAAGGCTTAGCTCGGTGAACCTTAATTGTAACTTTTATTGTTTCAAAATACTATAGTAGTTTTGCGATAACGTTAGTATTTAGTTTAGTAGTAGCCTTGGGTATTTGATTTTAATATAGGGTATCACTTTTGTAGTAGTTGTAAAAGTGAACGTGTCTTTGATCTCTTTGAAAAGTTGTCAGAACGACGGCAGTAGATGGCGATGTTGTGCAAACGTACAAGATTTTACAATGCCAAGGAACAGGGTACGGTAAAATCCTACTTTAGGGTCCGGATTTGGCGATTTTTTTCAGACTGTAGCTTAAGGTTGCAATCATTTAGCTTAAAATCGCCAAACAATCCAATCATCCAATGATAATTCTGTGGTTGCCAGATTTAATAACTTATCGCCGGACCTTAAACTAGGATTCATCCCAGGGTACCAACAGGCAGACTAACAGGAAGGTGTCTACTACCTAGACAATATTAGACAATTCAACAATGATTTGGCCTTCGCTTCAGTCAAAGTGGACTCAGTTAACGTTCCTGGCAGAGGTCCATATTGTTCTAAACTACATGGTCAAGTGTACCATATGATCGTGAACTTGCAACCTCCGGCAGGGACTACACCAACTTACGCTGGACTTTCCTTTATAGATTTCGACACTGCGCTGCAACTTCGGGCAGATAATGAAGCCAATAAAAATTGTCGTATTAAATTTTAAGTTTAGAGTTTTTTTTTTTTTTTTTTTTTTGCGGAATTCCGCACGGGTCACCTAGTCAGATTTATTACTTCACAGAATTAATAAAGCATATCAAAAATACATTGTAAAAAAGTTTGGTCAAATCCCAAATTTAAAAATAGCTTATGGTGGGATTCATGTTTTATGAAATGTATCTTCACTTTTAAAACTTTGCAGAAAATTTTTATTGAACCAGTTCTAAAGTTTACAATTGCCTTTAGTTATGCATTTAAAAGCAGAAACTGGAATTTTAAATCACAAGTTTCCAGTCATTTTTGGGCCCCTGAAAATTTTTAGGGAAAGCTTGTGCTTCCCGTGCCTTTTGGGTAATCAGGCCCTGAATGAGTTTACCCTTCTTCCCTGGCCAGCACTCTCTCCTGATTCAGACAGAATCGAGAATATGTAGGACCATCTCGATCGGGTTATTCGCTCCATGGATCCTCATCCGCGTAATCTAACCCAGCTGGCCACAGCATTAGAGTCAATATGGCTCAAACTGCCAATGAACACCTTCAAGGCCCTAAATACCGTAAAGTCGGGTTACTTGGACCCACAAGGAGGTTACTTGAGCCCACAGTAAACTGAAAAAAACTGGGTTTGGTACTAGCGTTAGATATTGCAGAGTGCTTCTACCTTGCGGAGAAACGAGGAACTACGTGCAAGTCTTCAACTAATAAGTACCAAACCTAGATTTTATCATTTTATTTTAATGGGCTCAAGTAACCCCCTAGGGTCCAAGTAACCCGACTTTACGGTAAATCTCTTCCTGCACGTCTCGCGGCAGTCCGCTCTGCGAAAGATGGTTTTTCAGGCTTTTGACAGGTGGTCACATTAATGTAACTGGACTGTGTATATGAATGGAACCAAATTATATTAACCCCATTGGTTTCATAAGAAATGTGTTTGGTAAAACCCTTCCGAAAACAAAAGTCCGGTTACACGCGCGGCCCTGACTCTACCTAGCCACCTGTGCTACAAAAAAAAAAATTCACTTCACCACATAAGTGTTGAAAAGAATTTGAGATTGCAAACTATTGTTTTTGCAACAATCGAAAAGATAAACTCCAGATCTTAAACTTACTTTACGATTTTAGCTACTCAGCACTGAAAGCCATCATCGCTTTAACGATGTTATGTCTGTTTTTTCCAATCAACTGCAGTAAATGCAAGTTGTAAAATTTGTCTTTAAGGATTGATCTGTCTTCAAAGTTTCACGGAATTTCGGCAATAAACTGTTTCATTTCCAGCTTCTAATTCCTGACAAATCCTTCCCGAATCAGATTTTTTTTCAGCAGAGAAATCAAATTATCCACAAGTACTTTTATAGGATTCAAATGTTTTAACTTATGAGCAAATAATATTCAAATATATAATGAGAAATCTTGTAACGATGAAAATGTGGAATCACTTCCTAAACATGAATCGTTCTATATTACTATTTTTTTTTTTTAACCTAAAATGTTTCGTAGTTGTTATTTATGTTTTAGTCTTTGCACTTAATTTTTTTGCTAATGACCTTTGAAGCATCTAAAAATGAAACACCTTTTTAGCCTACTTTCCCGTTAAAAATTAAAGAGACGAAAAAAGCATTAAAAGTGGCTTAATGCATCTAAAAAATATCGGCAAGTCAAAAAAATATCGCCAAGTGCAAAAAATATCGCCAAGTCCAAAAAAAAAGTCAAACAAAAAAATGAAATAAATATCGAAAACTTAATTTGAAAGTAGGGTATTGAGATGGCAAATTTGTGTGTCGGTCTGTCGGTCGGTCGGTCGGTCTGTCTATCCCCCCCTAATAACTTTTGAATGAACATTCCGATTTGAACGAATTGTTTTTTGTTGGAAAGATCTCGGCGAGTACAGCTCATTCCCATAGTTGATTTTTCGATTTGAACAATTTTTGGTTCAACTTTGAGCCGTTGAAACAACCTGTCCCGCGATACTAACTTTTTAGTTAACAGTGCGATTTGAACAAACTTTTTTTTGTTCGAAAGATCTTTTCAAGGATACTTCATTCCCGTATCTACATTTTCGATTTGAACAATTTTTCGTTCAACATTGAACCGTTCAAACAAGCTGTCACCCCTAATAACTTTTGAGTGAACAGTCCGATTTAAACAATTTTTTTTTGTTCGAAGCATCTCGGCAAGGATACTTTATTACTGTATTCAAATTTTAAATTTGAACATTTTTGGTTCAACATTGAACCGTTCAAGCAATCTTTCCCCACCTAATAACTTGTAAGTGAACCGTCCGAATTGAATAAACTTTTTTTGTTCGAAAGATCTCGGAGAGACTTATTCCCATATTTCATTTTTCAATTTGAACCATGTTTCGTTCAATGAAGAACCGTTCAAAAAAAATTTTTAACATGAGCTCCTACTGGGGAATTTAAATTGAATGTTGATTCTAAACTTAAAGGCGGATTTCCTTAAAACTAACTTTGCAAGAAAACGTTTTTGATAAAAAATGTATGTAAAGTACTTTTCTGAAAAATCTTCCGTGAGGACGCTGATTCCGACTCCGACTCCGCAAACATGGCGGAAATGCAGGCTCAGAAAAAAATGACTGACTGGGCAGACGATTTTTTGTTTATTTATTCATTTTTTTTGTTTATTTTTTTTTATTTTATTTATTTATTTTTTTTTTTGGCAGACCATTTTTTTTTTGTTTACAAAAAGTTTTCATTCACGAGAGTATTTTATTCTTTATTTATATTTAACAACTGGCAACGGATTAAAAATAAAATTCGAGACATTTTATTAACGAACGAGGTTTTTTTTCTTTCTTTGATAAAATGTGTTTTGATGTTTTTTGTACTTTTATTTTATTTATTAATTTTTTTTTCTTTTGTAAACGATTGTGAAATTTTTCTACGGAAGAACTATAACAGTTACATTCTTTAAAAAGTGCGACAAAACTTTATTTATTCTTTTATTTACTTTTTACGTGTCCATTTCATCTGATGAGAGGGGTATATTTTGCGTTTAGAAATCAGCTTTAAGTGCTATAAAGGTATGTTTGACATAATTTTCAGTTTAAGATATTCAAGAGAATATTGATCAGGTGCTAGAATGCCGATGACGATGTACGGGAAAGTAGGCTCGTTTAGTTCTTAACAGAACTTCTTGTTTCTAACAGTGATGCTGAAAATCAAACTAAAAATTCTTGACGCATTTCTTTTCCATTAAAATGTAATGATTTTTTTTTAAGTTTAAAAAATTCGCCTCATGAATAGAGAATTAGCATTTCATGAAATTTTCTATACCTGCTTCATTCGTTTTGAGCAAATAAAATATCAAATTTTTCTTTGTTATTATTACTATTGTTTATATTTTTATTAATTAATTAATTTATTTTTAAAGTAAGGTATGAAAGAATATATTCAGGGCAAACCTAGCTTGACAGCGTCGCAATACTGTGCGTAACCTCTGTGTAACTTTCACAGTGCTGCCATGTTAGATTTGCTTCAACTGTAAATATATCATTACCACATAGAAGTCCCGTGATCTTCTAAATTTTATTGAAACGCTTTGATTCGAGTCTACGCTCAATTTTGAAGTAAACCAATTGCGCAAATACTTTAATTTTTGTACAGGAGGACGGAATATGCAAACCTTGCCCTTATTGTACAAGAGTTAATTAATGAAAGGCAATTATTGGTCTTTAATTTTCTGCACGACAAACTAAGATATTTCAACTCGGATATCAGTTACCAACAGCCCCCACAGTCATCGTCCAATTTTCAATGAAAAGCTGTGATTTTAATTTACCCACATATCAAATTGAATAAATCGTACGAAAGTTTTGAATTTGAATAAGAAGACGGAATATGCAAAACTTACTCTTATTGAGAATAAAATTGGGTACAAGAATAAGTATAGTCTAATTACACAGGTCTGCAAAAATAAATTTTTGAAAAATTGTTTTGATTTAGTTAACTGATCTGAATGTAGTTTTTTGCGTTGATTTCAAAAATGGTATTGTTTTTTTTTTTTTTTATCACGTAAGGCTTGCCTGTAAAATAAAGTAATGATTTTTAAGAAAAAGTACAAAAAAAATCTGGTATGGACCCCACACTACTTCCTTTTACGTGTAAATTTCTTAGTAGTTGCCTTAAGTGTTAAAAAAAGTGCTTGGAATAAGCGAAGTAACAATTCAAATATTTACTCCCCTAATCTGCCACGAAACAATGCAAAAAATATTTTACAATGGTTAATTTTCTAAATATTGCTGATTTTAATATCATTCAGTGAATTTTTCGCAAAATATCACCAATAGCGCCAAAATGAACCCAAATTCAAAAAATAATTTTTTCGCCCAAATTTTTTGCCAACTTGGCGATATGTCGCCAAGTTGGCGTCAAACACTTGGTGACCAAAAGCTTGGCGACATATCGCCAAGTGATGGCACCCATTCATATCACTTGAGTCTGCATTGGAATTAACACTGATTTACCAAAAAAAAAGGGGCAAAACAGCCCCTTGGGAACATTCAAATGCAACCATAAGGGGAGGTGCACAACTAGACCATCCTCAGAGCCTACAGACCAAGCAAGAAGCTTCTACGGCATATAGTTCATGAGTTATGCGACCCTCATACATACATACGCACGTACGTATATACAGACGTCACGAGAAAACTCGTCGTAATTAACTCGGGGGTGGTTGAAAACGATTTTTCGGCTGCTTATATGTTGGTAGGTACATATGCACGTGCTGACAGGTCGAAAAAACTACTGAACATTCATTCGGGGGTGAGCAAAATCAAAATTTAGACTCAAATATGAGTGATTTTTTTTTTTTTTTTCGCGACCACAATACTTCCTTTACTACGTAAAAGGAAGTAAAAAAAGGTAATTTTTATTTTAACATAAAGTAAAATCAGAAAAATAAACAACGATACCTAGCTAAAATGAGCATAATGGTGCATACGTTTCAAAGTTATTATAAGTCTTTGTAAAATCGTTTTCTTTTATATCGACGCTTCTTTTGGTACTTTTTCGGCTGTATTCTTGTGAACTTTCTTTTTTTAACATTCAACAATAGTCTGCCATCATGTGGACACTCCATCGACCTTGGTATCTGCGCTCCATTTCTTTTATATCTTGATGAAAACTTCATCTTTGTTCTTCACTTATAGTCCGAAGATTTTCTGGACGTTAGTCTTGATATGAGGGAAGGAAACGGACTTTAACAGTCATGTTGCATCCCAGCACTTTGTAGTTATGAAACGATTCATCAACCAAAGTTTTGTAGTTGGGGTCTTTTTTGTTTCCAAGAAAGCCTGTTATAGCAAGTTTAAACGAATTTCAGTCACTTTTTTCTTTCGTTTCAATTTTACTGACAAAGATATCCTCTTTCAAAAACTTTCTGATGTCAGGCCCAACAAAGACTCCTCCTTTCAGCTTCGCATTGGATAAATAAAGAAACTGTTCACAAAGATACTTAGCACGTTTTCCTTCTTGGGTAATGCTTCCATAAACTGTTGTCCTAATATGATATGAAGCGGTGGAAGTAAGATATGATTAGGATTCACTAAACTTTATCTTTAGATTTATTGTCTTATTTAACTAAAGAAAAAAAAAGTTTTTCTCTTTTCGCAAATAACGCGGTTTAGTTACATATTCACTATGAGAACTATATTTATTTAGACTTAATTTTCCACTTGTATAGGCTATAATATTGAAAAATCCTATCCCTAAAAATAAGAAAATTTCGGGTGAAATTTGTAATGTATCTGATCGGGATGGTAAGGACCCTGCTCCAAATCAGCGGAAAACGTGACCGAAACCGAAGGCAGAAACCGAAAATCCGAGTACTTTCCATAGGAACACTATTTGGTCCATTTTACGTTTCTGCTTTACGCTCACTTTTTACGATGATGTGGAGCAGGGACCTAATTTCTTCACTATTTTTTTCCGTAATCAGCACATAAAATGCTGGCGAAACCACTAGTTAAATATGCAATAATTTTTTCATCGCAGACCTGTGTTATTGGTATTAATTTGCAAGAACGACATTCCAACAACTTTTCCAGTTGCAAGAAGCAATCTAAAAGTACTTGATGAGATTTAAACTTTTAGAATATTTCTCCTGGAGCGAACACATGCTTTGATCTTTCGAGACCAAAATATTGCCCTCCGCATTCGTCGAAATCCTTTTAATCTCCTGCACTCTGCTTTAAATTTCAAATAAAAATACAATAAGATGCATTTTTGATGCTCGGGGCGTTTGTTTTATGCAGCGAAACACTTTAAGAGATGTAAGAATTAATACTTTAAGAGATGTTTGGAAATAAAAGAAAAAAATATACACGTTTGAACTGCCAAGTTAAATGGTTCTAAATGCCAGAAATTAAAACTTTCGCAAAGTATTTTCCCAAGGAAACTTTAAGAAGTGCTTTTGTTTGGTTTTGTTTTTCAGTCAGAAGTACTGGGAAATAAATGTAACAAAAAATTATTACTCGGGTGGTACTTGCATTCATTCTTTAATTGAGCTATTACCATTTGAGACCTTTGTAAAGTTTACTCTAAGACTAGTTTCTAACATTGCATTGTACAGTAGTAACCTCGCTATTTCAAAGCTCTGTACTGCAATGTTTGTGCTTTTAATGCAATATTAGAAATTATTCTGCAGGATGGGCAAATATTCTGAAAATACGACGAAGCGGCAAAACTGTGAAATTTTTCATAACGATTCCTGGGGACCTAAAAGTCAAATTTTAGCTTTAATATATTTTTATTGGTGGATTGCACCTTAGGCAATTCATTTTTGCACTTAAATAATTATTTTTGCTTCACACATAATTTCTACATTTTTTCAAAAAATCATTGTTTTAAACTAAAAAACTTAAAACTTCAAGTTGAAGTTTTAAAGGGGGTCGGAAGAAAAATCGCTTTTTGACCACAACTCTTCGAAAATAGCTCGGAATAAGCTATAAATTTCAGTAATTAATTAGCATACTTTGTTTAATTACTGTACAAAGGAACGTACCACTTTAGGAACGTACCACTTGTACTTTCAAAGATATGAAACATTTTTTAAAAAACGGCAATTTTATTTGAAGGGTTTTTGCTCAAAACACGCAGAGTTTTTGATCAAACTTTATCCAAACTTCAGGAAAGAAGACAAAATACAAGAGAAAGAACATACTAAAACGGTAATTAAAAATATTAAAAATCCGATGAGATATGAACGTTAAAAGGAAATAATTTTTCACGGCGCATGCGCGAACGACAGAAATTTATATCTACAAAAATATTGTAGCCTGGTTTATACTGCATCTTATAAAAAAAAGTTCCAGTTGAATATCGTAAAAATTGAAAAAGATATCAGCGATCTAGTGAGCTGTAATTCATTCATTCGCAGAAAATACATATATGGCTAGGGGGTTGTCCACAAAATGTGTGGTGACAATCGAGCATTTTTTTCAATGTTAAATTGTATACAGTTTGAAAATTTATATTCGGCATAGAAGTCACATTTCGTCTATTCGGCGAAAAAGACCTCATACGTAGGGGGCCAAAAGTATCCGGACACCCCCTGAAACGTTGGTTTTGAACGATGACGCAATAAACTTTAATTTAAAAATAGCTTTTTGTGGACAGTCCCTCACTATTTATGTATTGTCTGCGAATGAATGAAATACAGCTCACTAGATTCTTAAGATAGCTATCTTTTTCAATTCTCATGATATTCAACTGGAACTTTTTTTTATAAGATGCAGTATAAATCAGAGTACAATATTTTTGTAGCTATAAATTTCTGTCGTTTGCGCATGCGCAGGGAAAAATTATTTCCTTTTAACGTTCATATCTCATCGGATTTTTAATAATTTTATTTACCGTTTTAGTATGTTCTTTCTCTTATATTTTGTCATCTTTCCGGAAGTTTTGATAAGGTTTGATAAAAAAAACTCTGCGTGTTATGAGCAAAAACCCTTCAAATAAAATTGCCGTTTTTTAAAAAATGTTTCATATCTTCGGAAGTAAGAGTGGTACGTTCATAAAAATTTGTACAGTAATTATACATAGTATGGTAATCAATTACTGAAATTTATAGCTTATTCCGAGCTATTTTCGAAGAGTTATGGTCAAAAAGCGGTTTTTCTTCCGACCCCCTTTTTGTCGTCCCCCAAATGCATGAGTGATTGAATTTCAATGTGGAAATGTCCGGTGAAGTCTATATTTTGTATGACTAAAGTTAAAGAACAATTGATTACTTATTTTGCGATGAACGGTAGATTTTTCTTATGACTCTCAAGTGTTTCCATTATTTTTAAGGCTCGACCGATGCATCGGCCTGGCCGATGCATCGGCGCCGATGGTTGAATTTTTTTCCATCGGCCATCGGCATCGGCCGCCGATGCTAACATGGAAAAAACATCGGCCCATCGGCCTCAAAAATATCTAAATGCCGATGCAAGGCCGATGTTTTTTTTTTCTTTTTAAGTTTTCTAAAGAGGGGATTCTATTTTCTCTATTTTTTACTTCACAATTAAGAGTATGTTCAGCATGTGGCTTGAAATCGGGCAACAAACGGGACTAACACTGTTCTGGGTTTTGGAATTTTCCGAATCGGGCAGATATTGACATTTTCACAACACAGCAGACACTTTCCGAGTGATCGCTTGGATGAGAATTTTAGGAATTATATTATAACCTCCGAATAATTGAACCGGAAGTTTTGTCCGCTATTGGGAGGTGTTCGCTATTAGGGAGGATTATGCTATTTCAGATTTTACCTATTAGTTTAATGCAGAATTATACACTGAAGTGACAAAAGTCATGGGATACCTCTTAATATCGTGTCGGCCCTCCTTTTGCCCGGCGAAGTGCAACAACTCGACGTGGCATGGACTCAACAAGTCGTTGGAAGTCTTCTGCAGGAATATTGAGCCATGCTGTCTCGATAGACGTCCATAATTGTGAAAGCGTTGATGGGGCAGGATTTTGGGCACGAACAGACCTCTCGATGGTGTCCCATAAATGCTCAATGGGATTCATGTCGGGCGATCTAGGTGGCCAAATCATTCGTTGGAATTGTCCAAAATTTTCTTCAAACCAATTGCGAACAGTTGTGGCCCGGTGACATGGCGCATTGTCATCCATAAAAATCCCATCGTTGTTTGGGTACATGAAGTCCATGAATGGCTGCAAGTGATCTCCAAGTAGCTGCACATAAGCATTTCCAGTCAATGTTCGGTCCAGTCGCACTAGAGGACCAAGTCCATGCCATGAAAAAACAGCCCACACCATTACGGAGCCACCACCAGCTTGAACAGTGCCTTGCTGACAGTTTGGGTCCATGGCTTCGTGGGGTCTGCGCCACACTCGAACCCTACCATCGGCTCTTACCAGCTGAAATCGTGACTCATCGGACCAGGCCACGGTTTTCCATTCATCTAGGGACCAACCGATATGCTCACGTGCCCACGAGAGTCGCTGCAAGCGATGTCGTTCTGTCAGTAAAGGCACTCGAGTCGGTCTTCTGCTGGAATAGCCCAAGAAATCCAAATTTCTCCGCACAGTTCTAGCAGACACGTCCATTGTACGTCCCACATTGATTTCTACGGTGATTTGACGCAGTGTTGCTTGTCTGTTAGAATTTACGACTCTTTGCAGACGTCGCCGGTCTCGATCTTTAAGTGCAGGCGGTCGACCACTGCGCTGTCCATGGTGGGATGTTATGCCTGAAATTTCATACTCTCGGCACACTCTTGACACAGTGGATCTGGGAATGTTGAATTCTCTAACGATTTCCGAAATGGCATGACCCATGCGTCTAGCTCCAACTAACATTCCGCGTTCAAAGTCTGTTAATTCACGTCGTGCGGTCATCATCACGTTAAAACCTCTTCACATGAATAACTTGAACAGAAATGAAAGCTCTGTAAAAGCACTGCGCATTTATACCTGTTCTATGCGATGCTACTGCCATCTGAAAATTTGCATATTGCTATCCCATGACTTTTGTCACTTCAGTGTAATATTGAACATGTACCATTGCCATCTTGCACTACGATACTGATTATTTGTGTATTATTTACTATATCTCGCTTGAACTCATATCATTTTACCTTTGCACCTTTAAATGCTAGCGTGCCTTTTCATTGCAATTATTTACCCCCCCCCCCCCTCAATCTCTTTTACCGTATCTTTCTATTAGAAGCATAGTTCGCCTGCCTACGCATTTTTCTCGACTGTTCTATGATAATCTATGAGATATTTTCATTGAAAAATTACAATTGTAAATATGTCGACGGCCTCTATAAGTAGCGCTCTTCAGGGCCCTATCCCGGTTAAACCACTAAGCTGGTAGGTACGGGGGACCCTGGAGGGTGAAATGAAATGGCCTCTATAAGTTACTATCATATACTCATTATTCAAGTCTATTTTGTTGAAACTATATCAGGGTGGGATACGATACGATGGATATAATTTCGGAAAAGCTAAAATTCTGTTTTGGAGAGAAAAAATAATTATTTAGGAGCATACTAGAGGGAAAAAAACACCGTCTTAGAGCAGGTTGAAGCAGGAAAATTAAAATTTTAGCGCGACTGAAGCAAAAAAAAAAAAAAAAGAATGCCATTTTGATGTAAGATTAAGCAAAATAAAAAATCAAACTAGGAGCAAAAGTAGCAAAAAAAAAAAAAGGTGCAAGTTGACTTTTTTTTTCATGGTTATTTACTTTTCAATAAAATAAGTGATGTAACTGTCGCAGCACGAACATGCACACATTTCTGTTCATATACATTTTAAGTATATCTAGCGAAATTCAAGCTGTGACTTAGTATTGTGATACTAACTTTTTAGTGAACTGTCCGATTTGAACAAACTTTTTTTGTTCGAAAGATCTTATCAAGGATACTTCATTCCCGTATTTAAATTTCAGATTTAAACAATTTTTCGTTAAACATTGAACCGTTCAAAAAAGCTGTCACCCCTAATAACTTTTGAGTGTTTTTTGTTCCAAAGATCTCGACAAGAATACTTCATTTCCGTATTTAAATTTTCAACTTGAACAATTTTTTGTTCAACATTGAACCGTTCAAACAACTTTTCCCCACCTAATAACTTTTAAGTGAACAGGCCGAATTGAATAAACTTTTTTTTGTTCGAAAGATCTCGGCGAGAACACCTCATTCCCATATTTCGCTTTTTGATTTGAACCATTTTTCGTTGAACATTACACCGTTTAGAAAAAGACAACATTGCACCTACGGGGAAATTTAAGTTTAATGTAGATCCTGAACATAAAGGCGGATTTCCTTCAAACTAACTCTGTTAGAAAATGATTTTAATGTATGTAAAGTACTTTTCTGAACAAGCTGCAGTGAGGACTCTGCTTCCGACTCCTTGACTCTGACTCCGACTCCGCAAACATGGCAGAAATGCAGGCTCAGAAAAAAATGATCCACTCCTACCATTATAATTTTAGAGCTTTCGACTTCGACTGACGAATCTAATTTTTTAAAACCGACTCCGACACCGAATCTTCGACTCCAACTCCGCCCCTATGGTAGAAATACAGGCTCGGAAAAAAAGAACGAGTCCTACCATTAGAATTTTTGTGCCTTTGACTCTGACACGACGTATCGACTGCGACTGATGACTCCGACTTTTCAACCCTAACTCTGAATCCTTGACTCTAACTCTGAGTCACTCAGCAAACATAGCAGAAATGCAGGCTAGGAAAAAATGACTGACTCCTACTCTTGAAAGAAATAACCGCGCAGACGATTTTTTTTCTTTGTTTATTCATTTGTTTTTTTTTTTTTATTACTATTATTATTATTATTATTATTATTATTATTTTTTTGCAGAGGATTTTTTGTCTAACAAAAATTACTCATTTAGGAGAACATTTTATTATTTATTTAATCAATTATTTGTTTTTAATTATTGGTAACGGAATAAAAATGGAATTCGAGACATTTTTTAGGAACGGAGTTTTTTTTTTTTTTTTTTGATAAAATGTGTTTTGATTTGCTTCTTTTTTTAATTCTTTTTTTCTAAACAATTTTTCAACGGAAGAACTATAAATGTTACATTGTTTAAAAGATGCCACAACATTATTTATTTATTTACTTTTGTTTACTTTTTAAGTGCCTAGTTCATCAGATGAAATCTGCATATTTGGTTTTTAGAAATCAGCTTTATGGTGCTAAAAAGGTACGTTTGACATAATTTGTCGTGTCAGATAATTAATATGCAAGAATACCATTGTCGATGTACGGAAAAGTTGGTTCGTTTAGTTCTTGACAGAACTTCTTGTTTTGTTTAACTTTATGGTTTAAAAATATCTTAAAGAACTTTTCCACTCACACAGTGTAATTTGTTGAATTGTTCAGTGTTTTATTTAATGATTAAACAAAATAATGGGAAGTTCTTTTACCAAGTTTGATGTATCTAAATCCACATTATTGCTGAAGTCTTTTTTTTTTTATGTTTATGTTAAACAATAAAGCAGTTTCGTATTAAACACAGTGTCCGTTTCAAATTTTTATCTCAAACGTTTTCGTTAATGCACGTGGAACTTAATTCGTGAATAAAAGAGTACATTGCGAACCGATGCGGAATTACTTTGCAGATGTTACAAATATCGACAATTTTAATGGGAATTTTGTCAAATACCGCTCAGCCGATACCGAATTCAGCATCTTATTTTTTTCTCCATCTTTGTTGTATCTTTATTTGTTAGTTATAAAACACTTTGCCATTATATCACTCAGTTGTCACCAATTTATGATATTAGTCTGCATTGAAATTAAAATTGATTAGTCAAAAAAAGAAAAAGTGAAAAGCACATTTGGAACCTCGGATTGCAGTTAAGAAAGTATCTGCATGACTACACCTAGTACAAATGGTACGAATGAGTTCTCAACTTACTGCATCTCTCTCTCTCTCTCTCTCTCTCTCTCTCATATACACTGAAGTGACAAAAGTCATGGGATAGCAATATGCAAATTTTCAGATGGCAGTAGCATCGCATAGAACAGGTATAAATGCGCAGTGCTTTTACAGAGCTTTCATTTCTGTTCAAGTTATTCATGTGAAGAGGTTTTAACGTGATGATGACCGCACGACGTGAATTAACAGACTTTGAACGCGGAATGTTAGTTGGAGCTAGACGCATGGGTCATGCCATTTCGGAAATCGTTAGAGAATTCAACATTCCCAGATCCACTGTGTCAAGAGTGTGCCGAGAGTATGAAATTTCAGGCATAACATCCCACCATGGACAGCGCAATGGTCGACCGCCTGCACTTAAAGATCGAGACCGGCGACGTCTGCAAAGAGTCGTAAATTCTAACAGACAAGCAACACTGCGTCAAATCACCGTAGAAATCAATGTGGGACGTACAATGGACGTGTCTGCTAGAACTGTGCGGAGAAATTTGGATTTCTTGGGCTATTCCAGCAGAAGACCGACTCGAGTGCCTTTACTGACAGAACGACATCGCTTGCAGCGACTCTCGTGGGCACGTGAGCATATCGGTTGGTCCCTAGATGAATGGAAAACCGTGGCCTGGTCCGATGAGTCACGATTTCAGCTGGTAAGAGCCGATGGTAGGGTTCGAGTGTGGCGCAGACCCCACGAAGCCATGGACCCAAACTGTCAGCAAGGCACTGTTCAAGCTGGTGGTGGCTCCGTAATGGTGTGGGCTGTTTTTTCATGGCATGGACTTGGTCCTCTAGTGCGACTGGACCGAACATTGACTGGAAATGCTTATGTGCAGCTACTTGGAGATCACTTGCAGCCATTCATGGACTTCATGTACCCAAACAACGATGGGATTTTTATGGATGACAATGCGCCATGTCACCGGGCCACAACTGTTCGCAATTGGTTTGAAGAAAATTCTGGACAATTCCAACGAATGATTTGGCCACCTAGATCGCCCGACATGAATCCCATTGAGCATTTATGGGACACCATCGAGAGGTCTGTTCGTGCCCAAAATCCTGCCCCATCAACGCTTTCACAATTATGGACGTCTATCGAGACAGCATGGCTCAATATTCCTGCAGAAGACTTCCAACGACTTTGAGTCCATGCCACGTCGAGTTGTTGCACTTCGCCGGGCAAAAGGAGGGCCGACACGATATTAAGAGGTATCCCATGACTTTTGTCACTTCAGTGTATAATTTTTGTTGAGTGGTAGTAAATTAGAAATTTAGGCTCAAAATCTGAATGACTGAAAAATAAGTAGAATGAAATGAACATATGACCCATCAAATCTCTAATAAACATTTATTTTTCTAATCATTTGATTTTTTTTACCATCGGCCATCGGCATCGGCCATCGGCCGATGGAAGACGAAAAAAATCGGCCATCGGCCATCGGCCAACTTTGAATAATCGGCCAACAATCGGCATCGGCCCATCGGCCAAAAAATGCCATCGGTCGAGCCTTAATTATTTTGATAACTACCTGTATGTGTGTGTGGGTGTGTATGTTCCCTTTACAAATCCAGTTTACGTCGGATCTGGAACAAGTTTGGCAGGGAAGTACTTGGGCACCCGGGAAGGGTCGAAGGGAACTTTTCGAAAGTTAAAACGTACGGGACGGTTCGAATGTTAATTTAAGAACCAAAAAACTGGCGTAATTGGGTTCTCTCTACCCGAAATAATTATCGTATTTCCTCGATTTTGGTCTCGATGTAAACCGGGCAAAGCCGGGTCACGCTGCTAGTTATTCATAAAAATGTAAAACGTGAATAATGAAACTTTCCGTACTGTGTTTTATAACACACTAACTTCAAAATAAGAGCTTTAAAGTTTTGGAAAGAATCTAAATATATAAAAATGGATGTATGTATGTATATTTATATGTTTGATCCTGATACAAATCCAGTTTTCGTCGAATTTTCATCTAACTTGGCTCAGAGGTTCTTTGATGCACTAGAATTCACATACGCAGGGTCTAAAAATGGACATTTTCTTTCAATTTTGAATATATAGAGTAATAGAGATAAGCCCTTAAGCATACAAATTGATAGAATTTAGCCCATTTAAATATGAGTGTTTTCCAGCAATGAATTATCAATTTAGGGTTTAGCTATTTCATTTTAGCATGAAATAAATTAACATAATTCAATACCGGGCAACGACAGGTAGTAAGCTAGTGTATCAATAATTTAAGCTTAGCTCCATTTTCATTACATTAAAATTATTTCTTGTTGTGGAAAGGGAAGTTCCCAACGTTCACTCATAAAAATCCTACATTTAAAATAAAAGTTTAATGCTAGTCAAAACAACAAAAAGAATCCCATCATTTAAAAATCAGTAGTTTTCTTTCAGGAAGAGAAAAAAATAATGTTAGTGAAAGAACCGAGAACTAATAGAAAATAATTATTTCTGTTGCCTGTTTACAGTAGGAGCTACTTTCCCATGCAAAGAATTCTATTTTACATTGTTATCTTTTGTCAATCCTAGTTATTCTAACCCTGTGAAGAATTTTTGGAAATATTAGTGAACTTTTCGATTCCAGCTATTAGTACGTCTTATATTTTTTATCTATATTTTTAAAGCAGCTTTTCTCTGAAAAAAGTTCTCGGAGTTTTTCCTTTTAATTCTTACGATTTATTCATTTAATTTTAAAGGTTCGTTAATTACGATTTTTTTCCAATTATTAGAATTTCTCTTTTTTACATTAGTAATTGGATCTTAACCTTTAAGGTTTTTCTTTTACTTTTAACCATTATGGCTTTCTCAGAGTCAACCTTGACGGCAGGTAAATGCGGAATTAAAATCGGAACAATATTGAAAAGGTAAAAATGGAGACACAGAAAAAAATAAATGTATGAAAATATCCAATACAGGACATGTTGCCGCTTATCTTTTAACGATACAAAATCTTTTTTTGAGCAATGACAAATTATTTGGTTAGTGGGGAGAAGGTTGGGGGGGGGGGCGAAGCCCTGTTGCAGAATTCGAGTCCAACGAGCACTCAAGAAGTTTCGATGAGATGTTGGCAGCACGGCTTTCGAAAAAAGGGGGGGGGGGTTGCTGTTAACATCGGGGCTTCTTGGAGAATTGTAGTTTTTTTTAACCGTCGAACTTGGAGTAGCTGTTGAAATCATATTCTTTCGAATTATTGATTTGGATCGTCGATGTCGAATATATGCCTTTTTTTATATGTGTTTACTTGTAAATATGTTCTACAGTTCCAATTAAAATTCAACTTATTACAAAAGGCTGAACTCGTTTTTTATCGTATTGAAATTGATATTGCGCTCCCAAATTATTTTGGTTAAATTGAACAGTAACGATTAGAGCCAAAGTGATTCTTACGCTTATTTGAAGCTGATGAACTTAAGCTGATATGTCTATATCTCTCTAGATTAAGCTCTTGTCTCTCAATGGCCAAAGTTATTCGTCATTTGTAATAGCAATGAAAACTTTTCTTTGTTTTTAACTGAAGAACACGTTTTTCCTTTTAAAAGCAGCGCCAAAGTCAGAAAATAAGAATTTGGTCTTACAAAAATCCATAATAAAAACCCTGTCATAAAAAAAAAACTTTGCATTCGGTAAAAAATCTCTTAATTCTGGTCGAAAAAACTTGCCCACACTACACTACAAACTAAAAGTTAACCACGAGTGGAAAATAAAAATAAAAATGACGTATCATTCTGGAACATACAGCGTCGTTAACTAGCCAAAGAAACTGGAGTTAAAATTAATAGTAATTTATGAATAAAATATTGTCTAATGGGTTTCTTGAATTTTAAATCACCTTATTTTTAGACGAGTACTTTAGCCTCCTTTTTTAGCTTCAAGTATCCCCTTAAATCTGGAAAGTTATTTTTTTAAAAAAAAAGCTAAAACACGAAACAGTACATTTTACAGAAAGCACGTGCGACCTAAAATTCCTTAATTCTTTTTTCTCCCTAGAAACAATTCTACCATAAAAAAATCACTAAATTATATTTAGAGTTTTATCTTAAAATAAATAAAAGCATAGAGTTTTATTTCAAAAATCTTTAGAAATTTATTATTTTTTACGTGTGCCATAGAAATATTTCATTTAACAAGAAGTCCTAAACTTTACGTTAAGTATTTTCTTCGCAGACTTTCATACACTTGGGGGAAAAATTTCTTTTTGGTGTTTTAAAGTATTTAATGACTTACGGGATTTCAATAAAAAAGCGTACGCACATAAAACCTTTTTAAAAGAAAGGTGTTCCCATTAAATATAATGAGAATTTCATGGAATTCATTCTTAATTATTACCGACTTTTATGACTATTGTAAAGTCCAATAATTGAATGCAATTACGAATAAAAGTCAGGGAGGACTTTTAATTTCATTAAAAAAGATTTTCAGGGTCTTTTCATAAAAAATAATGTATGCTATCAGACATTAAGAGGGAAAAAGTAGTCATGGAAAAAAGTTAATTATTTTATTTTATTTATAAAATTTCATTCGTTTGCACTTTCATGTATACTGTTTTAGTAGTAAATTAGCTTGCAGTGACACGAAATGTGTAAAGATTTCTTAAAGGACTTGATACACGAGATAAAGGCTACCATATGTTATCATGCATGTAGTAATATAGCTCCTGAACCATATCAGAATCCAACATTACTTTTCCAGGATGTTTTTTGCGCATTTGCCATAACTTTCTTAATACTTCATCAAAACTTATAAGTAAGGCTTCAATCCACATTTGTTTTACTGTCTATCCATGAAAGCCACGCCTAGCACTCGCGAACAGTTCAACTTAAAAAGGGTAGATCTCTTGTGGGTGATAACTTTTCAAAGTTTTCAATTCAAAACTTACATTTGCTATATCCTTTTGACATATTCAACTAAACTATATGTTTGAAATCAACATCGTTCCACGTTGTTTGATACGGCTCAAAATGCTTTTTATTATTCTTCCCCTTATTGTTATCTTACCTAACACTCCTATTTTAGTAAGATCAGAGAAGACCTGACACATGCGTAAATGCGTGGAAGCTTTTACCTAAGAAGATCGGAAAGTACTGACGTTACTTTTTTCTTAACTGCTTATACGGAAAGAAGATACAGCATTTTAATCACACGTACGAAAATGAAAATCGTGAAGTTGTATCATATTTATTTATGCTTTCTTTTTTCCGTTTTGGCATAAAAATCTAAAGTCCGAAGAGGAAACCTTAACATTGTTTTATTCGAAGTCTTAATTTGCTAAAAAAAAGTATCAATTATTGTTCCTTAAAAATATGCATCATTAAAGAATTATCCGTTCCTGTGAACTTCCTCGTATAACTAAAGTCGTTTAATAACATAAGATAATAAAAACCACATAAACGAAAATTTAACTACATAAATGATATTTAATAACGTAATGAAACGATAATTACATCAAGTACACCTTTTTAGAAGCATTATATATGTTAGGAGTAAAATCCTATTTCCATTTTGTTGTTACAATGTCAGAATCATAGCCAATTACGTTAAAAAACCACCTCCAGAAGAACCTTGAGTTGCGAAACACATTTTATGGTGACATATATAGATCTAATAAAAAGGCCTAAAGATAGACATTGATGAGCTCGCTCTGGATCAATTAAAGTTGACTTGATTTTGCTTTATTGCTCTTTGTATTAAACACTTCTATGAACTTTCGAGGTATAAAATTGAAAACAATAACTATTTAAATGCTGTGGCTTTATTTGTAAAACTGTATAGATAGGATCACCTGGGGTAATTCCTGGTCAAAAAGCATTAACATCCAATTATCACAAAATCTATCTAAGTTAGAGTTACAAATTTTGGTATGGAGGAAGCACATTGGGATGTCCATCGAATAAAATATTCATGCTATCAACAATACATAATGAACTTGAGTAATTGTCGCTAATTAGTGACCAGGAATTACCCCAGAGATGGGGTAATTCCTGGCCACTTACGGGGCAATTATTGGTCACTCAAATGATTGATGAAAATGCATACATTTTGCAAGCACATTATTAATACAAGTTATTAAACTAATTAGATAAAGAATTTATTTATATATATAGCTAATTAAACACTGTATTTAGTTTTTTTAAGGAAGAATGCAATTGTTTTCAACATAATAGCTTTACTTAATAAAACTTAGCCAAAATACTTTTTATACACTTTGTATGCAATAGCTACAGCTTTTATATCTGTTGTGAATGAATCTTCACCTACCAAATAAATAGATCCATAAAAAATATGGTGCACATGCACCATACACACTGAGCACATGCTTCTGTCTGTTATGAACAGGTTAAGGTGAACAGTTAAGTAAATAGTACAATGCAGTTACAATTAAGCATTTTTCTTAGTATAATTAAGAATAATTATTAAAACTTATAAAATAATTGGATGAAATTTAACAAAGAAAAATTCAGTATATTGTATACTTATCATTAACAGATAAGAATGTTACATTGCGGTTACAGTTAACTTTGCAGTTAAGGCTCACAGAGTTACATATAGTTTAAATCAATAACATATGTCAATAATAGGTGAAATAATAATCCATAAATATTAAAAAAAGGACTGACCAGGAATTACCCCACTGACCAAGAATTACCCCAGTAGCCAGGGGCATTATTTGGAGCCTTCCTGCAAATTATTCAAAACAATAATGGTAAATCCAAAACTATTTTTCAGTAACTGACATGGTACCTAATTCAACCAAAAAAACGAAAAAGAAAAATATTCAGAAGTTTGAGTTTGATTACGATCTTTGTACAAATGTATCAAAACTAAGGCCAATCTTGTTTTACGAAATTTAACAAGCGATTTTAAAAAGATTTTTTTTTTCAAACTAAATACACAGTCAACTCATAATTAAGTAATGAATTGCAATGAAGATAGTTCAGAGTACCTCTGTGATTTTTTTCATTTTGCTGAATGATTATTAAGACATAAAAAGGACTGTGACCAGGAATTACCCCAGAAACTTGCTGACCAGGAATTGGCCCGTTTGACCCTATTTATATTTCAAGGTAGCATTTATGGATATAATAAAAATAGCTACAGTTATGTACTGATTAGCTTGATTTGGAGCAAGAGCTGACTTGATTTTTGTGCTTTTATTTCCGTATTATGATCATTTGAGGTTTTAAACTTGGAATGGCCAGCGATTTAAATGTTGAGGAGTTATACAATGTAAGTTAAGATGTGTATATTTTGAGACTTTTAAGCTTCGCCATGTTCCAGTAGTGAGCAGACTGGACTCAAGATGCTCCAATAGTGCCCTTCCTCCGACACAAATTTGGTCACTTCATGCATTGGCATTGGGTCCGGGCATTGGGTAATATGCATGCTCGATTGCCCGATTCTATAAAAAATATTTTAATGTATTTAAGCAATCAAAAGGTGCAATCGTCAAAGCAGTATTTAAGCCTTTCTTTTAAGAAATCCACTTGGTTTGTATTAGTAACAAGCGACAAGTGGGCCATTAATGCCCCAAAATCGTATAAGTAATAGGCCATTTTGATCATTACTGGTCCTGATCACCAGATAAGAAATTCAAATTCAAGAATGTAAAAAGGCAAATCAAAGTATAAACAAATTATTAAAACATCTACCTAAAAACTTACATATATTTCAGTAATTGACAATAAACTCATTAATCAAACAAGTAATCAAAACATGACACTAGAATGGACCATGATTTGATTCCTATTACGAGTTTGTTTACGTTTTACAAACACCACTCGGACTATTAAATGCTTAATAAAATATTAAAATGCCTTTAAATGAAACGATGTATGATATTCTTTTTTGACAAAATAATACAGTGAACTCTCACTTATGCGCCGGCCCAAGGGACCAACAGAAAAAGGCGCATAAGTGATAGAGACGCATAAGTGAACAAGCCTTTTTAAAGGACTAAAATGCTATATAAGTTCTAATGAGAGCATGAATAAGAATAAAGTTTACAAATACCTTTGTGCTAAAGATATACAGAAAATAACAACGTTACAATGCACAAATGAGCAGGGATACTGCAGACACGTGTTTCGGCGTTACAAGGAACGCCTTTATCAATGCAAAAAAGTTGTGAGCTTATGGATGCACAGACATCCGACAAAAGCAACGGAAACAGAAGCGAAGAGCTTAAAAAGCAAACATAGCGGATTACGTGAACACCAATAAAAAATTCGAAGCCAAAAAAGATCCAATGGGAAAATAAAGAATGAACCGAAGCTTTCTATCAGGTACGAAATGGAAAGAAAGAATTCGATTGGCGACACGATAAGCCAAAAGGCTAACATAATAAAAAAACACCAGGTTAAACTGTTAACCGCAAGAACAAAAAAGAGCAGAATGAAAGAAAGCGAATCGGTAAATGAAAAAAAAAGAAAAATAAAGACAAGTAGAAAATGGAAAATGCCAGCAAAATCAGAGGAATAAATTAGAAAGGTAAAAGGCAAAATTAGACAAAAGGACGCCAAACAGCAGAAAAATAAGTAATAGCATTGAGATCGTTAACTAAGTCAGAACTGTTTTTCAAAATATGGAAGGATTCCCAAAAATCAAGATCTGATGGGTTGGGGCATTTTTGGACAATTTGAAAAGAATTAAAATCGAAAGAATGATTCTTTTCCCAACAATGTTGCGCAATACTAGACTTATTCAATTGTTGCTTTTTCACATAATTCTGATGTTCCTTTAAGCGGAATTTCAAAGCACGTCGCGTTTGTCCGATATAAGAGAGATTGCAATTGCAATTAATTTTATAAATACCACAACTATTAAGAGGATGAATGGGATCTTTAAGGGAAGAGAAACATAGTTTATTCGTAGGGGAGAATACCACCTGGAAATTGAAACGTTTGAGAATCTTAGCAACCTGATAACTCACAGAGGGAAAGAATGGTAAAACAACCAAATTCTTTCTAATGAAAGTTCTCTTAACAAAAGTTGTTTCGGATTTGTTAGAAAGTTTTTTAAAAATGGAATCAATCAAAGTATGAGGATAGTTTCTATCAAGAGCCACAGCTTTAAGATAGTTGAGTTCTGCTTTAAGAAGTTCCGGTGAAGAACAAAGATTAATAGCACGCTGAACAAAAGAATTAAATGCAGCATATTTTTGACTAGGAGGGTGAGATGAAAGTCGATGAGGAGGTAACGAGACAGCAAAAGGTTTGCGATAAACGGTAGTTTCAAAGCCGAATTCTGTTCGAGAAACTAAAACATCAAGAAAGGGAATGCAATTATCCTGTTCTTTCTCACAAGAGAATTGAATATGAGGATCAATAGCATTTAAAACGGATAAAACATCGTCATTATGGAACTGGTTATGGTTCATTAGAACAAAACAATCGTCAACATATCTAACGTAAAATTGAAACTGTAATTTTTGGAACAACTCAACCTCAAAATAATGCATATAAATATCACTAAGAATGGGGCTTAGTGGGTTACCCATAGCCAAACCATCTGACATAGTGTAAAATTGTCCATTAAAAGCAAAAGAACATTGTTCAAGGATAAAACTAATGATTTGATTTCTTCTGGTCCGTATTTTGAAATTTCGAAAGATCCTAGCGAAAAAGAGTTAAAAACGATTTCTTCTGCGGTTAAGTCGGTTCAGTCTATTCCTTTAAGTGTTAAACGCTCTGTTATTCCCTCTATTGCTAATTGTGCTAGATTTTATGCTTTACCCAAGGTACATAAAACTGGTATCCCTTTTAGACCGATTGTTTCCAATATCGGTACTGCTTCTTATAAACTTGCTAAATATTTAGTCTCTGTGTTTTCACCACTTAGGATTCATAATTTATTCACAGTTAAAAATTCTGTAGATTTTGTTAAGAAAATTCATAATTTCGTTCCTAAGGATTCTTTTATGGCTTCTTTTGATGTTAAATCATTATTTACGAACGTTCCTATCAAGGGTGCATTGTTATGCCTTCAAAGGAGACTTTCAGAATTTCATTTTGCCTCTAAGGAAATTGAGGAATTAATTTTCCTTACCCGTACATGCCTTGAACAATGTTCTTTTGCTTTTAATGGACAATTTTACACTATGTCAGATGGTTTGGCTATGGGTAACCCACTAAGCCCCATTCTTAGTGATATTTATATGCATTATTTTGAGGTTGAGTTGTTCCAAAAATTACAGTTTCAATTTTACGTTAGATATGTTGACGATTGCTTTGTTCTAATGAACCATAACCAGTTCCATAATGACGATGTTTTATCCGTTTTAAATGCTATTGATCCTCATATTCAATTCTCTTGTGAGAAAGAACAGGATAATTGCATTCCCTTTCTTGATGTTTTAGTTTCTCGAACAGAATTCGGCTTTGAAACTACCGTTTATCGCAAACCTTTTGCTGTCTCGTTACCTCCTCATCGACTTTCATCTCACCCTCCTAGTCAAAAATATGCTGCATTTAATTCTTTTGTTCAGCGTGCTATTAATCTTTGTTCTTCACCGGAACTTCTTAAAGCAGAACTCAACTATCTTAAAGCTGTGGCTCTTGATAGAAACTATCCTCATACTTTGATTGATTCCATTTTTAAAAAACTTTCTAACAAATCCGAAACAACTTTTGTTAAGAGAACTTTCATTAGAAAGAATTTGGTTGTTTTACCATTCTTTCCCTCTGTGAGTTATCAGGTTGCTAAGATTCTCAAACGTTTCAATTTCCAGGTGGTATTCTCCCCTACGAATAAACTATGTTTCTCTTCCCTTAAAGATCCCATTCATCCTCTTAATAGTTGTGGTATTTATAAAATTAATTGCAATTGCAATCTCTCTTATATCGGACAAACGCGACGTGCTTTGAAATTCCGCTTAAAGGAACATCAGAATTATGTGAAAAAGCAACAATTGAATAAGTCTAGTATTGCGCAACATTGTTGGGAAAAGAATCATTCTTTCGATTTTAATTCTTTTCAAATTGTCCAAAAATGCCCCAACCCATCAGATCTTGATTTTTGGGAATCCTTCCATATTTTGAAAAACAGTTCTGACTTAGTTAACGATCTCAATGCTATTCCTTATTTTTCTGCTGTTTGGCGTCCTTTTGTCTAATTTTGCCTTTTACCTTTCTAATTTATTCCTCTGATTTTGCTGGCATTTTCCATTTTCTACTTGTCTTTATTTTTCTTTTTTTTTCATTTACCGATTCGCTTTCTTTCATTCTGCTCTTTTTTGTTCTTGCGGTTAACAGTTTAACCTGGTGTTTTTTTATTATGTTAGCCTTTTGGCTTATCGTGTCGCCAATCGAATTCTTTCTTTCCATTTCGTACCTGATAGAAAGCTTCGGTTCATTCTTTATTTTCCCATTGGATCTTTTTTGGCTTCGAATTTTTTTATTGGTGTTCACGTAATCCGCTATGTTTGCTTTTTAAGCTCTTCGCTTCTGTTTCCGTTGCTTTTGTCGGATGTCTGTGCATCCATAAGCTCCCAACTTTTTTGCATTGATAAAGGCGTTCCTTGTAACGCCGAAACACGTGTCTGCAGTATCCCTGCTCATTTGTGCATTGTAACGTTGTTATTTTCTGTATATGAATAAGAATGTTTCTATAGAAAATGGTCATATTACTACGGTTTAGCAACTACTGCAACCTAACTACAATAATAAGGAGAAAACAAAAATTGTAGCGTACTTAGTCACATGGTCCCTTTCAAACGATCCATAATAGATAATTATCCCTCTCCGAACTCTAGTTCATGTGGAAAAAATTCCTTCTGTGAGCAATAAAAGCGAAATATTAAAGAGGAAAGTGAAGAAAAATGCTAATTTTTTAGGAAAATAAGTTTAATTGTTTGCATTATACGAAAAATTCGACGCATAAGTGAAATATTTATCTTTAGAGCGACGTATAAACGAATGAAATTATCATTATTTTACTATGAAATGTTCCGGGTCCACTGAAAATCGTCGTATAAGTGAAAAAGGCGCATAAATGAGGCGGTGTATAAGTGAGAGTTCACTGTATCTAGAAATAGGATTTACCTCTTTAAGAACACATTTTCAATTTTGAAACATTTTCAATTTTCCTAAGCCCGATTTAGATTGAATCTATGTAGTTTTTACATGACAGCAATATACATGCATGTTATGATGCAGGAAAAAAAAAAAAAAAAAAAGCTCAATTATTTGAAAATTTGGAGGAGCTATGACGTTTTTTCTCTCTCCTGAAAAATTTGAAATTCTTGACTGACGTTGCTTTTGCACTCCCCGATTCAATTACTAACTCTTATCTTTTTTTGGATTATAAATATTCCAAATTTAATTTTTCTTTATATTCAGAATTGCAATCTTTTTCAAATAGTAAATACGAGCTAGTACTTTGTGGAACGCAACTTTTTCTAAGAGCATGCAAAATTTTAAAATTTTCAAAAGTGTTCTCAGTTTTGGCAACCACTGAACACGATCGAAAACTTTTTTCCTTTGAAGATACAACAGGCACTTTTTGCCTATTTTGTCTTCAAAGGTATTCTATCCCAACAATCATGGGGGCCTCGGTGACCTAGAGGTAGAGTCTTCTCGTAAGTAAAAGGTCGCGGGTTCGAGTCCCGCCCTGTCCATGGATGTTATTTCAACCTCTCCGTACCGTAAATCTGTCCTGTGCTTGTCAGGAGGCAAGGCGCATAGTACGATCCCTCGTGTATGTCGAAGCTTCTATATAAAACAACCCCCTGAGATTTTCTTTTAAAGCAATCTCTATTGGCTTTGCAAAGTAAAAATGTAATTCTTGAGGTAAAATGTATACAGTTGTTCAGAGTATAGGTACTTCAGCCAAAATACCTTTAACGGGTATGGTGGGGCGAATAATATCTTAAAACATTTGGCTACTTTGCATTCAAATGCTTTGTTATGCTTTCATATCTGACTTCATAATGTATATGTATGTGACATACGGACTTTTTCAGATGCGTTTATGGGATGTTCAATGCATTAGCATAAAAAATATAGTATTATTCAAATGGAAATATTTTGTATAAAATCCCCAAACAAAAAAATTTGACTTCTTCTGCAAATACTTCATGGTTTATAAACGTTGTGCCACATACTAGCCCACTCCATTTTATGTATTTATATTCTGTTACCTAGAGTTTTAGTAGTTAAGTCAAAAAATGAGAAATTGGAAAATGATAAAATGTTTACCGTTAAGCAAAACTAAATAAACAAATAAATAAAAACGTGTGCAGTCACTTTGGCAAGACATAAAAAAGATTTTAAATGGCATGTTTTTAAAATCAATTTTTGCTATAAATATTATTGAATTGGTAATTGGAAGTGCAAAGCATTTTAAGTTCGGTAGAGGAAAGATAGCTTCAAACTACACTTGCGAACTCATTGCCATTCATAAAGCCCTCGAAGGGTATATAAAACTTGAAAAAAATGAAAGAGCCAAAGTATTAATCATATTCAGCCACTGCAAAGCTACTCTTCGGGCAACTCAAAGGGGTTCTTCAAGACTTATCACGGATATACATCGAACCCTTTATAAGATCTTCCACCTGAAGAAATAGTGCATCATGCAGTGGATTCCTGCACACGTTGGCATTACTGAAAACGAAATAGCAGATACTTTGGCAAAAGAAGCAAGACAATTAAATACCAACAGAGTTACTAAAGTCACTCTCTGCGATATTAATTCTGTAGCTAGAGCAAAACTAATTGACAGAAAAATCAAAATAAAATTCCAAATTCCAGAAATCAGTACCAATAGAACCCTTACCAGTACATTAACAAGACTTAGGACAGGACACTTCGGGGGGATAAAGATACATAAAGACGGGACAAAGACGTATTGCCTCTGAGAAAATTGTCCAGATGCAGAACTAAGCCCCGAGCACCTTTTCAACTGTCCCGCTATCCTGGCGCAATTACAACAAATAAGTGACAATCCGTGGCCAGAATTATACAAAGAAAATTGTCTTCGTATCGCTGATGCTGTACATAGGACCTTCGGTCCTATTTAGTTTTCTATCTGTGACACGAAACCAATCAATATTATTGTATTACTTCATTAAATAAATTTTAAGTAATTTGAAAATAATTAAAAATTGAGCGCAGTTACAAATTGAGACAACAATAACAGTGATATATTAAATCAAGTACCTTTATAGGTAAAGTCAAAGAATGGCAACCTCTAAGAATTTATAAATTTTCAAAGCTGGGGGAAAAAAAGTTCACGAAAGTGTAACTAGTATTTTGCTTTTGAATTGTACATGTTAAGTAATAGTAGCTCATGCTTAAAAGTTTTAACCCGAATGATTCGAAATGCAATTTTTTAAAACTGCCTTTCGCTCATATTCTGAAAAATTACACCAAAAAGAAAACGTCCATTTAAATCTCAAGTTTTGCAATTCATTCATTAGGAACTGGTTCATACTTTTTGTTGAACAAAAATATTGTAAGGCTTCCTTGATGTGTAGCCTTTCAGTGACAGTGACAAATTTGAACTTTACGACCTGACTTCCTAAGCCAGATTTATGTAAGTTTTCTCCTCTTTTTTTTAATAATAATAATCTCTCACTAATGAATGCACAATTCTCAAAAAAATGTTCGTCGTATTTAACGAAATGTCTTCATGAAAAACGCAACGAGTAAACTTTTCATCACTTTCACAAAATTTCGTGAGATTTAAGCTTCTAACCTAGCGAGAGAAAAATCGCCGTAACTGCAATGAATAAATTAAATAATTTTGGACTAATTACTTATTGAATGCTAAAATCAACACAGAAATAAATATTTGGCGATTCTCTGTAAACTCGTAATTGGCTGTCCGCACCGAGTATTTTAAAAATATTAAATTGTAATGAAGTAAATATTTCCTGTAATTCAAGTAAAGAATTAATACTTTGCGACCCAATTCTATTTGGAGGGATGACAATTTAATTTTTTTTTCTAGAAATTATCTAAGTCCTAAAAACACAGTCCCCTGTCTGTCCCAATCGTATAGTCCAACACTTAAAGGTAATACTTCAAAAATCCCATTAACACTCTACATAAATTTGGCAATTAATATCTAAAAATAGAATAATGTAACTATATTTTTTTATGAAATAAGGTCTAATGGAGGAGTTTCCGAAATTTCAAAAGTATTTTTTTCTGAAAGAGCATGCTTCAAAACATAGGAATTTACTTTTTTTTTTTTTTTTTTTTGACACAGTTATATATTTTTTATGAATTATTTTACCCGGTGCGCAGATGCTATTCCGAAAAAAAAAACTGCACATGACGTCAGTGGTGCACTTAGCGCGAAATCTAATTGGTTGTAGTGAGATGACGAAGGTCGCGACGTCACCGATTCCTGCGAATGGACAACTCAAGTCAAGCAAAATGGTGTTATTATTGGAAAGAGAGCTGGTAGGTGCACCACTGACGTCACAAAAACCACCCCCCGTTTTCAAGGTAGGGTATTTAAAAAAAATAATAAAAAATAAACTGTTGGAAAAATTAAAGTATTTTCCGGACCCATGTTATTTTTTTATATCATTCTATTAATTTCAGTAACAAAAAGTAGTACTTTTGGCTGAAGGAAACTCCCCCATTACGTATTTCTAAAACTTAATATTGTCATGTAAGTTCTGTCCGGAGTTTTTTCAAACAGTCCCCTACCACAAATTCAAAGCTGCAACAGAAAAATCCTGCTACTCTTACTAATGTTTTTTGGCATGACGTTTAACGTAATCAGTGTGAATTTACCGAAGTTGCCAAGAACGGTGTTGAAACGCCACTTTTGTTCAGTTTCAGAGCCACATTTGTAATGAAAGTATGCATCTTGGTCGTTGCGAAAACAGTCCTCGGGTAGGTGGTTTTATAAATGTTAATTAGTTTGATTATGAGACATATTATTTATTATGTCCATGATTTGTGTCTAATAAGTTTTTTGTTTGCTGTGTTCCGACTTTGCCATGGAAATTTCTTACACAGCATTCTTGATTTTCGTTTAGAATTACCAACTAGATGAGAATTGTTGCTCACTACGTGTATGGGTAGTTTCCTAACAAGTTATGTTCCAATAATTTTGCAAATATTATTGGAGGATTTTGGACTAATTACTAATTAAATCACAAAATCAATAACAGAATAAATATAGTATTATCGAAGCATAAAATTTCAAAAGCATTGAATGTATGTTTTTTTTTTTTTTTTTTTTTTTTTTTTTTTGAGGTTTTAAAGAAGCTTGATTTCATTGCAAAAAACCTTTAAATCTTCCAATGCTAAATAAAACCATTCACCTAGGGAGCTCTCATGCTTTTTGGGGGGGAAAAATACTGCTCTTATGGCATTGAATTTTCAATTTAAACGACTAAATTCATCAAACACAATATCAATATACTCTCTTAGCAATAAATTCGATCGAAAAAAAATTGATTTTTTTTCCATCGCTAAATGGCGTTTGACCTACACATAACTTTTGTAACTCTGCGGAAACATTTGGAAACTTTATCATTTTATTATTTGCATGTAAGTATTTCCTCTAATCGTCACCTATTATCATTAGAGCTTAAAGTTAAGAGCTCTAAAATTAAGAGTTCTTCTATGCTTTTCTATTTTTTTGATCATAAATCACGTCCTGTTTATGTTATATCTCGCTCAATTTTTTGTATTATTAGCCCAATTCTTCTTTTAAAACTGCTTATAAATAATGAAAAACAATTCTTAATATGGCTGAAATAATCGTTAATTGACGATTTACAACAAAACGAGACCTAGATTCGTTTTGTGCATATCTAGACAATAGCGATTACGAAAAACACATGAAGTTTTTTTTACGGAAATGAATACAATATCCTCAAAGAGTTTAATCTAAGTGCAACTGATTATATTTCTTAATCAATAACGCAATTTTGTGTGCCACTGTTTTGGTTTGATTGCTTGTATCATATTCATCTAAATGCTATTTGAAGTAGGTAATTACAAAGAGACAAAAAACATTGCACGCAGAAACAGTATAGGATACGGAGATATAGTTTCAAAGTAATAGTAAAAAAAATAGGCAAATATTTTTATTTAAAATAGATTTGGGAAAAAATATAGTAGCTGAAGAAGGTTCGAAATTGTATGTGTACAGTGTGTGTGTGTTTTCTGTGTGTGTGTGTGTGTTTTTTTTTTTTTTTTGATAAATCTCACGAGTTTTTGTAAATTTTTTTTTCGCATCATAGCATAAGATTTACGTTTACTTTTCAATTGCAATGAAAAATAAGAATATTTTGTTTTTTTTTACATGGACAACCTCTCATTCTTTTGAAAGTGCGACATGTTCTAGTCTCATTCTAAGGAAGTATATAGTCACATATGTCACCTTTCATATCATGCGTTATAAATAAAAATAAAAGAAAGCACACAGTATTCTTACTTGAACTATAACCTACTATGAAGTCTTTGTCGCTTGCTTTTTTAATAAATGTCATTCTTTTCTCTTTTCTCGTTTTGTATAAATATCAAATTAAAATTGAATTTCCCCTCAAATACTAGGATGACATTTTAATGAGCTGTACCCAGATTGAAAATTTTCTCTTTTTCAAGCAGTTTAATTTTCTTATGAAAAACCAGGGTGATTTAATTTTTATATTAATAACTTGTTTTTCAACACAAGATCCTTTTAGGTTACTATAAAAAAATCTTTCTTAATAATTATAGAGCCATTTTTTAAAAACTAATTTTTGCACTATCTCATGTAGATTTAAAAAAAAGAAATCTGCAGGTTTTCACGTTTTTTTTTTTTTTGAAAAAGCTATTTCTTAAGGAAAACTCGTTTTAATAGAAGAAGTTATTTCAATCGATGAAGGCGCTAAGCTTTACGTCATAGATTTATTTTTTTAGTGAAAGAACTAATTAACGTACATTCACGTTACCTCTTGGTAGAGTTGAGAAAATTCTCTCTTTGCTCTAATCTCTTTATTTCTCAATTCTCCTAGAATAAAGATTATATTTATCCTTAAAAACACATATTTAAATACCTTTAAGTTTATCTAACTCTAGTAAATCTAAAATCTGAGAATTTCATTATTTTTGAAATATTTAGAAAGAAATTTTATTCTGCTAAGTAATAGAAAAATTGTAAAAGAAAAATTCACGAAGAGTATGCCATATTTTTGAATGAGCCACAAAATATATACGATCCGTCCGTGAAAGCCGCGCCTAGCACTCGCGAACCATTCCACTTAAAAAAGGGGTGATGGGATGTATGTGATTACTTTCCGAAGTTTTCAATTCAAAACTTGCATTTGCTATCCTTTTGACACATTCAACTAAACTATGTATTTGAAATTAGCATCGTTCTACGTTGTTTGCTACGGCTCAAAATGCTTCTTATTATTCTTCCCCTTATTTTTATCTTGCATATCATCCCTATTTTGGTAGGATCAGAGAAGAGACCTGACGCATGCTTAAATACGCTGAAGATTTTACCTAAGAAAATCAGACAGTAACTTGTTACCGCCAACTTCAATGACTGAGATTGGCGATTTAGGACTGGTCAGACTCTTTTAAACATGTAGTCCAAGAGCCCATAATCGCCAGACTTATGTCATTTTAAAAAACATCAACTTTTTTCTGCGTAAGCATATCACATCATGTAAGAACGGTTAGCTATAAGTCAAGCCGAATCGAGCTGGCTTTGGCTGTAAATAGGTTGAAAAAGTGCATCAAAAATTGCTCCAGAAACATAAACACCATATAGCAATTCAATGTCAAGGGAACTAGTGATCCCCACCCAACCATCTTTTATTCGGAAGATTTAGAGAAGTGCAGACGTGCCTTTGAAACCAGCCTATGCAGATTTCAACTTTTAAGACACAAATATTGAGCATCTTGAATACCTCAAAAGGGTCGTCCATAGTGACTAACGTAACATTCAGAGTTGATTTTGTAACTGTTTTTACTCGTAACTTGAAGGGATAAAAAATATTTTTCAGTTATTGCTGGTGGATTTACAATGTACATGGTATTTATGTATCATTTCTGCTAAAAATTTAAAATAAAATTACTGACAGTAGATATTTTTTCAACCAAAATAGCAGCGTGATTAACGTAACATTTTTGCATCCCTGAAAATTAATGCTCATGTTGTGAGGCAAAAAATTTCTCAAAGTTTAAGCAAGTGTTAAAAATTGAATGATATATTTGAAAAATGTGTTAAGTTGACTTTTAAAAACATAAAACACATTTATGAAATCTTAATTCTTTTTAGTCTTAAGTGTCACTTTTACTCAAGATGGAGTGTGACTAACGTAACGTGACTAACGTAACCATCGAATAACAAGCAGTAAACACATTACAAATTATTTATTATGGCTAATCTCAATGATAATTACGATACTTTTTTGAATCTTTTTACCTTCTTATGTTGTATGATTTTTATTTATTTATTTATTTTTAACATTTTTTTCACTTTGGTATTTTTCTTTCCTCGGCTAAGGTTGACATTTCTATGGAATGACCCAAAAAGATAGAAAAAAGAAGAACCCGAAAATGGCCGCCGATGCAGGTGAGAATTCGTTTCACGAAGCATTTCATCCATTTTGGAGCACTTTTTTTTATTGATCCTAGCTCCGCCAAATTTGGGTATTGGACGCTAAAAATTTGTGTTGGCTAGTTTCAAAGGCATGTCTGCAACTGGAAAAATTTTGGTTCAAATCGGTGACGGTAGAGAAGAGAGGAAAAGGTCTCAAAAGGACTTGAAAGGACTCAGTTTTTGACACATCTTTGCAACCTGTCTCCTGACAAAGCCAGCGCCAATCAGCTTAACTAATAGCGAATCGTTCTTACCTGACGTGATGTGCTTACGCAGAAGACTTTTTGGCTTTTATAAAACTACAAAAGTCTGGCCCACAGGGGCTCTTGCTCTAATAGGTAGATAACAGGGCGCAATTTAGTAAAAGCTCTACCGATGTAAATTCCTTTTCGGAGCCAAAGCTTGGTGAATGAGGGGACAACAGATATAGGCTACATTGCATACGGTTTAACTGTTTTTCCTCCCAATCTATAATAGGCTATGAAGGTTCAATGCCAATTGATCAATGACATTCCGTGATCACTGATGGTGATTGGTGCACGTTAAATTTTCGCGGTCACAAAGTCCTCCAAGGTCCCATTTCAAAACAATAACTCTGGGAGTGCTGAACCAGTTGTTGCTCGGTCCTTGATCTGGATCAAAAAACACGGCTTCAGGACTTCCTCAAATATATGGAAAAAAATAAACTTTGTATTTTTGTGCGGCTTACCCTCTTATTTTGTGCCACTATATACACTGATTATTTGTGCAAAATTTTGGCAAAATATATTAATATTTAGAGGTCGCTCAAATGCCTTGAAATTTCGTGATATTGACAAAAACGTGTTCGTAAATGATATCTATAGAAAAAAAGTAGCCTTTGTATTTTTATTCGTCTTACCGTCTTATTTAGGACACTGAATTATTCGCCCAAAATTTTAGTAAACTATATTTACATTTAGGAGTACTTCAAATTTTGTGATAGTGGCACAAATGCGAACGTAAATAATAATAATAATAAAGTTACTTTATTGCTTTTTTATATCTCCGAAGAAAAAAAGCGTGCAATCACAAAATGAACTATACATCTAAAAAACCAATGAAATGCAGAAAAGTATGAAAACTAATCAAATACGGAAAAAATATAAAAAACAAATTTAAATGCATTAAATATATAGTAATTCGCTCATTAATTATTGCAATACTTTTCAAGGTTACTTTTTTGCAACTTTTAAACCTTTTCTGTGTTCCTGTACCTCTTGAAGAAGACACTGTCTTTGTTTTTCGTCGTTAGTGATAGTCTTAACAAGTGCTTCAATAAGGGGCATGCCACGCTCCGTATTGTCGTTTACAATCCTCAAAGCCTTGTTGGTAGCTATCTTAAAGATTCGAATGCTCAGGATCAAACAGCTGATATATTTTGAGTTTCTTCTTTACATAAATAAGGACGCTAAAAATATTCCAAATAATTTCCGATAAGAATGTGAAAGAAATCACATTTATCATTTGTTTCGAATACCTTTTGTTTGTCCAGCTGCAAGTTTGAACTGGTTGGGAAATATCCATAACTTGAAGCCATAACGAATCTTTAACACAGATATAACACTAGAACCACTCCTGGGACACGAAAACATACACCAAGAGAAGGTGCTCTGCTCAAGAAAATCGCACTAAGCTCTAGTATCTTCCTTGGACACATCTTTTACATGGGTCATCAGAAGTTAACTTTGCGCAACTTCCATTACTAGTTGCACGTCGCTCTGAATGTGCTACCAACTCCTCAACCTCATCGTTCCTCACTCCAGGTTTAAAGTAAGAATATTTTATTCTGGACTATGATTGCTAAAACCGCTTAAAAACAGTATTGTAGATCCAATGGCAGTGGATGGTTCCACGCAATTGCGTAAACATCGCATCTGACAATGCACGCAATCAAATACCCCAATTCTACCTATTTCTTGGTTTATCGGTTAAAATACCGAGAGACCAAGAGTAGAATAGATTTCGGTTGTAATACCACAGAAAACATAATGTCTAAATATAATGGCTGAAAGCACAATATAAAACTTGCTTCCCTAGTTTTTTTTTCCCAAGTTCAAACATGCTCCAACTTTAGTACCGGCAGTACATGTCGTATTGAAACACATACCACGTACGAGCTCAGTAAGTTCTCATTTATCTAACTGGTTATCGTATAGCAGCATTTCCCGTAGCAATTCCAATGCCTGACTAACTTACTAGAACCCAGAAGTAAATCATCAATGCTTGTGGTCCTGATACTAATACTGGTATGAAACCCGCCTATCATCCTTCATTTTCCCAATATATTTTGCATAAGTGTTTCGTTCCACTGAACTATCAAAGAAAGTCTTAGATTTAAACGACTTTTGTAAGTTAACGGCCAATTTAGAGCGAATAGTTTGCATTTACCGTTTTATGGACGTTGTCAAATCCTTCCCATTTTGACCCATACTTTGTACTATAGCTGCTACAATCAAAATGGCTTTCTGTCACTTATACTGGGCCCTGTCTAGAGTGGATGCTAGGTGTTTTAGCCAAATGAATTCATACACCTCAAACAACCGAAAAGAAAACAGAAACCACAGCTCGAGCTTGCAGCTGCATTTTCTACCCAGACTCAGGTAAGAGATAATGCAGCTTTGGAGCGGGGGGGAGGTAATCATTACAACTCACTTTGAGCTATTATTTTATAGACTAATTACTTAGTAGAGTAAACTAACGTTTTAAGTTATTCCATTTTATATGAATAATAATATTATTTCGGGTAATGAAGCTATATACTCCAACTCTCGAAATTGCTAATTTTCAACAGAATTCGATCGCGTTGAGCGACCTCTAAATATTATTCAATTGAGCTAAAATTTTACATACATAACATTCATGAATAGTGTAAAAAAACTGCGGGGTAAGACCAGAGAAATTCAAAAAACAATTTTTTTGAATCACCCTAATATATATATATATCTGAAAGTAATTTAAAATAAAGGTTACTTTTCTTCATTATCGTCTTGACGATTACGGCATTTGTGACATTTTTGAGTAGACTTGCCACGTGCAAGAGTGGTTGAATTTCACCGAGAACAAAGAGGTCTAACGCGATATTAGAAGCCATCCCATAGGTTTTGTAGCCTCAGTGTAAATGGATGGTGTTATGCAAAAAGGAGTTAACCCACAAAACATAAAAAAATGAGTTATCCAACTGTGATGGTAAAATATGTTGCTTTCTACATTAAGCAAACATATTTAAGCCCTATCAGCATTTCATGGTAACATATCATTGGTATATTGATATAGAGCTCCATGCTTTTTGCCAGAGTTTATTGACTTTAAAGCCCACTATCTCAAAATCAGGATTTTGTGGGTTAACTCCTTTTTGCATGACACCATCCAAATATAAAGTCTATTGAGAATGGCACAAAAAAAAAAAAAATCGCCTGAAGGCAAGACATTTTCTAACTACTTTACAGATTTATCTAGCTAGCACTTCAAGGTTTATCTTTAAAGATAAATAAAATATATTTGACTTTATTTATCATTGAAGAAAACGCATGAAATCTGAATTTTTACTTACAATCGCAAATTGAGGTTTTTTTTTTTATCCCTAGTGATATAAACTTGATGCAATTGCAGAATTCTTTTCTAAATGAAATGATATCAACGGAAAAAATTGCTAGCTTTATACTCCCGGGAGATTGCTGAATAAAGAGAATGGATTTAAATTGTTTGTTCCATGAAATGAAACTTAAACTGAATTTCCAACGACATGAGCATTTTAAAAAAAACTTCAAACAAAGTGAGGAAAATAAAGAAATAATCTCGTTTTGTTTTTCAAGATGGTTTAAAGCCTATTCCAATGCAAACATTAAAAACAAGGCATTGGTTTAAAGATACATTTATTAAATTAGTCGAACAATTCTACTTTTTTTTTAACGTTACAGCACATTTTTAAGGAATAAAAATAAATTTACTGACAAAGCTGGTTGGATGTTTTAATATATTTTTATAACAATTTACTAGTTAAGAGATAATATAAATTCTGTGCTTTACTGATTTTTTATTCAAGCGATTTTTCGTGAAATAGGGCGCGCTGGTTATTCTTTAAATGTTGTGGTAAATGCCGCTTGGGAGACAAATAAACCCTAGCATTTATGTTTTTAAGATTGCTTTCAGAAGCAATATCTGTTAGAAATATGATTCTAGCTCTTAGATGTATCATTCTAACTTAGGAAAGTAATTTTACCTCTTTGAGGTTCTTTTCTAGCTCTTGGATGCAATATTATAGCTGTTAAAAGAGTAATTTTGTCCATTTGAAATACTGTGGTAAATCGTTCAGTTACCAGTTTGAATTAATTCTAGCTCTTGCATATATCATTCTTTTAAACTTTTAAAGTAGTATTTTTTCATCTTTGAAGTACAATTTTAGCATCATCTTTCTAGCTTTTATGAGAGAAATTTTACCTCTTTGAAGTGTAATTCTAACTCCTAGATGTAGCTTTCCGGATTTTAAAAGAGTAATTTTACCTCTTCGAGTATGTTTTCTACCTCTTAGTATAATTTTACCTCTCTGGAGTACAATCATAGCTCTAAGATCCTTAGATACATCATTATTGTATTCCAAGGAGTAATTTTACATCTTTAAAATACAATTCTAGCTCTTCAATGCATCATACTTGCTTGCTTTTGAAAGCGTAATCTCTCCTCTTTGAAGTACAATTTTAGCTCTTAGATGTAGAATTTACTTTAAGAGTAATCTTCTATGCTACTTTTTCAATGAAGTTTATTTTTACACTTTTGATTTCGTTTTTATTAAGTGTTTATTACGTTACTCATGTTCTTATGTCTTGGGTATCTTTTAGTATTATTTTCATTGATTAAGAAGACTTTTGCGTGACGTTATACTGAAATAAACGTCTTGTCCTTAATTTTTGCTCAGAGGTATACTGTCGTGCTAAGCGTAAAAGTCGTATCTGCAGACGACTTCAAAAGGAGAAATCGCCTTTTAAAGTTTTGCTTCTCTATGTATTTGATTCAGATGAAACTTTTTCAAATATTTTTTAAAAATATTTCCAATAGACAAATGGCTACAAAACGTTGTATTTAGGTGAAATATGTAACAGAGAGTCACGTGATGACTGTAACTCAATTTTGACAAAAAGTGCAGATACGACTTTTGCGTTTAGCACGGCAGTATAGATTTTTGTTTCTTTTAAAACTGGTACTAAACCGGTATTCAGTTATTATGCTCCAAAAAACACCACATACTGGAAATGCTATTATTGGTCAGGTATCGCAATCAGGGGTCATTTCAAGTTTTTCCGGGGGGGGGGGCAAAGGGTCCAAACACAATGCAATTTCATCGGAAAACATGAAAAACCACGCCCACTTATATGTAAATACATTGATTTCTCAAAGTCATGGGGGGGGGGCAATTGACCCCCTGCCCCCCCCCCTAAATGACGGGCCTGATCGCAATCGTGGCTTACATTTATAAAACAAAGTACAAGGGAATAAAACTGCAGAATTCCAAAGCAAAAATTAAAAAAATGATCATTTAGTTTCAATTTCAACTTTTCAAATAACTGGAACATTTTTGCAAATACTTTTTTTTTAGTAAACCAAACATTATTGACTTCTAAAAGGCTAAAAGATTTTTCAAACACATGCTTGTGACAACTAATGATTATTAATACTTTTTCTCTAAATGTTGTCAAGACTTTTCCCGTTTTTTCGCGTGGGCGAAAAAAAAAAGCGCCTTTTTTTTTTTTAATTTTTACTTTCATTTATTTGTGCTCGGGAAAATCGCCTGAGGTGTTCACTTTTCTATTAATCAGGTTAAGCAATTTGCAATTTTCTTTCTTCTAGAAATAATTTTATGCTGATATATGCATCTTAACAAGCACGGTATTTTAAAAACGAAAAAAAATTAATATTTATATCACATTTTTTTCTGTGATTACTTTTGAAGCTTGAACGCTTTAGCAAAAGTGTCATTATCTTCTAGTTTTTTTTTATGTTATTTGATTTTTGGGTTTCTTTTTACTTTCCTCATAAAACACGTTTGAACACTTTTGGTTTTTTGAAAAGTAAAATTTTATTAACCCGTTAATGCCTAGCGTCCCTTTTTAGGGACGGTCTAAAAAAGGGTCTGAATTTCCCAAAAATGAACATTTCAACCAAATTATAGTGTTTAATTAGTACATTGGTATTGTTTCAATTCGTTTTTAACAGATTGCAGCACATAAATATTGTAAAGTGTGTTCTGTAGCAGTTTTAATATGATCTTTATCATAAACTACATCGTTCACGATCTCAAGAAAAAAAGCTGAGTCTTCAAAGTTATTCCCAGTTTTCCAGTTTATGTGGCAGAAAAAAATTTTAGTAAAAAAAGTATGTACCCTCTGGGGTCTATCGTAACTTTTAAGGGACGATTTTTCTTTCCTTAATAAAAAAATTATTTTTTACATGATATTTTTTTAATTATTTTTCCCGTCCATTGAACACTGTTTGCAACCAGTATACAAACTGTCTTTGGGGGAAAAATGTCAGGCATTAATGGGTTAAGTAGGTTAGGTTAATATCGAGCTTCAAAATTCTTATAGTTTACATTAAAGTTTCAATTATTACAGTGTAAAAATTTTTGCATAACATTATTACATAAATACCGTGGCGGCAATGCTGCCTCCACTAACTTAACCGATATATCTGCTGTAAAGTAACATATCACTTGAGAAATTTTACACTCATGGTAATGTAACTATAGCGTACTGTTTCACGAATATCTGTGTGTAAGATTACACCAGAAGTCTCTGTCAAAAGAAACAAGAAGAAATAAAAGAAATAATTTAATTATAGTTTAAAAAAAACTAAAAATACGCTTTTAGAGAGTTTTTCTTTACAAATATAAAAGTAATATACTTAATACTATAATTAATACTAAAGGTTAAACTATATTTCATGATGCTCTAACCGATTTCCCTCTGATTTTCAAAACTACTGAATATTCGCTAAGTTTACATGCACTAATAATACTTCAACATGTAATATAGTTTAGCCTTTAGTATTAATAATAGTCTTAAATATATTACTTTTATATTGACAAAGAACGTGAATTTCATCTTTTATTCGGGGTTAAATATCACATGTGAAACTAATAAAAGCGTATTAAAAAAGTATTCGTCAGGCTGGAAGATTACTTTCAATTATTCGTGTATTAATGTTTTTCAGGTTCATGCTTTCCAACTACTAATCAATTTCACAGTGATCGGTAGTGGAAAAGCATGAACTTGACAAACATTAAATAAACGAATTATTGAAAATAATATTCCAGCCTGATGAATGCTGTTTTTTCTTCTTCTTTATGATAGAAAACTCTGGTGTAACCTTACACAGAAATTAGTGAAATGGTACGCTACACTGTTAAAACTACAGGTTGCACACGGCACCTTTAAGGGTGGAACGTTGTAGCACCAGCACCCCCCACCTGAAGGGTACCACTTGACTCTCTATAGCACCCTTGATAAGTACCATTTGGCCTCTTAGGGTGCCATGGTTCACCCATGGGGTGCCATAAGACACCCATAGGGTGCCATATGGAGCTAAAAAGCATCACATTAAGTTATACTCCATATGAAGCCAAATGGCACCTTCAAGGGTGCCATAGGTAGGGATGCACCGATAAGCAAATTGGCCGATTACCAATTACCGATTAATCGGTTGTTGATAATCGGCTGAGCCTATTAATGATAAGAATGATTGTTTTTAATACTACAGGTTCACAATCACTGTTTTTTCTCTCTTATACAATTCCCAGTTTAGAAATATTAAGTAATTTTTTCCTGAGAGAAGATTTTTTTTCCCATTTTCTTAATTTTCACAAAATAATTTCAATATTTTATCAAATTTCTTACAACCAATTTTCATATTATTGTCAATAATATTACATTAACACATAATTATCTATAATTATTGCACATAAAAATTAAAAAAAAAGGTCGAAGGGGAGGGTCTGTGGGAGGCAGTAATTTTAATTAGGCGGTAATTTTAATTTAATTAAAAATTTTAATAATCAGTAGCAATTTAATTCAAGACTTTTATTCTTTGCCAAAATTAGAGGTTATCTAAAATCACTGTGCTCAGTAGAAAACTATCGCCACATGAAAAATGTTGCAACATGGTCTATGTGTATGTTTATTCAAAGTAGGAGAATTTATTAAAAACCTTATATTAACTATGAGGGTTATTATTACTGTCAATAAAATCATTCATCATAGTTTCTTAGTGAAGGTACACTTTAAAGAACAATATTTAAAAAAAATTTACAGCCAATTAATCGGCCCAATTTTGCCGATTATTAATAATCGGCAAAGTGGCTGATTATGACTGATTAATCGGTACTTTCGATTAATCGGTGCATCCCTAGCCATAGGTAGTCAAGTGGCACAAGTCAGGGGGTTCCTCTAGTGCTACAACGTTTCACCCTTAAAGGTGCCTTGTGCAACCTGCAGTTTTAACAGTGTATAATAGTTACAGTACCATAGGTGTAACCTTCCACCAGATATATCTGTTAAGTCACTCCATAGCAGTGGAGGCAGGACTGCCGCCACCGAATTTATGGAGTGAGGTTACACGTTTTTTTTTTTTTTTTACAGTGTAGCGACGATGGTTTCAAATGCTGCGCAAATGGGTTTCTTCGGTTCTTGTAGTATTTTCATCCTAGGTGGTTTGGTAAAAAGTGTATTTGACGTAATCCGATACAAAGAAATCCCGTGGCCTGTGGAACGAAGTGCTGAAACAAAAAGCTCGCGCCGTGAACACTTGCAACTGAAAACAAAAAATATTTTTCTGCTCTTTCACACTGCAAAAAAAGGAACTGTTGTTTTTACAGTACAGTACTGGTAGCTAAGGTTCCGCTTTAAAACTGTAATAAACTGTAAAATTAGTAATTTTATAGTTTATTACTGTAAATATTACAATTCTACCGTTTAATACTGTAAAATTAGAATTTTTACAGTTTATTATTAGAAAATTAACTGCATTATACTGTAAAAACAACATTCAATTTTTACAGTGCATGTGTGTATCAATTATTTGAACTTATGGGTAATTCCACTGTTACGGATGTAACAATCAAATTTTAAACATACATAATTGCAATTGGGTTTGGTAAAAATCTACTTTTTTTTTGTACAATTCGATGTTATTTATTAATACGCTTTTATTAGTTTCACTAGTGGGTTTTTATGTAACTCTGATTAAAAGATAAAATTCACGTTCTTTACAAATATAAAGTAATATATTAAATGATATTATTAATACTAAGGGCTAAACTATATTACATGTTGATGTACGAGTAAAGTGTTTCAGTTATATGTATGTAACTGAATAAAAGATAAAATTCACGTTCTTTGCAATATTAAAGAAATATATTTTTTACTATTATTAATACTAAAGACTAAACTGTATTACTTATATTACATGTTGATGTATTTATTATACAAGCATCTAAAAGAGTATTTTTTAGTTTTTTAAAGTAAATTTAAAGATTATTCTGTCCTAAAGTTTAGGGCGATTCATTGATTACCAAAAAACAATGACGCATATAGTTTGATTGTTACGTCCGCAGGGGTGGAATTGCCCTTGCGCAATAACTCCGACAGAATTTTTGAAATCCGGCTATTCTTTTGTGCTCTAACCCTGCACTTAAAGCTTTTTCGGGGGCAGAAAATCCCTTAAATGTAAAAATCATTATGATACTAATCCAAGCTATTTTATTCTAGAATCAATTATACAAAAAATAAAGATTTATTCATTTTTGTTAGGAACATAAAACATTTTTTTTCAACAGATAATTAATAGCAACTACAAATAGTTAACATATTCAATCACGCTACGATCACTCATTACCCTAGATCAGAGGCTAATTGGTTTGCTGGCCTTTACAGATGTATTGAAGACAACAAGCTGGATAATGTCCTTCGCCGCGTCCGAGCGTGCAATTGGAGAGTGGGTGAGGGGGTGCTACAGCGCCGCATCTATGAAATAAAGAAATGTACAAAACCTGCCAAGGAAAAATACAATAAAACAGAAAGCAAAAAATAGTAAATAGCGAACCTACTGTCCGTCCGTGAAAATCGCGCCTAGCAATCGAGAACCATTTCACTAAAAACAAGAAGTTCTGTCAAGAACTAAACGAGCCTACTTTCCCGTACATCGACATCGGCATTCTAGCATCTGATCAATATTCTCTTATTTTTATGAGACTGAAAATTATGTCAAACATACCTTTTTAGCACTTAAAGAAGATTTTAAACTAAAAATATACCAGTCTCATCAGATCAAATAGACACGTAAAAAGTAAATAAACGAATAAATAAAGTTTTGTCGCACCTTTTAAAGAATGTAACTGTTATAGTACTTCCGTAGAAAAATTCCTTAATCGTTTTCAAAAAAAAAAAAAAAAAAATCAAAACTACAAAGAACATCAAAACACATTTTATCAAAGAAAGAAGGAGAAAAATCGTTCGTTAATAAAATGTCTCGAATTTCATTTTTAATCCGTTGCCAGTAGTTAAATGTAAATAAAGAATAAAATGCTCTCGTAAATGAAAAATTTTTGTTACAAAAAAAGTCGTTTGCCAAAAAAAAAAAATAATAATAATAATAATAATAAATAAATAAAACGGGAAAGTAGGCTCGTTTAGTTCTTGACAGAACTTCTTGTTCATGAAGCATTGCTTTAATATGCAGCATTCCATGAGGGAAGAATAGCGATTCAGGAATGTTACTCGATTGTGAACTAGTTCTGTTTTTGTAAAAATCAGAGAAGAAAATCTTTTTTTTTTATATCGGTAATTCACAGCATTTTTTAAAAATGTTTCAACCAAATAAAGGTATTACTTCCCGGGATATTCCCCTATATCCCCCTATGGTCAATGCCACAGAAATGTGGTACTGCTGATCAATTTTTGAAAACCTCTTTTTGTTCACAAATCAAATTTTCATTTTGATGCCTACGAATTAAAACATAAAATAATAAAAATTGGCACTAAAGTTTAAGCTTTTAAGCTTTGTAAGAGTTCTAAGTCTCTAAATTAAAGTATTATCTATATACTATCGGCCCCGCTTAATCGGGTAACGGATAAACGAACACCCCGCTTATACGAATAAAATATCCCGGAACCAAATATTCCCCATGCCATAGACGCAATGTTAAATAAAGATCCCCGCATAAACAAATACCCCGCTTAATCGAATAATATTTCTTGGGACCGACTGTATTCGTTTAAGCGGGGCCGATAGTACTGCCAAAACTATTTTTTTGGCATATTTTAGGACTTGGTATTTCCAAATTAGCTAAAATTATTTGCAACGATAAGGGCCCTGCTCCACATTGACGTAAAGCAGAAACGTAAAATGAATTAAATGGTATTCCTATGGAAAGTACCCGGATTTTCGGTTTCGGTCGCGTTTTCTGCTGATGTGGGGCAGGGCCCTAACTGCTGATCCAGTCATACTGCTACTCTGAAAACTTTTCGACGAATTCTTTAAAATACATTAAAAATCATGTATATTATATTTATATATATAAACTAATTTTTGAATAATGCTCATCTTAAAAATTTTTGAACTTTTTTAACTTTAAAATTGGCTGGTGGGGGGTTGAAAATCATTCAATTTACATGCCAACTTAAAGTACACTTATATATGCAGTATTAGTAACAGATGTAGAATAAAATTACCCGGCAGCCGACAGCACTCCTTCTCTGCAATCAAGGATTTCACACTTGACATCGTCATAACCAGTAGCTCCTACCAGAATTCTACCAAATCCTGGGCCTTCACAAAATCCTGAGTTTAAAAGGATGCTTTGTAAATGATCAAAATTTTGCGGTTCTTTAATTATCATAATGTAAGTTATTTTATCGAGTTTTAACATGTATAATTACTTACTTTGAGCTATATCTTTGAGCATACAACAAAAAAATTCTAAAAACTGAATTGCAGCCAAATTTGAATTTAGGGCATTAATAAATTATGACGGCAGTTTTACTCTAACCCAGACTCTCCCCCACTTTCTCAACCCACATACCCCTCTTTGTGTAAATTTTTCAAATCCTCAACAAAAATACTGTTAGGGCCCTGCTCCACATTGACGTAAAGCAGAAAAATAAAGCAGAAACGTAAAACAGATTACATAGTGTTCCTATGGAAAGTACCCGGATTTTCGGTTTCTGCCTTCGGTTTCGGTCGCGTTTTACGCTGATGTGGAACAGGGCATACTGCATTAAATTAGGTATTATTATTATTTGCCAAAATGTAGCTATTAAACAAGAAAATTTTAATTATAAATAGGTAATTTAGCGACAAAAAATTATTCGAATGGACATTTTACTATAAAGTTTCGATAAATCGACTTAAGTCTTTCACGGACAGACAGTAGATTAAAGATCTGATTGACTGTACTCATTTTAAAACATAAAAGATTGAGAGCTCTGCTCCACATCAGCGTAAAACGCGACCGAAACCGAAAATCCGGGTACTTTCCATAGGAACGTTATGTAATCCATTTTACGTTTCTGCTTTATTTTTCTGCTTTACGTTAATGTGGAGCAGGGCCCTGAATGTCGTCAAACCTAAAATTTCGAATAAAATTGAAAAAAAAAAGAACACAAACTAAGCTTTTGTTGACTCATAATAATATAAATTAAACCTAATGTATCTACTTATATTAAAAACTGAGTATCTTTCTAACTATCTTTCTATCTTTCTTTCTATCTTTCTATGTCACGCTTCTTTCTCCTGAACGCCAATGAACTGAAAGTCGAACCAGGTACCGATAGATAGGTAATTTTTCAGGCTTCATTAGTTTCAATCTATATAATTATACGATTTTAATTAGAGAAGATATCAATTAATAAGTAGTCAAATTTAAAGCGATTAAGCCTAATAAATGATTAAACTTCCAAGACATTTTTTCTTACCGTTGCCATTTTGAATTAAAACGTTAATTAAATTATTGAACTATTTAAAATTCCAAGATATTTATTTCTTTCCGTTGCGATTTTAAGGCAGGAATTCAAGTGAAACACGGACGATCGCAACTCACCAATGCAATCGCAAATTCCAAAATTTGGATTCAAGTGAAACGAATTCACTTGAATTCGACTTACAGTAGCGGTTGCAATATGCGATCGCCACGAAGCGACTGCAATGGTGTTTCACTTGAATTCGGCCCTAAATTAAAACGTAAATTAAATTGAACTTTTTAAAATGAAAGAGTGTTATTTTTTTCCATTGTCATTTTAAATACGTGTTATAACAAAGTTCTAACAATTGTTTTTATTCTAATTATTAATGACATATTTTTTCTCAGGTACCATTTTGAAAATGTGTTTTTAAATAAAATTGCAATTGCTGTTTTTAGAAGGGACTTTTTCTGGCTGCGATCCATAAGTAGTCAAATTTAAAGCTAATGTTTAATTAATAAGTAGTCAAATTTAAAGCGATTAAGCCTAATTAATGATTAAACTTCCAAGACATTTTTTCTTACCGTTGCCATTTTGAATTAAAACGTTAATTAAATTATTGAACTACTTAAAATTCCAAGATATTTATTTCTTTCCGTTGCGATTTTGAATTAAAACGTTAATTAAGTTGAACTTTTTAAAATGAAAGAGTGTTATTTTTTTCATTGTCATTTTGAATACGTGTTATAACAAAGTTCTAACAATTGTTTTTATTCTAATTATTAATGACATATTTTTTCTCAGGTACCATTTTGAAAATGTGTTTTTAAATAAAATTGCAATTGCTGTTTTTAGAAGGGACTTTTTCTGGCTTCGATCCAAATATTAAAAGAACTTTTTCGTTTAGAATTTTGCAATTAATTTTACCGGAAGAAAGCGGTTTGGAAATAATTGTTTTTGGAAAGGAATTTTATTTGTAATTTAGGGAGAGTGCTAAGTATGCGCTACTTGACATCGTCTTTATTTTTGAGGAAGCATGTGCAAATAATTCGATTGATTCTTTGATGCAGGAAAGCTTTTTAGCGAGCCGCTTTAGCGGGGAGTAGTTTATTAAACTTTTCCTTGGTACTTTAAAGGCGAGCCGCCTTGGCGGCGAGTAGTGAATTGAAACTTTCCTCGCTACTGTAAAGGCGAGCCGCCTTGACGGCGAGTAAACTGTTTAAACTTTCCTCATTTCTTTAAAGGCGAGCCAGCTTGGTGGCGAGTAGTTTTCTCAAACTGCCTTCACTACATTACAGCCCGTGCAACGCCGGACTACGCAGCTAGTATCTTTTTAAATGTGGTGCTTTAAATTTTTTGTGCTACAATTCCAAAGTGATAAGCAAAGTAAATGGGAACTTACCTCATTCTGTATCAGTTACTTTGTAATAAACATATCCGAAATGAATTTCGAAGCAATTCACCAACATCAGCACAGAAAAAATAAACGCATTTATAAATCGCAGCATAGTCAATATTTTGCATAGGTCTGAAAGAATTGTAACATTGACAAAAGAAAGAATGAATCGAAACACATCTCTTGCACACAATGTTTTTAAAACTGCTACGCCATGGCGAGCCTCCTCGTAGTTCCTTTGTTGCAGTTGAAAGAAAAAGTAAAAAATCCACGTCCTTTTCAAGTTGGGATTTCCACATTTATTTTTGCATTTACAAAAGAACTTCCCGCTAGTTTATTCGGGCTCGACAAGTGATGAAGGCAGTCGAGGGAAAAAAAAGTAGAAAATCTTCTAGGAAAGCAATCTTTTTTATATGAATGTTTTTAATTACGCGTTCTCCTTTTTTTTTTTTTTTTTTGTTAATGTCTGACTTAGTAATCCTTTACGCTTTGAAATCCCATAATATGTTCATTGCTTTGTTATGCTGAGAAAAGGCTTTCAAATGCATTTTATCAAAGATAATTCCATGAATTAATTACTTTTTCATAAAATTCATGCTGAATGGAGCTCATTTTACTTTATTTATTAATTAATGTAAAGTACGGTCTGCCCCGCTGAAACGAATACTGTCGGTTCCAATAAATATTATTCGATAAAGCGGAGTATATTTCTAAGCGGGGATCCTTAACATTGCGTCTATGGTATGGGGAAGATTCGGTTCCGAGATGTTTTATTGTGTAAATAAATGAATTGCATCAGCAGTTTCAATGGTAGACGACGCAAAAAATTAATGATCTTGAAGCTCCAGTTTTAAAGCAACAGACTATAGTACATTTTGTGCATTTTTTACGTATTACTGTCGGCCACGCTTAAACGAATACTGTCGGTTCCGAGAAATATTATTCGATTAAGCGAGGTATTCGATTTAGTGGGGATCCTTAACATTGCGTCTATGGCATGAGTTCCGGAAAGTTTTTTCCGTATAAGCGGGTATTCGTTTATCCGTTACCCGATTAAGCGGGTCCGACAGTATATTTCGGCAGTGTCTATATTTAAACATTAAATCTTAATAATTAAGTCAAACTTTAAAATGGAACTTATTTATTAAAACTTCAAATTTCAATACACTGACAACAGCAATTTCTTGTTTACAAAAACAATTTTTAAGTAGCAGTTAAAGTAAAAAAGATTTTACATTCAACATACATAGTGAAAAAAATTTAGTAAAAAATGTATAACTAGACAAATTTCAAGTCACCGTAACGAAATACTTAGTTTTAAGGAAAAATATTTTTAACTAAAGCAAACACAGCTACCACTTAGGTATATTCAGCTACATATATCATAGATCTAAAGGTCCTCGAGAGAATAGTAATTTGAACAAAATATTGAACCTTTTAGACAATCCTATATTTCCACAAAAGGATTTTTCAATTAAGGACGGTAGGGAAAGCATTTTCAGAAATATACATACTTCTGAATCAAAATTTACCAAAAACTTCTTCTATGATTAAAATACCTTTCGAACTCTCTTCTCATAATGAATTGTAAATCTTCCAAAAACTCTCTGCATAACATTTCCTTAAAGGACTTGATAAGAACACTTTTGTCAGCGAAATAACTAGCCAGAATGTATTTAGTAGCTTCCAAACGAATTTTCCCACATTTGTACGATTTCGAACAGTGATATATTTTAGCAACAGTATCTGGAGATAAATACAAAACTAGGTCATCTTCAATGCTGTTTAGCCATTCAAACAAAGAAAATTCATTACATTTTCCCACTAATTCTAACATTCCAGAGACAGAAACATGATTTAAGTATGAACATTTTTCTTTTCGGCAGCCATGGAGGTAATGCAAAATCATCAGAAATGTATTTCGTGTTACATTGGGCAGATATATAGACGTTTTCTTTCCTTTCAACAAAGCTTTAAAATAATCAGATGCTTTACATAATGTTTCACTGCATCCTGATATTTGAGTCCCACCCTCCAGAGAAAACTTAACATCTAAATTATAGTTTTCAAAGCATTTTTTTGAATTTTCAGTAGAATATTGCTTCTCTTGTGATGATTTTTGAGCTAGTTTTCCAGCATTCCTGTTGTACTGCAGTTTAATACTTTGACAGATATCACGAATAGAGAAAATGCATTTTTCTCTTAAACATTCGGATTTACCAATTAAGCATTTCATGATCACTGAAAGTCCTTCTTTCTGGAACAATATCTTAAAAAGTGCCACTTTATGAGATATCATCTTTAAAGTAGCATAAATTGCGCGAATTTTAATGGAGTCATCATAAGCGGTTAAAACATGGCATAGAACGGCTTGAGCGAAAATTGTATTTCCTAGGTCTCTGGCAGCAGATATAAGACGATGATGGTTGAATTCAGCATCACCACTTTGAAAAGGAGGAGAGAGCTTCTCTTCAAGAACATCAATAAAACCATTGATAATGTTCTTTTCAAACAAAAGAAGGTTATTAAAAATTGACAATAAAATATCTGTTGCTCTTGATGACGAATTCTTTGTTCTTTTTATGTAGTCCATTACAGTCGAAAAAAAATCTTTGTCTGCAAATGATAATCGCAGATTTTTTGATCTGGAGTGGATCAATTGAAAAATCATAAACAAAATGGACTCATCAATGCCATCATCAAAATCTTTTTGCAAGCTTTTAGGGAAAAAATTAGGTCTGTTTTCATTTTGCAACAAAATCTGTTCGGAGTATTGTTGGGAATTCTCAGCTTCCGTATTTGTATTGGATTTTACTTTTTGAAGACATCTCTCATCATCGGTATCGACAAAAAAAGAATCGGCATCATTTAAGGGATTTTTTTTTACATCGTTTGAAGTTAAATATTTCTTAATAACGGCATTATTTCTTCCAGAAATTTCATAACCACTACCATGGGAAGAACAAATACTACAGTAATCATTTAGAGCCTTATAAGACTTGCTATCTATAGCCATTGCACCTTTCTCCCGTGCGATGTCAACAAAATTAGAAGCAATACCATTAAATGATTTGCGCAGTTCCTTCTTTTCGGATTTTATGCAGCTAATCCTTGACCTAACACACGCATTTATATCACTCCCAATATCCAGGTCGTTACTAAATTGTTGAATAGTCAGCTTCTTGTCGAACAACTTCGATACTTCGGCCATCACTTTTCGCATTTCCAATTCATCAAAAATGAAGGGTGCAGCCTCTTGGAGTGGAATTGTTCTTGGGACATTTTGCTCCATTTGAATTTTTTTAGATAATTCTGGAGGGTGACACCTCATCAAATTTGAGGTATCTTTACAATCAGTGAATTCTTGTAAATGGTTTATCAAAACATTTAGAATATTTAATTCATACATTATATTTTGATATTTGTCGTTCTCAAAAAGCGGTTCCATTGATTTTAGCACATAATGACGAAAACTTTTAAAAGGGCACGAATTTAATATTTTAATTAAAGACTTTAAAACAGCATACTGAAGATTTTCTTTATTTTCATCCCACAAGTGAAAAATTTCTAAACAGTTGCTTAATGTCAAAGCAGCCAAACACCTCATTTCCTGACACTCCCTCTTAAGAGCCACATCACAACATACTTTAATAGCACCAGTTTTCATCAAATTGTTTTTCAAATTATTGTCTTCATTGAAAGACAAATGACTAAGTATAGTTATGACATTCTTTTGGGCTGACTCTTCGGAGTTGGAGTACAAGTTGATTAGAACTTCCAGGCGTTTTCTTTCTAGAAGCAAACTAGTGCACTTTTTTGTACAACTTTCAGTCAGTTTGGCAAGCGCTTTAAGACTGGAAAATACAACATCTTTATCACATGACTGTAGGAGTTTATATAATGAAAATAATCCACCTTCATCTGCAATAAGACTTTGAACTTCCGAATTTCCCCCCAAATTTATCAAACTTTCGATAGCAGTCAGTTGACAATTCACGTCGGTAGCTTCAGCTAAAAACTCTAATATTGCAGCAATCGGGTTTTCTGATAAAATATCTTTTAAATCCAAATCATTCTTTGCTATATTGCTTATAGCCTGACATGCGCGATTTCTGATATTCATCTCTGAATTGCTTGTCATTAAACGAATGAAGCATTTTATTCCACCGTGTTCAATAACTTCTAATGCAAAAGCTTTTTGAATGCAAGCATCAGCAAGAAAACTTAAACATATGTTTGTATATGATGGATTTTCTAAAAGAGAAACAATATATTTTGGCACAGAAAACTCTTGCAGGTGCTCTACTGAGTTTTTTTACATAGCGTTCTTTTATAGTTTCAAGTGTATGGGTAATAACTTCAAAATCTTTACTTTGCAAATGTTCAATAATTCTAGAAAGATCTGGATCAGGTTTGGCCATTGTGGAAGCTTTTCCTAAAAATTAAAGAAAAAAATAATTAGCTTCATACCAAAAAAGACAGACCTGTAGGGTCATTCCATACTAAATCAACGTAATTTTTGGCAAAATTTTATTTTCTCGACTTTTTCCATTTTGGCGAAATTTGGCACGCACGCTGTGCTGACACAAAAAAAAACGAAACTCTTTTTTCTTCTAATATTAACAAGTTTAGAAATTATAGAATTCTATTTAAAAAAAACCCTACTTTATTGGTCGATTTTTCAACAGGAGAACTGAAACCGTTTTCATTCTTTAGCAGGGATTCCCAAAGTGGGTGCCGGAGGAAAAAGCGAGGGGTGCCGCGAAGTATTGACGATATCATATGTGTAATAAATACATGATAGAATAAATAGTTATAATATGAGAAAACAGGAGAAATTTTAAAAAGCAAATGCTACATCTCGTTGACTCTCCATGAAGCCTGCTTCTGACAGCTAAGTTTACAACCATAATGCAAAATTCAATGTTATGATAGGTATCAGATGAAATGCGATGGTGTATTATACGAAACAATTACACTACCATATGTATCAATATAGGTTCGAAATTACTACAATGCATCCACAAAGACAATACTGGATTGGCATAAAAATAAAGAAAAAATATTTTATCCTCTAAACTGATTTATAACTACAATCTCCAATTCCTATTAAGTCGAGACGACATTTTATAATTCTACTACTCTTCTCCCTGAAGAATAATTTTAATTTTATCAGCTTTAATCCACCTATATTTATTAATTTATAATTAGAAATGTATTTTTAAAATTGAACAAGTAAATAAAATGAATCATTAAACATTAACCTACATTAAATTTAAATGAAGTATATATCAGAACAATTTTTTTAAAATAAGACGTGAAGTAACAGTTTAAACATCCAGAGATAGCAGCCAGTTCTTAGAAAAAAACAGTAGGAAAAATAGGAGCAAAATATTAAAAAATAGGAAATGATTTTTCTAAAAATAAAAGGAATTTTATGTTTAACTCTTAACAAGGTAAAATAAACATCATAAATGCGAAGATCGCGATTTTCAAAATGAAGATGTTGAAAGTAAAAGTAAAAAAAAAAAAAAAAACTTTTATAATAAAGTTATTTCAGAGCTGTGTACAGTAAAGAACCGATTATCTGGGGTGCTTGGGACCATTGCTATCCCGGATGTCTGAATTTCCCGGTTATTTGTTATTTCCCGCTGTTTGCCGACTGTTTATATAACCGAAATCACTATAAGAAATAATAGGGTCAGGTGGGGTAAAATGGGTCATTCTCTTTAGAAAATTCCATCAAAATTGTGCAAATAATATTTTTTTTCCTGCTTTGCCATTTTTATGCATAATTGACACCAGGCAACATTTTATACGCAAAATAAGGTGCAACTTCCACTTTAAAGTTACAGATACTAACGATTAAGTGTTTTTCTTAAAATACGCTTGACTGTGATCATCATAAAAACTTTTGTTTTAAAGAAAATTAAATGGACTGCATTGAGCACATTTTGAGGAATAACTTCCTAAAATGTTGAAGATAAAACAGCAAAAATGAAATTTTCAGAATATTAAAACATGCATGGGGTAAAATGGGTCATTTTTCGCATTCGATTAGGCTTAGCATATACTAATGAGCTTCATATTTTTTGCTTACTAACTCATGTTTTGCTAACATGTATGGATATACTAATTTAAAACAAACAATACATTGCTGCTTTGTCATTCTTTTGATACACATATATAGAAACTTATAGTGCAAAATAGTTAAATTAAATCAAAAAGCCCACAGCTTTTGTTCGATGAACTTCCTTCAGGAAATGTTGTTAGGAAGTAAAGCAAAAATGGTTTATTTTTGCCAAAGAAAGAAGCCTCGGCAACCAAATCATAGAAAAACATTCTATAGAGCTGAATTCAAGCAATGCAGTTAAAGGAACGGCACTATCATCTAAGATCTCAACAAGTGAGGTTGTTTCTTTGATATTAGAACAAGGCGGATCAAGCATGTATTTTACTTTTATGCATTTAAACTTCTTTTATAAGCACACTCTCTCCTATACACAAATAACCAAAAGTAAAGAAGAAAGTTCAAAAGATACTAGAAGAGAAAACTGCACACACTTGTGAAATTTCAACGAGCTCAACAATATTTAAAAGAAAGCATACTGAAAAAGTCTAGAGATAAAAAATCAATTAAACTGACACAGACACAAAACTAAATAAATAATAAATAAACCTTTTCTTTAAAAGAAATTTATAACTGCATCAGAGTGCATTGATAGCAAACTTTAACAAATGCAAAATGGGAACAAATTAAGTTTTTAAGGGAAAATGTCAAAAAAGTATACTTTCATGCCATCATTCTTCATCACAATGTAGGATAACGTGCAATGAAATTTAAAAATACAGAAAAAGTTTTTTGTTTTCGGAAAGAGATGATGTTTGGCGTTATTATTCATCGTAAATAGTGCTAAACATTAATGGCCCTGAAATAAATCAGAGGCCAATATTACTTTCTAGAAATGCTGAAATGCTAATTGTTTTCTCATTAACGGACAAAAGTGCAGAATTACTGTTCATTAAATCGTGAAATTAAATCTTTTAAAGCATGACTCATTTTACCCCACTAGTGACCCATTTTACCGCACGCTAAGGGGTAAAATGAGTCATTATCAACATATTTTCTAACTTATTTATCGGTATCAATATTTTGTTTTTTCCGAGATATTTCACCTTAAATGTCATGAGGAAGAGTCATTTGCATAGCCCGAGCCAGTTTCCAAACCAGTAAATGATTCGGAAAATTTTCTCCATACATTCAAAAAAAGTAATAGTGGAGAAGCAACTGGTCAAATTTTAATTTCCGTGCGCTTTTTGTGATACAATTATGGCAGTTGGTTTTTTCTGAAAGGTATTGGCACCAGGAATATGAATCCGGATGTTGACACCTCCATAAATTGCAGGGGGGGGGGTAAGGGGGGCCAAAGTTTCTTCACTAAAATAATTATATCTTCATTATTTCATGACTTACAATCAGTTTTCAAAGCGTAAAATGCTTAAATCCACTCAAGAGCAACGTTATAAAGCATAAAAAGCTGAATTCAAATTGCTGACACGTGTTTCAGAGCTATTAAGAGCTCCTTTTTCAGTGTATAAGATCAGAGCTTATGAACGAAAATTCATCCGGCTGAAGATGTTTTTTTCATTGAATAGAGGTGCCTTGTTATCAAGCCCATCATTTAGACAACCAAGGAGGGGGGTGCCGCCTCCCCCCCCCCTTTTAGAACAAAATGCAAATGCACATTTGTGTACGCCTTTATCCTTCAACACATTGTATACATTTAATTTGCACTTTTGCCCAGGACTGTAATCGCCCCCCCCCCCCGGGGAAGGGGGGAGTTGAAAAATCAATGTTTTTATTTATTTATTATTATTTTTTTTTCTTGATCAGCGAAAGGGTTTCAATTGCCCCCACTAATCTGATAACTTCAGGGACGTCATTTCAAGTTTTTCCAGGGGGGGGGGGCAAAGGGTCCAAACTCAATGCAATTTCATCGGAAAACATCAAAAACCACACCCACTTATATGTAAATACATTGATTTCTCAAAGTCAGGGGGGGGGGGCAATTGACCCCCCTGCCCCCCCCCCCCCTAAATGACGGGCCTGGATAACTTGTTCCTCTTAAAGAGCAATTTTTTTCGTCATTTTTCGCCCACCACAATTTTTTGTTGCTTAAATCACTGCTAAAGGAAGTTTTTGCAGCCACAAATGTGCTTTAAACAATATAAGCCAGTGATACTCATTGTGAGTGGTCTGAAATATACCTGAATTTTTAAGTTAAAAAAATCTGGTATGGGTCCCACACTACTTCCTTTTACGTGTAAATTTCTTTGTAGATGCCTTAGTGTTAAAATAGTGCTAGGAGTGAGCAAGATAGCAATTCGAACATTTGCACCCATAGTTTGCCACGAAACAATGCAAAACAAATGTTTTACAATGATTCATTTTCTAAATATCGCCGATTTGAACATCATTCAGTGAATTTTTCGCGAAATATCGCCAATAGCGCCAAATTGAACCCAAATTCAAAAAAAATATTTTTTTTCGCCAAATTTATCGCCAACTTGGCGATATATCGCCAAGTTGGCGTCAAACACTTGGCGACCAAGAGCTTGGCGATATATCGCCAAGTTGGCGTCAAACACTTGGCGACCAAGAGCTTGGCGATATATCGCCAAGTGCTCGTGCCAATTCATATCACTTGAGTCTGCATTGAAATTAACACTGATTTACCCCCAAAAAGGGGTAAAACACCCCCTTGGGAACATTCAAATGCAACCACAAGGGGAGGTGCACAACTAGACCATCCTCAGAGCCTACATACAAAGCTAGAAGCTTCTACGGCATATAGTTTTTGAGTTATGCGACCCACATATGCACACACGTACATACAGACGTCACGAGAAAACTCGTCGTAATTAACTCGGGGGTGGTTGAAAAGGATTTTTCGGCTGCTTATATGTTGGTAGGTACATATGCACGTGCTGACAGGTCGAAAAAACTACGAAACATTCATTCGGGGGTGAGCAAAATCAAAAGTTAGACTCAAATTTGAGTGATTTTTTTTTCGCGATCACAATACTTCCTTTACTACGTAAAAGGAAGTAAAAATGAGAGAAAGGTTTTTAATTATTTGTATTTACTCAAATAATAATATAATGACAACATTAATGAACCCAAATTTCCCATGGACTGCTTAACATGGTGTTTGTTTCTGTTGCTGAGTGTAAAAAGTAATTTTAAACAAACTAAACATTTATTGAAACTAAAATGTTTTATTTCAGTATACATCACAATACATTTTCAGCTGCATTTATGTGCAAACAAAATAGTTAAATAAAAACATGAAAGAAGAACTGTAATTACAAATAACAGCACACACGCTACTAATTTGACAGTAGCATTTGAAAGAAAATTTAATAGATGGAATCCATAGATAGTATAAAATATAAAAAAAACTTTTTAAATTTAAAGACTATTTCTGTCCGCTCATTCGCACTAAAAAGTATGCAATAAACTTAAGTATTCGATATAGTGATTATAGTGTTCGGAAATTATAGCTCATCTTGATGTATTTATATTTACGTTAATGTTAAAGCAGCCAATAAAGTTTAAATTAAAAATTTGATTTAAGAAATAGGCGGTATAGTAAAAGCTATTCGTAATAAACAGTATACCGCCTATTTCTTAAATCAAATTTTTAATTTAAAATTTATTGGCTGCTTTAGCATTAACGTAAATATAAATACATCAAGATGAGCTGAAATTTCTGAGCACTATAATCACTATATCGAATACTTAAGTTTATTGCATACTTTTTAGTGCGAATGAGCGGACAGAAATAGTCTTTAAATTTAAAAAGTTTTTTTTATATTTTATTTTAAAGTTTTTTCGTTTTAAAATTTATTTAGAATTGCGTGAAGACAAACGCCGTTAAGCATAATTCATCGAGAAAATAACAAACGCCGTTAAAAATGCTATTCACGAACACTTTATTTTTTATTCATGAGAATATTTCGTTTCTAATTTTGTTAATTTATCAACACCCCTGAGTTAATTAGGACGAGTTTTCTCGTGCCGTCCGTATGTACGTAGGTTTGTCGTGTAACTCAAAAACTATATGCCGTAAAAACTTCTAGCTTGGTATGTAGGCTCCAAGTAGGGTCTAGTTGTGTACCTCCCCTTGTGGTTGCATTCGCATGTTCCCAAGGGGGTGTTTTACCCCTTTTTTGGGGAAAATCAGTACTAATTTCAATGCTGACTGAAGTGATATGAATTGGCGCGACCACTTAGCTTTAGTATCGCCAAGCTTTTGGTCGCCAAGTGTTTAATGCCAACTTGGTAATATAGCGCCAAGTTAGCGAAAAATTTGGCGAAAAAAATTATTTTTGAGTTTGTGTTCAATTTGGCGATATTTTGCGAAAAATCAATTGAATGATGAAAGAAATTTACACGTAAAAGGAAGTAGTGTGGTGTCCATACCAGATTTTTTAATAAGTCACTTAAGCAAATTTTTAAACTTGACTAATATGTTGATCGTTAGCTAATCTCATTCGTTTCATTTCTTCTTTTGCTTTAATATTGCAAGGTTTATCTCCAACAATTTCTGTCGGATTTAAAGCTTCCAGTCGTAGTCCTGCCAATGATTGTACTCGACTCAAAACCACGTAAGCCAAACCGCTCGCTCCACTATAAAGCGGAACGTTAAAGTTCACGCTGCTGGATTTAACTCTGCAACCGGAAACAAAACGTGAAAACCATGACAGAAGTAAGTACAGAAAAAGTCTTTAATAATAATAATAATAAACTAAGAATTCGATATAGTGATTATAGTGCTCAGAAATGTCAGTTCATCTTTATGTATTTATATTTATGTTAATGCTAAAGCAGTCAATATAATAAGTAATTCCTTTCTTGATTATAATGCTCAAAAATTCCAGCTCATCTTGATATATTTATATTTACGTTAATGCTAAAGCAGCCAATAAAGTTTAAATTAAAAATTTTATTTAAGAAATAGGCGGTATACTGTTTATTATAATTGGTTTCACTTACCGGCCTATGTCCTAAATCAAATTTTTTATTTAAACTTTATTGGCTGTTTTAGCATTAACGTAAATATTGTAACGAGTCCGTTGCACCTTCAACTTTCTTCAAATGAGCATTCCAATCTTGAGGAAGTAACTATAAATTTATTTACAAGTATTTACACTATTTACAATAAGAGCAGAAAACAATTGCTAAACATCAGCAATTAGGCAACAAACAGTACACTGTACTCTCAACAGTAACTCAGCACCACGTATCTAACGTGAACAGTAATTAAGCAATTACAAAAGCAAAACAACCATCCGCCCAAGCGAACGAAAACGAGCATCTCAGAAAACCCATCTGAGAAAAACTAACTGACTTGTGTTCAAGGCCAGCTTTTTATACTCTGAAGGACATTTCTACTACGTTCTAGAAATATCTGGAGTATTCTGTTTATTCATAAATTCGAACAATCCATTCACGAAACTTCTAGTAAAAAGAAAACAAAAACACACTCAGCGCGAAAATGTCTTCACGCTTATTAATGTAACGAGTCCGTAGCACCTTCAACTTTCTTCAAATGAGCATTCCAATCTTGAGGAAGTAACTATAAATTTATTTACAAGTATTTACACTATTTACAATATGAGCAGGAAACAATTGCTAAACATCCAGCAATTAGGTAGCAAAACAGTACACTGTACTCTCAAGAGTAACTCAGCACCACATATCAAACGTGAACAGTAATTAAGCAATTACAAAAGCAAAACAACCATTCGCCCAAGCGAATGAAAACGAGTCACTCAGAATCAAATCTGAAAACAACTGACTGACTTGTGTTCAAGGCCAGCTATTTATACACGGAAAGAATTCCCGACAACTTTCTAGTAATATCGGGAATATTCCAAATCATTCATAACTTTAAACAATTCATTCAAGAAAACGCTAGAAATAAAAAGAAAAACACCACTCCGAGCGAAAATTTCTTCACGCTTATTAAATGCAGGGCAAGTGTAAAAACTGCAAAGTGTTACAGGGCCGGTATACAAGTGATAAAAGTGATATCTTCAGATACTTTTGCAACATGACGTCAGATAAAACCAAAACTAATGAAAATGATGCAAGGCAGGAAAAACAACAACTATTTACAAGATTTGTAACATTGCCCCCTTCCCAAGGACTGCACGTCCCGGGCAGTACAATCCCCAGAAAGGAAGCAAGGGAAGACTTACAGATGCACACATTACATGATGACCAATCATAAACATGATAAACAATAACAATGAGAACATGAAAGAAATAATAACATTGATAAAGTAATATTCCAAACAATTAAAGGCGAAAGTTATTTACAAAATTTACAAACAAATTACCATGGTAGCTTTAGATTTACTTTACGAACTATGGCCATAGTATGGGGCTAGCCGATCATAATGGACAACCCTAGGTTTTGAATGTGATGACTTCTGGATCCTCACTACGACGTCGTTCAGCCGGTGGAGAACTGTGTAAGGTCCATCCCAATGCGACTGCAATTTGGGTGACAGACCTTTACGTCGGATGGGATTCCATAGCCATACTTTGTCACCTTCTTGAAAGTCATGACCAGTGGACCTTGTGTCGTATCGGGTCTTCATCTTCTCCGTTGCGATGTTGATTCGCTCCCGTGCGAAGTGATGAACGTCTTCCAACCGGGCCTGGAGATCCTGGACGTACTCCTCAGGCGATGAAGGCGCATCTGGAGGGAGACCGAAGACGAGATCACAAGGTAGCCGAAGCTCTCGGCCGAAGAGCATCTGTGATGGGGAATATCCGGTGGTCTCGTGGACAGCACTGCGGTAGGCCAGCAGAAACAGAGGAAGTTTCTTGTCCCAATCCTGTTGATTTTTGGAGACCATAAGCGAGAGATTATTAAGGATTGTCCTGTTGAATCTCTCCACCATGCCGTCCGATTGTGGGTGTAGTGGTGTCGTTCGAGTTTTCTCAATTTTGAGGATATCACATAGGCCCTTAAACACAGCAGAGATGAAGTTTCTTCCCTGATCGGAATGG
>JAXGGA010000714.1:30000-195411 GCA_038373865.1 Uloborus plumipes | reverse complement strand
GTCCTATTTCACTGCGCATATTGTTGTAGCAGGTGATGTCATTTACGTATGCCTGGTAGGGAGGGTGTAGTTTAGGGTGGTTGAACGGTTAAGGGCTGCTTCGAATGAACTTTTCGAACCTGTGAAGGAATGTGCTTTCAATGGTCTCGATTTATAAGCGATAATATTCTTTGCTGATGATGAAACGATGTGTATTTGTGAGAAAACCTGGTAATTTTCTGTAATCTGGATGTATGTGGCTTTTCACGAAATAAAAAATAGCAATAGTGAGTTTCTTTTTTTGGCAAATATTATCTTATCTTCATTAATTTCTGTTTTAATTTCATGTTTTTCAACTTTAAATTTAGTTTAAAATTGTATTTCACCTCTCTTTTTAATGTTATTAAATACTATAAAACGGGGGAAATCAGAACACGTGTCAGCTTTGATTGTATAAATAGTAGTTCAAAGGCAATAAAATGATTCATCAACTAAATTCAACAATACTTAAAGTTTCACTAAATGGAAAATAGTCCACCAAACAAAGATAACATGTAATTATAAAACAATAAAAGTTCTATTAGAATATAATAAAGCACGAACTGGCGCCGAGGTACGATAGTTTCCTGCTTTCGCCGAGCTTGAAAGTAAAACCCTATTCTACATTCTCATCGAAATGTGAAAACGTATTTCTACATTTCGGTCGACATTGGAATTTAAACATCCCCTTCACTACCAAAGAGAACTTATGTGTGGAACAACTTTCACTGTTCACTGAAACGAGAGTGTTTCATATAGTTATTCAAATAACGTAGATGAAAAAATTACTACCCACAAAGACTATAATAGAGGTAGACACAATAGAGACTCCAACCTGACATAGCGACCAACGTGAGAATTGCCGCTGAAATGGAACGCGAACATTTTAATATTTATGGGTTAGAGTGACACATTCTCGCATCCTATTGATAACAAATAAATATCGGCCAAGCATCGCTGGCATTCATTTCCCGTTCATTGTGGGTCTAAAAACATGTTGACAAAACATTCAGGACGTGGCAAATCTGCTAATCCCTTGTTCACATATGATGAGGATTCAGTAATAGCAGTAGCGGTTTCGGAGAAGAAATTAGGAAGGATTTGATTAATTTGTAATTGATGCCAAAGGAGATATCTAGTTTCTAGTTCACGTAAAGAAAGAATCCTAATCGATTCTTTTCCTTTTAATCCTACTCATTGAAGAGGTACGGTGAAACAATGTTGTTAACCAAATGACGTTATAATAAGCCACCAATTATCAAGAGCATATTTCTCCACCTTAAAACCAGACTAACGTAAAGGTAATTCCATTTTGATAAACAGCTTGTAAAGACTCCAAATACTGTCCGTCCTTGAAAACCGGGCCTAGCATTCGGGAACAGTTCCACTTAAAAAAAGGGTAGATTGGTTGTGGATGATAACTTTTCGAAGTTTTCAATTTGAAACTTGCATTTGCTATATCCTTTTGACATATTCAACTACACTACGCATTTGAAATTAGCATCATTTCACGTTGTTTGATACAGCTGAAAGTACTTTTTATTACTCTTCTCCTTATTGTTATTTTACCTAACACCCCTATTTTAGTAAGATCAGAGAAGACCTGACTCATGCGTGAATGCGCGGAAAGTTTCACCTAAGAAGACAGCATATTAGACCCTTGCTTCGCTGTTTTAATATTATGAAGAACATATACTCTACTTCTATAAAATACGCTAAAAGTTTGAGGACTTTTAGAAACAGTATTTATATGATGCGTTTTGGCTCTGTAACGAACGTATTTTATGACGTATGACCGTTAAGGAGAAAATAATATTATTTATGGGGTTACAGTACCTTTCTAACAAATTTCTTTAATTTAAGTGAAAAAGTTAATTCTTTGAAATTTCTGTTTGCGAAATGATCACAAGGATTACCTCAAAAAATCTGTGCATTCATTTTCTTATATTTTGATTAGAAAATATTTTGTGACCTTTTATGTTAAAAATTCTTAGAAAATTTTGTTCTTCGAGGTTTAACAAACTCTAAAAAAAATTGTAATTTATAAAACGCTTATTCAATGCACAGTTTTGTTAAATATATTATACTGAGTGCAAAAAATATTGCTTTAAAGTTATATCTTTAATAGAAAAATTCCTTAGCATTTCCAGTAACATAGAAACATTAAAATCTGATCACCGAGAAAAAGCACTTTAAAGTTTGGCTTTTCCATTAGAACACATAGCATGCATGCCCTAAAGTCACTCATAACTTTTTAAGTAATTTAGCTAGAACAATGCTGTTTTTTTCTGAGTGTTTTAAATAACTTTTACTTTTAAATAAGCAATAAAAATTTTTTTGGTCTTTTGGTCATTTTTGAGGTACTGTAACCCCTTAAATACTTTTTCTGGAAATCTTCAAAACTTAACTTCGTTACATAGAGGTAGAGACCATATTCCTCACAAAAACCTTGTAGTAAAGAAGGATTTAACGTATTTCTAGTCTTTGTAAGCTGTTTTGTGAAAAAACTGATACGTGTGTTACCGTAGAATTGCCCGAAGTCACATTATTACTACTTTACAGGAAAGAATAAAAACGTTTGTCTCGTGCATACTGATTTTGGGTCTCGTGCTCTTATAACACTGGTAAATATTTATAATTGTTTTCTGGAATTACATTTTTATGGCTCAGTGCGGAACAGGATTCAATATGCAATACGGTAATAACCTGGAAATTTTGATTTTGGACCGTAGGTTAGTCTGGCCCTGACTTACAAGTTTGATTGTTATTGAATACAAATAGTTTTTAGTAGTTACACGATATAAAATCCTTTCACGATTTACAAAACATTGCAGGTAAAGCGCAGGACCACAAACATTTCATGTGGCGTAAAAGTTATTATTCTATAGGAATTGTATAAAGAAGATGTTATAAAAGTATATTATAAAGAGCGCATTTAAATTTTAATCATCTAAAATTCGAAATTTTGCTTTTTATTTGGATACTGTATTTTATTTGTATATGTTCTTCATGTAAGATACATTTATTCTTTATTTTGTCACAAAACGTTGAGCGGAAAACTATCTTGATATTTGTGAAAAAAGTTGACAGTCAAAATAAATGTTATTCATGCTTAACGCCAAAGCAATTTGGTGTAGAAATTGAGATATACTATTTTATTTCATTTAGAGTTTAAAATGAGACAAATTTGCTGTTGAAAAGATATTCAGCTTTATTTTACTCAAAAATGTTCTATGTCTTCTATGTAGTCTATTTTTAAAGTGTTTGTAAAAAGCTGAACGAACATTTTCTCCAGATTTTAAGATGGAAAAGAAAATTGTGAAGTGAAGAATGGAGGTTAATTTCACTGGTTAAAATAGCGGAAAATATTTCTTCCGATTTTTAGAAAATGAATTGGAATGAACTCGATTGCTACACTAGTTAAAATGTGCTTAACTGTATGAAATTAATGAAGACTTTGTAAGACAAATTTTTATAAGAAAGAGTGATGAAAATATTAAAGCTTCGTTTAATTATCAGATGTTTCCCGTCATAACCATAAACATTTCCTGATGCCTGTAAGCGAATGATAAAGAATACGCATTTAAAGTAATTTAAAGTTATATTAAAGGTTAATTGCCATTAGAAATAATAATAAGATAATTTAAAATATACAACATTTGATTATGTTTTGTAATATAAGTTTTACACTTGAACTATTTCCCTTTTTTGTGTCTTAACAAGTAAGTTCCGCATTCTTTAAAAGAATTTTGCTTTTTAAATTAATAACAAACTTTTAAACTTATTTAACTAAAGATTTATCATGGGCAATTCCATCGTTACAGACGTAACAATCGCAGACTTTGAACACAAATAATTCTGGTTTGGGCTGATGAAAGTCTTCAATTTTTTTTCCTGTAGTGTAACTTGATGATGTTTATGCTATATTAAATTTGCGTGCAGATTGCTTAATTACAAAAAAATGCAGAAATTAAAAACTGCCTGTTACAGACGTAATTCACAAAACAGTAAAAACTCGACTATGTCATACAACTTACAATATTCCTCTGAATTATACGGAAATTTTGAACTTTTTTTTAAATACGTGCTCTAGAAATTTCAAGCTTTCTAAAACCATAAAGATTGTGTGGATTTTCACTGCCGAATTTGTGAAAAAAATTCATAAACTTGTTACAGACGTAACATCTCTGATTTGAAAGTAGAAAACAGTATTTTAAAGCAGGAATAAACTAAGATTTTTGTGCTAAAACAATACAGTAGCTTTAATTAACACATTATTTGAATATTTTAAGTTATACTGTAACAGTTTTAGAAAATTTGGGTAAGTCTGGGGGAGTTGAGAGTATATGCCGATATGTCAATATGTAACAATAAATTAATGCATCTTAAGACAATTATTTCCAAGAAAGATTGACACAAGAAAAGTTTAGAAAGGCCTTCACTCAAATTTATTTATTTGTATTCTTAAAATTAATGCATAATGGGGCTACTACATAAAAAAATCTGGAAAAGTAAATTCCTCCCTGGAATCAGTGATTGGTCTTAGGAGAACTTAAAAATTTGAAAATGTTGGATGATATAGCAGAATACTAGTACCAAACTAAAATTTAACCTTCTTGGTGACAGTTGGTCAATTTTGATAATTTTTTTTTGAATGAAAAAATGTGTCCTTTTTCGTCCGACGTTCTCGAAATTCGAACGGCATTTTCGTATTCTGTTCGAAAACAATGCATTTCGCGGGCTTTTGGCAAATTCGCGATGTAAGCCCATCGTTCTTCCAATTTTGGCGTCAGCTTTAAAACATTTTCCTGGGGCATATAAATAATTTTACTTTTTCTGCAATGGAGTTTGCACACTGAAAAAAGGAAAGATTGTCGTTGACAAATGCTGTTCTAGATCTTACTCTCTGCCAAACCTGGTGCTTGACCATACCCCCAACTCCATCCACAGCTCCCTTTCCATGTGACGTAGCAAAAAAATGCCAGTTGAGGTATAAATTATAATCAGTTATACCATATGTGTATTTTATTAATCTTAAGAAATAAATTTCAATTACATGCCGACATAATTAAAAATTTCAAAATCAGAATACCAGAAACTTTAGTACTCGTACCATATTATGCTATATACATGTATTGCTCATCCTGTGCTTTTTAGCCTACTTTCCCGTTAAAATTAAAAGAAAGACGAAAAAAGTATTAAAAGTAGCTTAATGCATCTAAAAAATATCGCCAAGTCCAAAAAATATCGCCAAGTTAAAAAAATATCGCCAAGTCCCAAAAATATCGCCAAGTTAAAAAAATAAAAAGGTAAAATGAAAATCGAAAAATTAAAAATTTGAAAGTAGGGTATTGAGATGGGGAATTTGTGTGTCGGTCGGTCGGTCGGTCGGTCTGTCTGTCCCCCCCTAATAACTTTTGAATGAACATTCCGATTTGGACAAACTTTTTTTTGTTGGAAAGATCTCGGCGAGTACAGCTCATTCTCATATTTGATTTTTTGATTTGAACAATTTTTGGTTCAACTTTGAGCCGTTCAAATAACCGGTTCCGCGATACTAACTTTTGAATGAACAGTCCGATTTAAACAAACTTTTTTTTGTTCGAAAGATCTTTTCAAGGATACTTCATTCCCGTATCTACATTTTCGATTTGAACGATTTTTCGTTCAACATTGAACCGTTCAAACAAGCTCTCACCCCTAATAACTTTTGAGTGAACAGTCCGATTTAAAAAAAACTTTTTTCGTTCGAAAGATCTCGGTAAGGATACTTCATTACCGTATTTAAATTTTCAATCTGAACATTTTTTCGTTCAACATTGAACCGTTCAAACAAGCTGTCACCCCTAATAACTTTTGAATGAACAGTCCGATTTAAACAAACTTTTTTTTGTTCGAAGCATCTCGGCAAGGATACTTTATTACCGTATTTAAATTTTCAATTTGAGCATTTTTGGTTCAACATTGAACCGTTAAAGCAACCTTTCTCCACCTAATAACTTTTGAGTGAACCGTCCGAATGGAATAAACTTTTTTTTGTTTGAAAGATCTCGGAGAGGCTTTCCCATACATTCCCATATTTCGCTTTTTGATTTGAACCATTTTTCGTTCAATATTGAACCGTTCAGAAAAAAAAATTAACATTAGCGTCTACGGGGAATTTAAGTTGAATGTTGATCCTGAACTTAAAGTCGGATCTTCTTCAAACTAACTTTGTAAGAAAATGGTTTTGATAAGTAATGTTTGTAAAGTACTTTTCTGAGAATTCTTCTGTGAGGACACTGATTCCGACTCCGACTCCGCAAACATGGCGGAAATGCAGGCTCAGAAAAAAAATGACTGACTGTGCAGACGATTTTTTGTTTATTTATTCATTTGTTTTATTTTATTTATTATTATTTTTTTTTTGGCAGACGATTTTTTTGTAACAAAACAAAACGAGAAAATTTTATTCTTTATTTATATTTAACAACTGGCAACGGATTAAAAGTGAAATTCGAGACATTTTATTAACGGACGAGTTTTTTTTTTTTTCTTTTTTTTTTCTTTCTTTGATAAAATGTGTTTTGATGCTCTTTGTACTTTTATTTATTTATTTTATTATTATTTATTTTTTTTTTTGAAAACGATGGAGGATTTTTTCTACGGAGGAACTGTAACAGTTACACTCTTTAAAAGGTGCGACAAAACTTTATTTATTCGTTAATTACTTTTTACGTGTCTATTTCATCTGATGAGAGGGGTATATTTTGCTTTTCGAAATCAGCTCTAAGTGCTAAAAAGGTATGTTTGACATAATTTTCAGCCTCAGATAATCAAGAGAATAATGATCAGATGGCGAGAATGTCGATGTCGATGTACGGGAAAGTAGGCTCGTTTAGTTCTTGACAGAACTTCTTGTTACCTATTTAATTAGAAATTTACTTTTGCTACGGACGTAACATAGAGCCATTTGTTATGTCCGAAATGTTACGTCTGTAACAGCATTAATTTAAAAACTAAATCAGTTGCAATATTTTTAACTATGGTGGGCAATTACTCTCAGAATTTGCCAAAAGGACCATTAAGGGTTTTTTTAAATTTTGATTTTTTAGGACGTAATGCCAACTTTTGCTTCTTTTTTGTTACAGACGTAACATCAAACTTCTTTTTTTCAAACTTCAATTACACCATTTAGATCAATTCAAAAGAAATTAATGAATGCATATTATTATAGTACCGTCTTAGTAGTTAAAATTGTGCTACAAGTAGTTATTTTTGTTTTTATTTTTCGATGAGAAATATGCATTTGAAAATGTGTTCTTTTTTCTGATTTTTACAAGTTCGTGAATATCGTACTTCCAACTAAGAAAACAAGTATTATTCTAACTCTCACCAAAAAACCAATGCAGGATTCTTAAAATATACATCTTAAGCTTTAAAATGATGTATAACATAGCAATATAACTTCAATATGAATTTTTGACCAATTGGTTTCACTTTTCATGGAATGGCCCTCATGAAATAAAATTTCCAGTACACTACAAGAAATGAACTGCTGTTTTTACAGTATAACTCAGGCAGCCGAGTTTCCAATTTAAAACTGTAAAATGGACAGTAATAAACTGTAAAACAAGTAATTTTACAGTTTCTGACTGTAAAGTAAGAAATTTTACAGTGTTTATTGCCGTAACATTTAGCAGTGTTATACTGTAAAAGCAACTTTATAATATTAGCACAGGGGTTTCAGTTTAAAACTGTAAAATTTGTGGTCATAAACTGTAAAATTAGCAATTTTACAGTTTATTTGTGTATAATTACCAATTTTGCAGTTTATTTGTGAAAAATTACCAATTTTAGTTTAGTACTGTAAAAGTAGCAATTTGACAGTTTATTACTGTAAAATTAGCATTTTTTAGTTTATTACTATAAAAGTAGCTATATAATACTGTAAAATCAACATTAATTTTTTACAGTGTAGTGGATGAAAATAACAGGAAACGGTATTTAAAATTACCAGAATCATGAGCTGTTCAAATTTACCAGACATGAAAGAAAAAGCCGAGGAAAAATGATGCCGAAATTGAATGAAAAAGTTAGTTGTATTTAATAGCTAAAAAAGTAATGATCATAAACTGCATTTCTCTATTTATAAAAACGAATGTTTCTTTTGGAACATAATTGAATGTTTCAAAGGGTAATTGGATTTTCTGAAATGTTTATTTAGAGCACGAAAATATTGAAATTTGACAGCGAAATTTGTGGGCAACAAATTAAACGCTCTAATTTTGTGTTCAAAGTTCAAATACATGTTTAGATGTTTGAGGTAGTTTTGTTAGACATTCTAAGAATAATAATGATAAAAGCCAAACTTAAATATTTACTATTTTGGCATCAAAATTTTTTTGAAAGCATTATACTTGAAGAATAGGAGAATAGCAGAAGATATAAAAATACAGTAAACAAGTCTATGGAGGTATATACTACCACAAGATTAGAAGAAATATTTGGAAAAGAGAATTATAAATTAAATTATGTAAGTTGTTTCTTTTTTAAAATAATGACTTTACAAAAATAAAACTGAAAATAAAAATGTAAAGCCTATTTCTTTTGCATGTTCCATTGTATTAAAACTCTAGGGTTTCACCTCCAACTTGTTTAACAACACAATTTTATCTTAATAGAATATAGAGTTCTCCCCAAAAATAAAACTGAGAATAAGGCTTTTGAACCAATTATTTTGTATGCTTTGTTGTAATTCTAGTGTTTTAATTTTCAACTTGTAAAATAAAAGCAGTTCTGCGTAGAAGAAAAGTAGAGCTTCTATGATGGCTTAACTGTTGACATTTTGTTTCCTATAGAAATATGTGTTCCCTAGCATTATGACATGATTGTTAATTTGGCATTCTTATGATCTTTAGCATTTTAGTTGCTTTTTTGTACTGAATAGAATAATAAAAGCACTAAATTATGTTTGAATAAATAAAACTCAAATAAGTCCTAAATTTAATATGCATTTTGCAGCAAGTCTATTAACGTTAAGCTGCTAGTCAAGCAGTCTTTCTCTCTTATAGATCCGTGCACTTTTCAAAATAGATTTGAAAAAAAGTTTTATTGAATTTCTTTGAAACTCCGAATCCCGTGTAATTTTCTCATCAAATTTTGCGGTATTTTCTTTCTATTTATTCAAGTGCGCTTGAAGTAATTAAATAGTGTACATAAAACACAGTTGAACATAATAATATCGTGATAATGCACTTGCTTGAAATAATGTACTTGAAGTAGGGACATGTGGGGCAAAGTAAAATAGTTAAGACAGCGTAAATGTTTCAAAATGAACAAATTAGAAATTTGTTTTAAAATCAGTGTACATAAAGAAGGAATAAGGTATTTTGTAATATACAAGTATTGTTGAAATGTTATTTTTCACTTTTGGCAGTTATTTTGAACCTTTGAAAAAAGGTAGAAAATTTTCCCGTCATAAAATCATGCGGCAAAGTGAAAAATACAATAGTTGTGTAATGAAACATTTTTTATCTGATGCGTTACAGTAATTTTTATCAAACTACTGCGTAAATAAACGAATAAAGGAATTATTAATGAAAAAATAAACGAATAAATAAAAAAAACAAATGAATTAATACACAAGAAAAAGAACTGTGTGAATAAAATAGAGAATGAAAAGCAAAATAAGTGAATTAATAAGTAAAAGAATGAGAAAAAAATTAATAAATGAAGAAATACCAACGTGATCTTTGTAAATGAATGCACGAGCAAACGAAATGAAATATTTCACTTTTCTTCATCCACTTTGCCCCATGTGCACTTAACAATTTACATTGAACATTTAAAATCAAACATGCCTAATTTTAACTAAGTAAGGACTGCATCGGACATCAGTAGATGTTAATTAGTAGTTAAAAATATAATTACAAAAAATGTATCCTTTTATAATAACAAGAAATATTTTTGAAAAACCACGAATATTACATACATCAAATTTTGAAAATGACTTGTATAGTTTGTTTCGTTGACCTTTAGAGCTATTTAATTTTTTGACAGGAATCAATTATATGTACAGAAACTTAGTTAAAATATTGCTAGACTATTTGAAAGCGAAACATTTATTGTAAACTTAAAGCAGCTCGAATAACATTGAGCAACACATTGAGAAACTTTGTAAGACGAGAAAGTTCTCGTTATTCACATGCAGCTATCAGCTAGTTCTGTATTAAGGTTATCGATAGCAAACAACAACAAATATTGTGTTATAGCGTCATACAAAGCACAAACATTGCAGGGTGATTCTACAAAATTCTAACAATATCATGTCCGGGAATTATAACACACAAGAATTGTTTACTCTATTTTTTTTTTTAAACTGTAGAAACTATTTTCCCGATTTTATTCCATTCATATTAAAACAAAATGTTACTTATTTTTTCCTAATTATAACAAAAAAAGACCCCTGTCGTGAATAATTTCCCGATCTTTTCGAAACTGTTTCTTAAATGTGCTTAAATTATTGAAAAAAAAAATATATCAGCTTTCAATAGACGGAATTTATAGTAATAAATTATGCATACTTCCCAATTTAAATCATAATAATTTCAATGATAAAATGGTTTATAAGCAAAAAAATATTGATTTGTAAAAACTAATTAATCTGTTCCTATGAGTGACTGAAATTAAGTTGATATTTATCAGTGAAGTATATTAAATAATGGTTTTTGGTGGTAGTATAACTGTTTAATGTTTAGCACTATAAGGAATTTAGTATGTTTTGATTGATAGTATTAAACCAAGGGTAATAGTAAAAATGTTCATTAAGCACTGTAGCGTGTAGTTTGAAACATACATAATCCAATCAGCATTATTATACAAAAGAATTCAAATAGCTGTTCCAAGAAGTTATGAAGCATTTTCAGCTGTGCAAAAAAGGTAACTCTTTATGTAATTAAGACTAAAGTGAATGCCGAATTAAAAAAAAATTAAAAAAAATAGTTCAAAAAGCAGACAATTTACATGTGAAAAAGAAAAAAAAAATTTCAAGTAGAAAAGTAAGATAACTTTCAATTTTGAATTCCAGAGACTAATCCGATCATACCCGGGTTTACCGCCAATAGAATAACCAATCAAATTTAAGGCTTGTGCGAGATAAAGCACAGAATTAAAATCATTGAAGAAGGAGGAATTTATTTGAAAAACCCGGGTCGTGTAGATGCTATTCAGTCGTTATCGAGTTAGATCGGTAATCCAATGTCAAACTGAAGTATGATTGACAAGCAGAACGACTGAATTGAAAATATGGATCAGCGGGGTAAGTTTGGTCCTATTTTAACTACATCATGTCGCATTTGCCCTAAATACAAAGCGTAACTTTGTAGAGATAGACAATGAAGCTCTATTGTACTCACGAACTGTATTAGTATCTTGAAATCTCCACTTCAGCATTGAATGTTACGCTTGACACTAGAATCCAAAGAGAGTTGATCAAGAACTATGCAAATCAGTCATTGGAAGCACTGTCTCAAAGCTTTGAGTTAGTTGACAGGGACAAATCTGAGCCATTGAAGATGCTTTTGTTGCTTTTTGTTTTACATTAACAATTGGTTTGCTAAAATACTTCCATAATACAGAACGATATACATCAGGATGTCAAAAACAATAGATTGTGAAATATACACACTGCGTTCTAAATTTTCAGAGTGGCTTGCTTCTTGGAAAATACTGTATGTGATGAAACACATATAGGACTTTTCGAATTTTATTTATATTAAAAAGTTATACAATAACATATCCTAGCGATGTTTATTATGTAATTTTTAGATGGAGCGTCGTAAGTCCGAACGTCAAAAATCTGAACTTACTTCCATGAAGTTTTAATAAAATTTTTCTTCCTGTTTAGTAAATAGTAACAGTTAATTTTTTTGAGTTTTGTTAAGAAATGTAATTACAAATTTTAGCACTATGTATTGCATTGTATGTTGTATACATATTGTATAACGGCTTTATTTGATTAAGAGCAAGAATCTGAGAGAGTGTCACGCCTGTGATTCATGACGTCTCAGATTTTTTCCAAAAAATTTCAAAATGTTTATTATTTTATTGAAAGACTAAATCCAGAATGTTTTGTTCTAAAGTTGAGTTGTTTAGTTTTTATGGATCCCTAAAGGTGAAGGTGCGGTATCAAAAATTAAGCGAATTTTCAAGAAATGGAAGTTGCTGTGAGCCAAAACTCTTGCCAGGAACTGTTGAACTCAAATTTTCTTTTTGCATATGGAATACAGAAGGACGAAACTTTACAAAATGAATGCTAAATTTGAGGTAAGTTGTTGCCGTAAGGTCAGTGAAGGCCCTCAAAACAAGGCATTTTTAACGTTTTTCAGCATTTTTGAGATCCAAAAACAGCTTGTACATTTCAGTTGCCACGGCAAAAGTAGTGTCGTTTGAAAGACCAGTGTAAGCACTTTAAAATAATGTATAAACAACCGAGGAAAGTTCAACGTGCTTTTAGTTGCGTAAGGCCAAAATCTGAAAAATGTCATATTTTACCGATATTCAAATGGTCATAACTTCCTCTGTCAACAACATATTGAAATATTTTTTTGCTAATGTCATACTCTGTTCTTTTTCTTAACATAACAGTTGAGTCCTTTGAGGCGAAATGCTTAAAAAGTTTTTTTACAAAAAATGTACTTTTGCCTGTGCATTTTTTGTAAAAAAGTTTTAAGCATTTCGCCTCGAAGGACTCAAGTGTTCTGTTAAGACATAGAATAGAGTATGACATTGGCAAAAAAATATTTCAATATGTTGTTGGCAGAGGAAGTTATAACCATTTGAATATCGGTAAAATATGACATTTTTCAGATTTCGGGCTTACGCAACAAAAAGCACGTTAAACTTTCCTCGGTTTTTTATACATTATTTTAAAGTGGCCTTTCAAACGACACTATTTTTGCCGTGGCAATTGAAATGTACATGTTAACATTTATTAGGTTTAAGTGGAAAACTAAAATACATAAAAGGAAAGAATTTGATTTTGGCGAGCGAGCTGAACGAGACAATAATAGCGCTGCCAAAATACTTCTATACTACATTGTTGGCAAATAACACTAGTTACAGAAAAACAATATATACATGGGAAATATAATCACACGAGATAATATTTCTAACACCCCCCCTTGATTAAATTTCCCTTAGTCCTATACCAAATTTCTGGTTCAATAAGGACTTCTTCTGCATACCAGTCCTAGTCCAGTATTCCTTACTTGAACAACTGTTGAACTGGCTCATGAATTTATTGATCTTGGCGCGGGATCTAGTTAGATCGCCAAAGGGACCTATATCGAAGTGCATCCCATGAATTTTGAAGCGAAAGCTAAATCATATCTTGTTCCGCCTGCCAAGTATAAGAGCCCTCTGATAGCTTTTCTATACTTCAAAGCTTCTGCGGCATTCAACTTATTATCTTCTGTTGCATGCAAATATTTCATGCCTGGATCTAATGGTGTCGAAGCTCCCTTGGCGTTCGACATACCAGTTGTTTCCAGTGGCTCCTTACTGTAAATATTCTTAGAGCCACCATTATTTCCAGTTACTTTATTTACTTCTGGACAGTTTTCTTTAGGCATCTTACTATAGCCTTTCATAACATAATATTTGGTCCATTTAGGGGCTGTGATATTTCTTCTGGGTCTCATATCTACCTGCTGTGACCCTTCTTTATCTTCTTGAGAAGTATCATCTTTAACCTTCCCATTTTCATATCCAGCTTTTGTGGGTTTCTTTCTTGCGCCAAATTTCAAACGGTAGGCTTTGCCGTAGACACAAGCTTTGCATATTTTTGTATCAGCTTTGATCTTGACATTCAATTCTTTTGCTGTGATGGATCTTATGTGTTGCTTATCTTGATGGCCATACCTTTCATGATAAAGTTGGAGAATTTCGTCATCACTTACGGTCATGTTCACATCAACTTGAGATTCTGGTACCAAACTTCTGATGACCGCCTTGAATAGACCACCTCCAGGACTTCGTATGCCATGAAGAACTACTTCTCCATCTATCTTTAAATAGCAATCTTTGAATGTTGATTGAAATTCACTGTTCTGATTTCTGTCTTGTGCTGCGAGAACGGAGAACAAATTTTTACTAATTTCTGGAACGTACCAAACATTTTCTAAAAACTTGACTTGATCCTTTCCATTTACAGTTGCAACTATTTTTATTTTTCCTTGTCCAATGGCTGGTAATAATTTCCCATTGGCTACTGTAATGTTGTGAGGAACTTCAAATTTTTGAAAATCTACAAAGCAGTATTTGTTCTTCGTGACATGCTTCGATGCACCATTGTCAATGTACCAGTCTTCGGTGCTATTTTCTGCAGATAATACCTCCTCGTCTACAGCCAAGAGTGTCATATCTACTGCAGGATTATTTCCTTTATTGTGACTTGGGTGGTTTGGTTTCGGAGGTCTTCCGTCCGAGATCCATTTCTTGCAGGTTCTTACCCAATGTCCCTTTTGAAGGTAATAATTGCACTTGCTGTTCCTCTTCTTGCTGTTGAAGGACTTGTATTTTGATTCTGAGCAGGCAGATAGGGCTTCTTGGTCTTTATCTTCCGTCGGTCTGGAATCTTTCTTAAGCTCTCTCTCATGTGTACATAACTGTGTTGTTAGCTCATCTAGTGTTCTCTTTTCATCACTTAGAAGCAACCAACTTGACTTGAAGGAGCGATAACTGACAGGAAGGATATCCAATATCTTGCATATTAAGAGCATTTCTGGGAGTCTACTTTCCTTTTTGTTTTCAAGTCCACTGTTGAGATCATTCCACAAATTTTTCAGTTTCGATAGATGATCTGCCATATCACCCTCTGACCAGCTGAACTTAAAGAATTGCAAACAGATGTTATACAGTTGGTTGTCCGAGGAGTCTTCAAAAATCCTGTGCAACTCGAGCCAAACATCTCTTGCGGTGTTGAATCTCATAACCTTTTGCAATGTATCTTCTGTCATTGAGTTAGTTAGGACCATCATGGCACTGTTATTTGCTTTGTGGAATGCTTTCTCTTTCTTCAGACTCGCATCATCTGCTACTCCCAATACTACTGGCGGCTGCAATCTTCCTTCGACGACATCTAAAGCATCGGTGTAATGATTCAATACAAACCGTATTCTGTACTTCCAGATGGGCCAGTCACTTTTGCCCACTAATGGCTTAACGGGGATTTTACCCTGATCCATTTTATGAAGTTATTACAGTTCCGAGCGATCGACGAAGTTATCTATTGCAGTTTCCGCGAATTTTCTAATTCCACTTTACTTAATCTTAGCGCATTTAGCGAGCTGGAGCCCCATAACCTGTTAACATTTATTAGGTTTAAGTGGAAAACTAAAATACATAAAAGGAAAGAATTTGATTTTGGCGAGCGAGCTGAACGAGACAATAATAGCGCTGCCAAAATACTTCTATACTACATTGTTGGCAAATAACACTAGTTACAGAAAAACAATATATACATGGGAAATATAATCACACGAGATAATATTTCTAACAGTACAAGCTGTTTTTGAACCTCAAAAATGATAAAAAACGTCAAAAATGCCTGATTTTGAGGGCCTTTACTGACTTTACGGCAACAACTTACCACAAATTTAACATTCATTTTGTAAAGTTTCAACCTTCTATATTCCATATATAAAAAGAAAATTGGAGTTCAACAGTTCCTGGTAAGAGTTTTGGTTCATAGCAACTTCCATGTCTTGAAAATCCGCTTAATTTTTGATGCCACACCTTCACCTTTAGGGATCCATAAAAACTAAACAACTCAACTTTAGAACAAAACATTCTGGATTTGGTCTTTCAATAAGATAATAAACATTTGGTAATTTTTAGGAAAAAATCTGAGATGTTATGAATCAGCTCATAATGCTAAGCGTGACAGTTTCTCAGATTCTTGCTCTTAAATGACATAATGATTTCCTGAGTTATTTTCGAAAATCCGGAGGGTTTGAAAATCTGAATAACCGATGTTCTCAATTAGCACAGATTTTTGATGTTTAGCAAAGCAACTTCGTAAACACTATCAAACGAAAATAAAATCCTACTCAATGAATATAAGTTCATCCCATCATCAGATCCATCCTCTCAATATTAGAGTTTCAAGAGTAAATGAAGGTCATTTTGGTCTTAATTTTGAGAAAATGTATACATTTTATGCTCGTGAAACCACAAAATCACATGAATTTAGAAGATCTGTATGCTGAGTAAATATCGTAAGAGGATACTTAAGGGAAAAAGAAAACGCCCGCAAATAATGAAAATGGAGAATACTTTTCACTATTTGAGCCATATCGCGCAGTATTACCATCATTATACCCATGCTTCAAGTAGAGAAAATCGAATTCGAGAGTTCAATCTCTTAGATTTGAAATGCTATTGTGGCTATAGTGCTTTTTGCGCAAAAGGCTAAATGTGTATAGTGACCATTTTAATGCAAGGAATCTGAAGGTAAGAATATATTTATCGTAATATACGCATTCCATTCGTATAAGCTGAGAATGACGAATGACTTTCCTTACACATTATGTAAAAGATTGATCTCCATGAAAAATGAAGCGTTCAAAAGGATATATCTCATATCTAAATCGGTAATAAAAACGATTACGTTATACTAGTTCCACAAAATGGTGGATAGGCTTCGCTTTCACGATTCGGTTTCCCTTCTACATCGTTTTTCGGCCACAGATCTCAGATTTAAAAAAAAAAAAAAAAGTCTTCATTTTTCGGAAGAACCACGTTTAATTTCGGTTTTCATTACGTCCAAAGCGTTGCCGCATAGATTAGGCGAGGGGCAGCTCACGAGAAGCAAACGTGTTTCGCGAGGGCCAATGAACCAACGTGAAACGACCTCTAGCATGCACCGGTCAAGAGAAAGAACGGAGCGATGAAATAAATCCTCGAGGCCCCCTCGGGCGAACAACAGAATATGATAATTGGCGATCTAAACGGTCGAAGGAAGATAAGGAGCCAAGAGAATTGCTTAGTTTTAGAAAGAGGTATGAGATTTTTCATTAGTTAAGGAAATGGAAAGGTTTTGTATTCCATTGCCTTGTACTGTTCTGTAAAATTGGAGGCACCAACCTCTACGATGAACTTATAGCCTTGGGGAACAACTCAAGAGGGAAGAATTCAGAGAATTATTCATTGTTAGAAAAAGAGCCGAGATATTTCATTTTTACCAAAGAAATTAAAGGGTTTTTATTCCACTGTCTTGAGCAGATGTTTAGAACTGGAGGTACAAACATCTTTAAATGAAAAATGATCAAACAAGCTTTGTAATAAAATGTGATTAAAGTGAAAAACAAAGGTAAATAAAGCACAAATTATCATGAAAATACGGCATCATTCTGCACTTTCGTGATAATTTGTGCCTTATTTACGTTGTGTTTTCCCTTCCCCTTTTCACTTAAATCATAAACCCCTTTGTTGTACCTTCGATCTAGGGGTACATCATAGGAGAGAAGAAGCAAGAAAATTGCTTGTTTTAAGAAAGAGAAGCAAGATATTTCATTAACTAAAGAAATAGGAATGTCATATCTTCCACTGACTAGAGCGTTCATTTTTAAAATCGGAAGTATCAACCTCTTTGATGTACCGGCTGTCTGGGAGTATATCATAGGAGACAAGAAACAGAAGAACTTAGTTAAAGAGAGAGATCTGAGATTTTTCATTAGCTGAAGCAATAGGAATGTTTTTATTTCACAACATAGACCGACTTTTTAAAATTGGAGGTATCAACTTCTGTGATGCATTGGGGTATAGTAGTTTATTTAGATTATCTCCGGAGAAAGTGTAGATGATGCTCATCGACAGCTTAATGAATTGAACGTAAAAGAAGCATTTAAAAGACGCCTGAAATATGCAACAAGAAATCTGAAATGCAAAAATTTCGTAGATTTTGCATTAGCCTAAGAAGTTACTTGTGTACGTGAATGAAAAGAACTTATTTCAATCGTCGATTAACATTATTATGAATAAGTGCTATGAGACGGCTATGTTTGCAATATGGCCTTTTCCTACAATTTTAAACATTTGTTTTTAGATTAGAGCCGTAGTATAGTTTAACTCTTTTCTTTTTTATCATTAAAAATATATTGTTTATTATTTTCTGCATTGTTTAACTGCGATTGCTAAAAATTTCTTGTAAGCATCAGTGCACAACTTCCTCCTAAAAATATTCGGGGGAAACTATTTTACTTTGCAGTTATCAATTTTGTGAAAAAGAAAAACTGCTGAGTGAATTACTGACCATACATACATATATTCAGTTAATGTAAAGTAATTTCATACGAAGAATGCATTTTCAAAAATAACTTTTGATTCTTTTCATATAAAGAATATAATGCTTCAAAATTTTTGAAGTCTTTTCATATGAAGAAGATAACATTTTCAATAAGCTTTTAAAGTTTCAGTGCCTAAAATGAAAACAATCTATGCTAGTCCATTAGAATAAAAATATTATCAATATATAAACAATGCAAGTTATAAGAAAAATATCTCCTTATTCTTTTAGTTTTATTTAAAGTAGCGCCATTTTTGTCACGGTTCCCGAGAGAAAATATTATGAATGTATAATTAAATCACCAAACCGTTTTAGAAATACCGAACAATTACTCTCATCTGTATTAAAATTAGACTAGCCAAACAAAGAAATGAAATTGAAATTATTCAGCAAGAAGGTGGAAAAATGAGACTCCATTCTAGTGGATGAGCCACCGACCTTTTGTTCTCCGAAATTTTCCGGAATGAGGAAGTAGAAGAAAGCAAATCTGGAAGGGGTGCATTGTGGTCAATTGCCACTGTGACAGCAGCAGCTCTGAATAACAATGTGAAAAAGTCGCTCTCCGTTCACATGCTTGTTTGTGCCGGAGACAAGAAGTAAAGAAATAATTACTATTTGTTTTCGCCTAATGGTTTATTTTGAAAATCATCTGAGAGGCACTTCAATTGTACGCCAGTAGGATATGGTCGAAGTAATTACTTTGACTCGGATCAGCCCAATTAATGTGTGCCCGGATTTCAGACACAATGCTGAAGTATGCCCGAAGAAAAACATCGCATTTTCCATATAGCATATTGTGATTTTGGTGTTTATTTTCTTATTGGTATATTTCAGTTAGATTCAAGTACAGCTGAAAACAGAAACACAAATGTTTTATACATTTCATAAATTTTAATGAATGCATAATAAAATGGAAATTCAGTTTAATGATATTTACTTAGCAGTAAAAACTTAATTAATATTGTTTACAGTTACTGTACAGTGTACTATTTAAGTTAAAGGTAATTTGCATTACGTTTATCTATTGCTCTAGAATTGGGATTACTTTATCTCGGAATGATGTTTATATTTACGCATTTTCATGCATAATACATTCAGTTTGTTTCAATCAAGAAATGTGAAACACACAAAAACTTATGTATAATTTAAATGAACAGTAATTATAAGTTTGTATTTGAAAGTATAAGGTCCTAATTCTTAAGTAATATTCGCTGACTATCATTAGTATTGTAATATTAAGATCGTTACTAAAATAAAATGTACTTCACTAACAATGTTACTCGGTGTAGCCTAGATTAGTTATAATAATGAAAATCAATTGATACTCGTTTTTTCTCAATAAAAGAAATAGAAACTAATCTCACTCATGTGGTTGCAAATTGAGCTCCATCCCTGTCCATGAAACTAAAACAGCACTGATGAAGGAACAGATAATTATATTTGTTTAGAAACGAAAATAAGAAATTGAAGTTTAGACGAAATTGAAGAATTGTCAGTAAACGAAATTGGAACTTGTTTCTTTATAATTAAAAAAACAACAACTTTTTGGTATAGCTATCAAATAGAGCAAGGTTTAAATAACTTTTGAATGCTAAGTATGTTCCACCGCTAAAGGATGTCTCACAACTAGTTTCGTTTTGATTAAAAAGAGCAAAAAAAAAAAAAAAAAAAAGAAAGAAAGCAAAAAAAAAAAAAAAGAAAAACACGAAGCGGGGTAGGGGACGAAATTTCGCGTGTTGGAATGCAAGCTCAACGTCGTCTATTACGTCAGAAAAGCATGTCCGATCTGGCATTTCTGCTAATTTCAAGCAATCAGGTTTCTTCCTACACCTGAGGTTCTGAAACGGTGTAGTGAAACATCTTGTTTATCCGAATCTATTCATAGTATATGCCGTTGAAGTTTTTTCCGAAACCGAATTTTCTTTAAAAAAGATCCACTCTCACGATATTCTTGATTTGTGCTGTCAGAAAAGTATTTCCAATCCTGCATTGCTGCATGATTCCGAGACATCGGGGTTCTTCTTGCCCCTAACTTCTTTGCCTCTACAAACGGTTAACTGAAAAAAGAAACTTCGAATCAATTCATTTCACATACCGTGGAAATTTTCCCAAAATTAAAGTTCTTTAAAAGAATCCGCTCTAACGAAATTTTTGACCCTTGACGTAAGAAAAGCATTTCCGACCCTGCGTTACTGCATGATTCCGAGACATCGGGGTTCTTCTTACCTCCGAAGTTCTGAAACTATTCGCTGAAACATCCTATATGGGCAAATCTATTCATATTATATGGTACTGAATTTTTTTTAAAACCAAAACTACTTTTAAAAAAATCCCTCGCATATAGTTTTTCTATCTGCTTTTATTCTTCACATTTCTTCTATGATGTCTAAGACATTAACAAGAACTTTACCACTCTACTTAAATGCCACAAAATGGTCTGATTATCACCACAATGCACAAAACTCTTCAAGTCTGACTCTTCCCGTAAAACGGCGAAATAAAAGAAATTGGAAACTTAATGACCGGAACAAGATTTAATCGGATATTACTTCCCAATTGGGTACAGTTTAATTTCTCACCAAAATACGGAAGTCTAGAGAGAGAGATCCCAAGCCAGGGAGAACGATACAATCGGCTAATGAGGCAGGGCATAATGGGTTTCGCTTCTCATGAGAATGGTGAATGTTCTCAGCAGGTCACAATTAGGCTTAATAGATTGTTCTCGTGTGCACGTGATTTTCCGAAAAAGCACCAGACAAGAAATGGCCAGTGCACGTTTTTAGGTTACTCAGGCATCATTTTCAGGAAGAACTTAGTACAATAATGTATTTGACTTTAATTTTAAAGTAGTAGGAGGTATTATGTGCCAAAGGGTCAGTTTCTTCTTTCAGCTGTTGAGCTTCAACGAAATGGGGAATTCGTAGAACAAAGTGGCAAAAGCATTTTGATGCCTTATTAAAATTTTAATGGCTTATGCTGAGCACGATTGAAAGCTGTATTAAGACAATATTTTCCATTTTGTTAGGAAAAACAAGCGTTAGAAAAGCAAAAGCTTTCAGAGAAGATTTTAAATGACCAGGGTTTTCGCAAAGTGAAAAATCCCAAAAGTCCTTGATATTAAGTAAGGAACGTTGCATCCGGCAAAAGAGAAATTAATTATTTTTTGGACAAGCTAAATATTTTATGTTAAGATATTTTCATGCATAGTAGACTGACTACTTGATATTATTAATTGCCATTCGATGTTGAACATTCGATGTTGTTAAAATTTTTTTCGCTTCGAACGGTAGTAATACCATCATTATTTATTTGCTTTTTTTTACTCAACCCTGTTTTTCGCTTTCAAGTAATCAAATTGTATTGACAGATTTGCACAGCACACTAAGTGATTTTGCGTTAAATCTTCCACATTAATAAGGTTCGTAAATTATTTTTCGAGTACGGTTATTACCGCGCAAAATGGATGTTCCTTACATATTCAGTCAAAACCTAGGACATTCTAAGTGAACTCCGCAGACAAAGCAGACAAATCTTTACAAGTAGAAGACGGATGTATAAATTTAAAACAAGTGCCATGAAACGAATGTTTTCAATTTGTATTCAAAAAACATAAAATATTAGTGTAATATTATCCTTTGCGATCAGCAATCTATTTGCATTCTGATGTTGTTCTGGAAGCTATCTACTGCTCTGGTCATTTTCTTGTCTCGCAACACTAGATAATAAAATTGGTTACTTGTAATTTTTTTCATACTAAACTGTTTCAAAAGCAGTTCTTTCAGGAAGCAGTTAGTTGTTTCCACAAATGATGTGAAATCTTAAGGGGGGGGGGGAGGAGTTAGTGAAATTGTGACAGTTTGCGGCAATGAGAAAGGACAGGGTAACAAGAAGTGTGACACCACTCATTTTGGCTGAAATATGCAACAAAATGTGTAGGTAATGCAGTATGACATGTGACAAGGGCAGGGGATGATTGAAGTTTAAGTATGGCACTTTGGGGGCAAAGTAGAGGATAGGGGGGGGGGGGTAAATATGATGAAAATAATTCCGATATCATTCATGTCATTTACCCTGTTTCTCTGATCCTGTTTCATAAGACCCTATAGCAAAAAAAAAACTCCTTCGTTTAACCGTCTTTTGCTTCGCCCCAGTGGGGTCATGGCCAGCAGCTCCTCCTAACCCTCATTATTCGCATCGTTTTATTTTTATTATTATTAATTTTTATTTTAAACTTGTGCATTGTGTAATTTCAGTGAGAAATCTAGAAAAAACCTCCTAACTCCAGACTTTCCCGAATTCCTCGAAAACCTGAGAAGCTTACAAATAAATACCTTTGTGATGTAAAGTAGCAGTAAGAAAAACAACATTACGCATGTACATTTTGCAATAAATCGCAAACATATATTTTAGGACTTTTAGGAGTCCCTTGTAACATTTTAGAATTTGTTTCGCCGAATGAACTAACATTCATAAGCTGTAACATTTCTGAATTTAAAAAGGGGTTTCTTGAACTTGAAACCTCGTAACACGTGTCTACATTTTCTTTGTAAGTCCTGTGTATTTATTGCGTTGTTTTTCTAACTGATTTATTGTCTCGTAATTCTGTTCGCGATCATTAAAGCCTGCACCGTTTCTTCTTTTCTTACTAGACTTCTTAAACCTTTGGAACTTGTATTCAAAACTTGCAGTTCAGGTATTCGAAGAGACTTGTTGCTACACTGTAAAAAGGAGATGTTGTTCTTACAGTATAATACAGCTAATTTTACAGTAATGAACTGTAAAATTGCAAATTTTACAGTAGTAAACTGTAAAATTGCTAGTTTACAGTGATAAACTGTATAATTGCTAGCTTCACAGTTTATTACAGTGCATTTCACAGTTTTAAACTGGAACCGCTGCTGCCAGTATTATACTGTTGTTTTTACATTATAATGCAGCTAATTTTATGGTAAAATTGCTAGTTTTACAGTGATAAACTGTAAAATTGCTAGTTTTTTTTCCAGCAATGAATTGTAAAATAGTTAGTTTACAGTTTATTACTGTGCTTTTAGTTTTAAACTGGACCCTCTGATGACAGTATTATACTGTAAAAACAGCAGCTTTTTTTTGCAGTGTAACTCCTGATCTCCATTACGTATGGTAAAATTATTTGTTTAATTTTATACGGATTTTTTAACACAGCATGACAGAACTAATATCAGAAATGAGGTAAGTTCATCTAAAGTGAAAGTGAGAGTCAAACCCATTGCCTTTATAAGTGTACCAAGCCATCACTTAGACGAGTTGTTCTTTGCCCTTTCTTTGATAAGGACCACTTGGTACTCTTCGGAATTCTAAGCCGAAAACATACGATAGAAATATATTCACAAGAATTATAGCAGATGAAATGAGATGAATCCAAAAGCTTTCATCTATAAATTTAAGTGCTACTTCGAAAGTGATACAGATTAGTTTTCACTTTAGCTGTTTGCGGATCACATGAAAATGTCTGTCGGACCATTGGTTGAGAATCACCGGCTTAGACCACGGCCTCTGAACGCAAACTTAAACCTCTTTTATTCCAAGTAAACATTGGTTGGGTTAAAAAAAAATGCCATACTGCCATTCAGCTGCATAAAATTAATTGCAGTAAGTAATTGACAGCATATTACTCATAAACACTGAATGCTCGAACGATTTCTGTTCACAGAATATTCAAATGATTAACTGCTTCAAATGGTGCTTAGCATTGAAATGCCGCTCCAGTGAAACCGAGACGGAATCTTTTGAGATCTGCCTTGTTCGATCTCGCCTTGTTCGCTATTCAAATGAAGTGAGAGCACTGATTCCACAAAAGAGTCACGTTTTGGTGATAGATTTACTTTCCATGAAAGCTTGTTCGAGGGTAATCTTTAACCTTCATTCTTAATGGCGTAAAAGACTGTTCTAGGTTTGTGTACTTCGGCAGTGGTAATCTAAGGCAACTATAATCAATACGCGATAAATCAATGGCTAGAGAGAATGAAAATAGAAAAGAAAGACCGACTCGGAGCATGTACACAAAGCAAAGTACTTAATTAAATTTCAGTCATATCTTTAACTTGTATTATGAACAAAGACGTTAATTTTCTTGCAAAACAATGCTAAAAATAGTTCTTAGAAAATGCTGAACAATGTTTTTATAAATATAATTAGACTCAGTAGTTGTATGCTGTTTTGATGTTGGTATTGTTGTTTTCATATATGTATCAGAACTCAATGTCATATCGCATCTAAGGGTTGATCCGTTATTGTGCGAAAGAACAATGGGAATTGATTAAAATTCGTACGATGTACACTTAGGAGAAACGAAGAATACAGAGTACAAACCATATTTTCACAGATAAATTTTGTGTGGATGCGTTTCAAAAGAGAGTATTTTGTTCCTAACCAACCTTTATCCAACATCAACTCATAATTTCAACCATTTATTATTTCAACATTTCCTGCATGTAGTTGATGCAAATTTAAACTGGTGGTATTATAAAGGCTACGCAGATCTTAACCACAGCATAACGACACCGTTGGGTTAGATTTGTGAGACTATAATGTTGAAATCGTCATTTCGTTGACAAGTTAATTTGCTGATGTCACACAAATATTTGTTAGGAGGAACATCTAGAATTCATTTCGTGTAATTACTTTTTACATTTACAATAAGACTTTTTATCTCATTTCAAGCAAGTGCGTCAATTTTTCTGGATGTCTCTCATTACCAAGTTTTTGGGTAGCGAATTAAAGGTAATAAAAGCAGTTATAAGCTGAAGTGTATAAAAGGATTTAGCAATAAAGCTTATTCACATGAATATAAACAAATAAATAAAACAAAATTAAATAAACAATAAAAAATCAACCCTTAAGCGTGGTTTTTATTTTTATTTACAATTTAAGCATTATCAAATAGTAATTGTTTTGTTATCACCAAAGAAATTGTTGTTAAAAAGTGCTAGTTGATACCATGATTATATACGAAAAGACAATTTTAAGGGTCTTTTTTGCAAATTTGAACACGAGTGTTTAATCTATGATCACCAGATGGTGCAGCGAGAGAAGTGGAGGTTGCTCCTGGTTAACTCCCCTAGTACCCTTAATTTTTAACAACCTTTTCCAATCCTAGTATGGTAACATTTGTGCATGTAAACACCATTCAATTCCAACCCTAGGAAATTCTTGAATTTTTACGACCAACCATTCCCACGGCAAAAAGTTTTGGGCTGCGCTTGTGATAGACCCAACATAAATTATTTTTTTGTCAAGTGAAGACATTACTTCACTTTAAGAAGAAATGCTGGAATGCATACGCGGCTAGTAAGTAGGCATTGAAGCAAAATATATTTTTCTTTAAAAGGGGGTGGATCTAAAACTGAAAAATCGGCAAATAAGTAGCAGTGCCATTAATATTACCGATAAATTTATTCTTTTAATAAAGTTTTGTCAAAAATGTTTTTTTAAGGCTTACGGTGACTATAATGCAGTCAATTTATCGGCGGAAGAAATCAGTAATCAAACCTAGCCTTTTTGGTCAAAGAACCAGCGGTATGTTTTGGTGCCACATAATACCAGTTCTTTTAATCATAGACAATAATTTCAGAACTCAAGTGAAGAATGCGTGCAATTTTACAAGGTTTATGTTTTAAAGACTTTTTACTAATTAATGAAACGCTATTTCGGCTTCCTTGACATTTATAATAAGCGATATAAGTCTTGAAAAGCAATTGTTGTTTAATGAATATAAATTTTTTCCTGCGAGGTCGACAAAGGTTTTCTCATTAGGGAAACAAATTCCTATTCCTTTTCCTTAATCCTCAAGTTGTAAAAGATCACACACAAGAAACAACTTCCTGTGCATTCAAAGAATAGATTCAGTGAAACAAATCGCACTCTCTCTTCAATTTATTTACAACTGAAATAGTTTAATTAATTTTCACACGAGTCTAATAAAAGCGATTAGGTTTTTGGTTGAGCATAAACAGATTGTTGACCTTTTCTTAAGAAATGTTTTCTATAAAAGTGAACGAACAAGTTACTAATTTGATGTTTCTCTAAATTTAATACGAAAAAAAATTGTTTTCAAAATTAAACAGATTGTTGACCTTTTCTGAGAAAACGTTTTCTATAAAAGTGACGGAAATAGTTACTAATTTGAGACTTTAAATTTGAGTTTAAATTTGAAATTTAATATTAAAAAGATGTTTACAAAATTTGTTGCCGATACGTTTTTTTAACACTTGATGAGTTAGTTACCTTTCTGAACTGAGCTTTCAATGAACGCAATCATGAAAAATTTTATAATGAAACAGGCTTATTGTATTGAAACTGAATGATTATTAGAGCAACAATAAAACTTATTAAAAATGTTTAAAGATGAATTTTATTAATAAAATTTATTTTGTTACTAAAAATAAGCAATAATAGTGAAACTTATTGTTGAGCCTTAGCGTAAGGCTGCAGTAGACTTTACGAATGACTGCTGGTGGAAAGGTTTTTAGTATAGTTGATGAGATTTTTTTTAGTGACGGCATGGCACTTTTTAGGAAAACTTAAAAAAAAAAAAAGATACAGAAATGATATTATACATTAACACATAGGTCTGGTAGATCCCAAGAGCCAATTTTCTCGGGTGACTAAAATAGGTACCTCGATGATTAGTTCCTTCGGAATGTGAGAGAAAAAATAATTGCGGGTATGATTTTTAATCTAGCATATTTTTAACATTCTGTTTTTGTTTTAAAAATTTTAGGTAAACTGGTACTTGACAAGAAAAGTAATATTAACCCTTCGAAGAATTTAGCTTGTTAAATAGTTAACATTTTCTGCTTTTCTTCGGACATAGCATCATATTATTATCGCTCGATGCATGATTAAACTAATTTAAAAAATGAGCAAGTTAGCACTAAATTTCACTTAGAATTTAAAAATGTAGTTATTCGTCAATTAAGTTCAGAAACTTGTCGATTTACAAGACAACAAAATAATTCCTACGTGTACCTTTTAAGGCATTTCAAAGGGACAAAGGAAAATTTCTTTGAAGTTTTAAATTACTTTTTTTTTTACAAGTTGAGATTTCAGAAGAATTGTATCTTTGGAACAATTTAAGGTAAGAACTCTTTTTTTTTTAATAAGTTTAAAGAAAAATAGTTTAAAATGTCATCAAAAATAAATAAATAAATCAATAAATAAATAATTTAAAATAAATAAATAAATAAAACAATTAACCATTTATCTGATTTTTCTTTTTTCTATTCGAAAGTTAAGTTCCTCATCGCAAAATTTTGTGAAAGCTCCAACTCTGAGTAATAATTTCCCTGACATTTAAAACTTTTTTCCTAGCATCATACATTTTAATCATTGTCGGAATTTTATTTGTACATATATCTATAAAAAAGATTTGGGCTCCATTAGTCTTGACTGAGCGTCCTTTACATTAATGATGCTTACGATTGAGTAATTTACAAACTTCATGACACAAGCGGAAGACGCTTTTCGGTCCATGTCATAGCTCTAAGCAACGAACAAAGAAATCAAATGTCCATCACACAGACAAGCCAACGGACGAACAGCCTTACGAATGCGTGAAGGGAAATGCTTAATTTGTTTCTAACGAATTTTTTCCGAGTATACGTTTATAATCTAGGCTGTCTTGACCTCAAGACATGTTGATGACGTCGGAGCCACCGTTAAACGTGGTAAAACGTCAGAGGCAAAAGACGTTGAGCAAGAGCTCCTCGAATGAGCTTTTACGACATCAAGGATACACGCTGAAAAACGTTGCTTATTGGAAGTGTTTATAAGGGGTAAGCGAGCAGAAACGATTCAATTTGTCTTGCCACTGCACGCGTTCTATTCCGAGAGGATTTGTGTTCGAATGGCGTGAACCCACAGATTGAGCATGCACTTTTGGCGCTTAGAAAACTGAGCTCGTAAATATGGGTTAATGATGTCTGGCTTCGAAACATATTACATAAATTGTTGAATAATGTTCTTTAACCGATAAAAATGCCATGCGTGTGAAGGCATGTTGTCTTGTAATAATAGATTTACCGCTATTCTATTGCGAAAGATTAAGGCACCCTGTGCTTAAAATATTTATCGAAATGTACAAAAGGTAGAATTTTATCTTTTGATCTAATAATTTCATTTTCGCCAAAATTGAAATTAATTTTTCTCACGCCAAAGATTACCCCCAAAACTAAGTTTTAGTTCAATTAAAAAAAAAAAAAAATACGAACGGGCAACTACGTCAGGGAAAATTAACTTTTAGTCGCATTGTTTCAAATATTAATTTACTGCAGTTTAAGTTTTAAGTTCGACCTCTACGTAACGTGACCATTGCTCCCCCACCCCCCAGTGTTCAGTTTTTTTTACTAATAGTATTTTTATTAAAAAAAAGTTTGTATTACTAATGATAAAACGCAAAAAACGAGATTGACCTTGTAAAACTAAAGAATTTATGTGTTATATTTTTCTTCTCTATTTCGTCGTTTAATTACTGTTATAGATTGATTCTGTACTCCAGGACACTCTTTCAGGAAATAGGAATAGCATTCCAAGGCTGTGCTCGGGGCAGGCTGCTTAAAAATGCGTTTTTTTAAATTAAAACGGGACGTATGATATTTATTTACTTATGCGGTACAGTCTACATGTTTATTGTTGAAACAAATATTTATATTTTCAACTATATTTTCACGGATCATTCTAGTTTTGTTTTCAATGTTCTCTTCTTCAAATATGACACTAAGTCTACTTTAAACATCGGTTAATATTTGATTAATCGGTTAATATTTTTATTTTGAATGACTCCTTAACTTAGTGTCTCATTTTTGTCCCATCATATTCAAGGAGACATGATATCCTTATGACACATGTGACACCCCATTTACAGTACATCTTATTCAAACATAATTTATATCGACAGTCAACATGATGTGTCGGTGGTTTAGTGTAGCTTCTTGAAACTCTTCCGTCATAAAACCTGATCTAACCCACTATTTTATTACAATACTATAAACTTCCTTTAACTGTAGTCTGGATTTTCAGTTTTGACAGAATGAAAATGAAAACAAATAAATCACGAAACGAAATCAGAATAAATTAGAAGGGGGATATCGTCTCAATTCCTAAAACTATTGTTAAGCATTTCTTTCAGAATTAGGAGAAAAAAATACATTACAGGAAGTTTTAAATTAGCCTTATTAAATGCTCATTATAATGCCAGACGATTATTCTAAAACAATGGTTTGTGTTTTGAGAAGGAAAAGTATTTTTTTGCTCCATATTTTTTGCTTTTATGTTATTATAAATCAGCTATAGATAAAGCGGCATGGAGAATGATGCAACAATTGCAAACTTCAAAGCAAATATGTTACAACATAAGTGGGCTCATTCCCACAGCTGATCTATGAGAATTATATGTATCAAAAATATTGTGAAAAGATGCAGTATCATTTCATATAGGCCAATCGTATTCGCTAAAATATTTTCATCTCATGTAATTTTTGTAGAAAAGTCTTCACCATATACTTTTCGTCCAACGCTTACTAAAATGCAAACTAATTCTATACATTTGCAATTGTGGCATTCATTTTTGAAATACATAAAAGAAACGAAATAGTGTTATCCCCCTAAAATGCTATACGAAACTCCCCCCTGAAATGATGTCCGCTGAAATGTTATACGTTAATGTAACATATATTTTCTCATATAAAGTTAGTTTTCTAGTTTTTCCAATGAGATTTTATTTTTGCCCAACACTCACATATTATTATCATATATTTGATGACAAAAATTGACCACCGTAAGATTTAAAATAAATCGGGTAAGCACTGATTACAAATGATATAAACTTGAATAGGGATTTTTAAGAGCTTTTCCTCGCGAAAAAGTATCCGAAATTTTAGGGGTGAATTCCAATTTGCTGTGACCTAATAACCCCATTGATAGCAAAAATTCTACATGTTGTAGTAAGTAATGCCTAACAATGACTTTAATAATGGTATTATTTACAGCCTCATTATCAGTTTTAGTTTGGTATTTTATACACTAGCAAGGGCTGTTATGGCCAACCTGGTTAAGAAATAACACGATGCTGCGACGCCTGTAGGAGATTCTTGGAAAGATTTCCTTCGTTTCCTTCTAGAATCCTACGAATTTCAACTGGAGAAATACAGATTAAAATGAAACAGAAATAAAAAGTAAAAACAAAAAAGGTGCCTTAAGCTTTGGAGGAGTCTTCAGTGATTGAGAGGTAGAAATCATTTGCTTTGGCAGCTAGTTAACTGTGAATCAGTTTCAAACTTTTTGAAGCTCTTTAGTCTATATTTTACTCGGGATTTTAAAGTTTGGTATTTTATTTTTAAACATTCCTTTGAGATGAAAGTGTGAAGTATAATTTAATGCTGATTCATCTTGCAGACATTTTTTACTTTAAAATCTGCCTTATTTACTGCTGGAAAAAATTCTGCACTGGGATCGCCTCCAGAACGTTAACTTCGGCTCTGCTAGTTATCTCTAATGTAGTAAGAATGTGTAATAATGTTTTGTTTTGTTTTTTTTTTTTTTAATTTTTTTAGCATTAGAGTTTGAAACACCAAACAGTTTTTTTTAGCTTTTTAGATACCAGAATACCTTTGTACTAAAATGGCGAACCCACCCTAGGCCGCCCAGGACGCAGTTCCTCAAAATATTTTCCACGCGGAGAGGAGCTGCGTTGAAAGCGATTTTATAGGCATGAGCATGAGGATCCCTAGGCAAATGAATAAATATTTATAAAGGGCAAAACAGTAAAAAATACTGAATTAATGATTCACATAGGTACCCTCCATCACTTCCATGGTACCACAACCTTGATTCCATTTGTTCAAGCTCACAAAAATTGCTGTTATATCATCTGCATACAACATCCGGTTTCGGGACAGTGTCTATTTGCTTGTTATTTTTGTCGCCAGAGCGGTTTCACAAGAAATGCCTCATTTCGAAGAGGAAGAGGTTGCAATAAATTACAGCAAGCATATAGAGACCGCATCCAGCGATTGTCGTAACAGCAACTTCTCCTCAAGCTTTTAATGATTTATGGAGGACGAAAAGCGTGCACCACGTGCTGCAAAACTCCCATTTAACGTGGCATTCCGTTTTCCCTTCCCACACGATGAACTTGAGCGTGATTTTCTTTGCTTATTAAGTATTTTTTGCAATGTTTTTTTTTCTTTTTTTCGTTCTCCACTTAATAGTTGTTGTTCTTTAAATTTTACATATTAAACTCAAGTCGGATTTCGTCACGATTGTATGCCTGTACTTTTTCGAACTGGGTTAATGGTCGTGTTTGAGGAGTTGTAGTTATGTTACGATGAATACGAACTTTGCAAATGGTGTGGATTGTTATGTCGAAATAAAATTGAAGTAGATCAGTTGCGAATGTTTTTACCTTCTGAACACTTTTTAATATATTTCTGCCACAAAGCTTTTAAAAATTGTTGCAACTTCTTCACATAGAAGTATCCTACACACGTATGTTTTGTTACATTTAGTTTTAACTCAAAAAATGCTATTCTGCCGTGCTAAGCACGAAAGTCGTATCTGCATTTTTTAACACAATCAAGTTATCACCACCAGGTGACTCTTTGTGACGTATTTTACCTAAATACAATATTTTATGATTATTTGAGAACAGGAAATATTTTTAAAAAAATTCTGAAAAAGTATCATCTGAATCAAATGGTGGCGCAAAATTTTAAAGAGTAATATCTCAGTTTGAGCTCGACTGCAGATACCACTTTGCTCTTAGCACGGCAGTATTCTACCCGTATATTAGTCAAAAGTCCTCCAAGACGATTCTACTCAAGACAAAATAAATGCTCTAATTTAATGAAAAATAATTTAACTATCCGTTGTAAAATATTTTGATAGCAAATACCTTTTCTTACACGCCTAATTAACGTGATCAAGAAATTATTTCTTCCATTAATCAATTTATAGCAAAACATCTGGGTACACAGAAGATACAATTAAAATAAAAAAAAGTATAGTAAAGGCTTTTTAACGAGCTCTCAAAAGAGTAGTTAAACCTAATATCACTAACAGCTTGAGCACAATCAATAACGGCTTGAAGATACATTTCTTATATATCAGCAGCTTTTTTAAAAACAATCATCAATAAGTTTTGATAAATTGAACAACAAGTTTCGTTAAATGATAAGCTACTTTTTGTTGAATGTAAAGTAAGAGGATTTCCTTTTCCGAAGGAAATCATTTACATTTAAAGAAGAAAAAAGCAAACTCATTGAAACGACAAGCGGTGCGGAGTGAGATAAAAGATATTTTATCTTCGTGCCTAAACGATTACAAGTTTCTTTGATTCTTTAAAACTCGAGGAAATCGAACTTGACGTTTACTTTCTTTTTCGAGCCTTCACTTTTGAACGAACAAAAATAAGACATGATAGCCGGAATAGGATGACACGAATCTACAAGTGAAGTGTTCTGACTTGCAGATCTTCATTCTTTCAGGAATTTATTTTTCCATGAATGGCATTCCTATTACCAAAAAGATGTACTTCCGTAGTTTGTTTTTTTTTTCGTATCGTGAGAAATGTAAATTTTTCTTTGTGAAATGATCAATGATGTTTAAAATGGAATACTGAAACAACTTGAGTTTTCAGGGCATACTTTTGCATAAGACTTAAAAGAAAAAAAAGTGATTTAAAAGTATTTTTAAAAACCATTTTCAGTTTTTGTGCTCTTAAATTCAAGGAAATGAAATCATTTGTATGAAAAATCAATTCAAGTTTTTTCAGGTTCAAGTCATTTCAAGTTTTTTCAGGGGGGGGGGGGAATGGTGAGGACACAATGCAATTTCATCGGAAAACAGCAAAAACCACGCCCACTTATATGTAAATACATTGATTTCTCAAAGCCAGGGGGGGGGCAATTGACCCCCCTGCCCCCTTAAATGACGAGCCTGTGATAAATAAAATAAAAATAAATATTGAATAAATAAAATTATAAAATAAAATAAAATAAAATAAAATAAAGATAATAAAGAGCATAAGAGTAAAATTTTCTGATATAATGTCGGCCCCGCTTAATCGGGTAATGGATAATCAAATACCCTGCTTATAGGAATAAAATATCCCGGAATTGAATGTTTCCCATGCCATAGACGCAATGTTAAAAATCACTGCTTAAACAAATACCCCGCTTAATCGCATAATATTTTTTGGAACCGACAGTATTCGTTTAAGCGGGGCCGACAGTAATAATTTTACTACTCATATACGTTTATTCCCATGAAAAAACCATTGAGAAATTGTCGAAAATATCATCAAAATGGGAGAAAAAACTGTTAATAAAGCAAAAAATGAGAAAAAAAATGTTTCTCTTCACATTTGGTATTTTAATTACTTTTATTATCTTAATCATACTAAAAAATTGTCAAATTCTCTTTAATTATGAATTTAAGCGATTCGAAACATCATATAAGCATCTTTAACTACTTCTAAGCTAATGACACAAAAAAGAGAGGGAAATAAGGTTTATTTAGTTCTGTATCAACTTAGCATCACTATTGTTATTTCGATTAAAGCGTGCGAAATTTTCAGATACGGGCGCATCTCTTTTAAACTGTTGACAATGAATTCTCATTTTTTATCCATTATAACATCGCAAACATGCAGTTAACATTTTTCTAGCCGGTTATTGCCGGTCGTGCATTCTAAAATCACTCAAAGTGGCATAACCTTTTAAAGGTTTTACACCCGCCCGATTTATTTTTCTTTTTTCGCTTCTTCTCCATCTCCACCTTCAGTTACAACCTGAACTTGCAGCCAATTGTGAGAATAACGCCAAGGGGCAAAAATTGTGAAAAGATGCAGTAAGAAGAAAAAAAAAAAAAAAAAGAGTAAACGACTGCAAGAAAAAAAAAAGAGAAGAATGTGAGAGCAGTTTGCCAGTTGATTCTTTGTGCGCGAACAAAGAGGAACGCGGAGCTCTCCTCTGTCAGTGCTGAAGATGGACATTCCTTTTTAAATACAAATTTCATGCAAGAGAGATTAGTAAACTGAGATTGGCAGCGACATTCCCAAGCTACTTAAAATGGCTTTTAAAAAAGTGTAGGGAAACTCTTCTTCAATCACAAATCATATTTATTGCCATCTATGTGCCAGCGATCTGAATAATATGGTTTCCCCCTTTCACTTTAAGAAAATGAATGAGTTTTTTCTTTTTTTTTCACTTTTCAAAAGCACTTAATTTTACATCACAGTTCAAATTAGAGTTTATGATAGCAGAAATTTTTAATTTGAATCAAGGTTTCCTAGGTTCTTAACTACTGAAAATAGTTGACAAAAAGTACCATTTCAAATGTTAGGCGTGGCATTCAGGTCTTATCATTTACACGAAACTAAGTTTGCTAAGAGATTGTTACAGTTGCATAATACTTAAAATAACACTAATTCATTAATAATAAATAGTTCAATACTTTTTAAGAGATATATAAAACGTTCTTCGACTTTACATTAGAAGCAAGTAGATTTTAGAAAAAAAAAAAAAAAAAAATGCTGTAATGCAAAACGTTGCAATGAAAACTGTGTAAATAAATAAATAACAATAAAAATAATTTCAAAAAATGAAAAAAAAAATTAATAATAGAAATACAAATAACTTAAAGATTGAAAGAGAAAAATAAGAAAATTAATCCTTTGTTCAGGGCATTCAATAAACCTATTCTTAAGAGCATTGACATGGCATTAGGCTGTCTTACAGTTTCACATCAGAAGGTCTTGTTATTCAGTAAATATTAGTGGTCATTTGTGATCAGCTTTTTCATTTAAAGTTTCCGCTTAAATACACATTTTTCCTTTTAAAACTTACATTTATAGGTAAACAGTTTTTAAATAAAAACACCTTAAGGTCAACACAAATCCACGTGGCAGCCGATGTTTTCATTATCAAACAAAAAACATACACATTTCTAAAGCAGTCAGTCCTATGAATTCAGCGTTTCCGAAGCACGCACAGTGACAATAAGTTAAACGGAAAGTTTCGCGTTTTCCTCTGTCGTGACCGAAAGTTTTACCATTCCGGTTCAAAGTCTGCAGTAATTCCATCAGGTTGCAATACCTGTTTCTTATCGTTGTTTTTTCGAGTAGAGTTGATGCTGCAAACACCAAACCGACTTTGGAAATATTTCTCTTCCGTACAACGGTTAATCATGATGTAAGAATCAAGCTAATTGCTCTTAAAAAGACGTTATACGAAGTTTAACTTTCTTCATCGCTTATTTCCATAGAGATTCCCAGAGTGATGAAAAAGAAAAAAACTTGATAAAAATGATGAAAGTCGTGAGCACGAAGTTGTGATGCATTAAATTATTCGAAGGGGACAAAACAAAACAGAGTAAAAAAAGAAAGGAAGAAGCAGAATAAGAAAAAAAAAGAAACCTCATTAACGTTGGCCATATCAACAGAATCATGTTTATAACTTGCCGTTACAGAAAAAAAATGCTTTCCCGTGCATCATAAAATGAAAAATTACTTTAAAAAGTATTAGAAGTTTTTCGGAAAACATTTGTGAAATTTACTCAGCAGCTTTCATTATTTTGTGGGTATTACATTCAAAACACGAAAAGCATTTGATATGACAATTTTTTAACGATGTTATCAGAATTTAGTAGTAAATATTCAATCAAATAGGGGTGGTACAACATTTTTGGTAATTTTTAAAATTTTCATTGTCAAAATCACATGCTTTAATTTAAAATTAGAATTTTTTGTTAAGCTTTACAGCTATAGAGTCAGTTGTCTCAAATATCGCTAAGATCTATGGTCGACATTTATACGATGAAAAAATCGGTTCGTTTTGTAATGCTCTCGCAATTTCCCGAAAAAGTCTCCGTAAAGGAATGCATTCAGCACAAAAAGAAATGACGTCTTAGGTTGTTAACGATCAAATATAAACTTCTTCCAACAATGGAATGTTTTAATACAACAAGTCAATTAAAGTTTAAAAATTCATTTCCTAAAACAGGGCCCATGAATCCTGTAGCAATTGAATTGCAACTAGACATATTTACTGTGACTGGTGGGTTCAGTAAAGTTAGGAAAGGAGAGGTTATTGGACACACAAATAGTTTAATAACATAAACAGGATGATAAAATAAGTTTGGCAAAACCGCTGCTTACTAAGGATCTAACTACTGAATTACAAGACCCATTGCTAATTATTATTAATAAAACAGTTAAAGAAATTAATTTTGCAATCTTATATCACCAGTATATATCTGAAATAATTATGGAAATGTGACTCTGAGCATTCATTTAAAGGAAGGAGCCGTATTTATTATGATTGCTTTTTGAAAGCGTTTATAATATTTTGATCTTAGACGCAAGATCTCTGAGAAAACTCAGCCCAACTTCTCTTCAGAATACATTAGAGAGTACTATCTACTGTAAAAGCATACATGTATCGTTGAAATATTCAATGTTTAGAATAAAGAAGGTAATTTTAAATACCCGTATTTTAGTATTTTAACTCATTTTTGTGGCACCAGTTAACGTCTAGCTATTACTCGTTCAATTTTGGGACTATTCCGAAAATAATTGCTCTAAAAGTTTAACATCAAAAGCATTGCGTAAAAATGCATGCCATGTTGCGTAAAATCGACTAATTTATGAAGGTATCGTTAGCTGCTGAAATGAGTTTAAAAATTCAAGCAATACCAGAAAGTACATTTTGCAGTCATCATAAATTCCCCCCTCCCCAATTACGGCATTTATCACATAGTTAAATCATGGGAAGAAGAGGGACCACGTAACTGATTAGACGTGTTTTTTTGTCTCTGTAATTGCCATTCCCATTTAATGGCAGAACTTTTTCCTAAATACCAGCCGAATATTTTATTCAAATTTTAAAGAAAGGTTAATGCCTATTAAAGTAACTAAAAGAGTAAATAAATGAACAAGCAATTAAAAGACTGTTAGATGCGACTAAACATGTAACGTAAGATGTATTAACATGCAGTTCACCTCACTTCATCATCATAAACAGTCTGCTTCTTGAAAAGTGCTTAGACAACCTGTTTCTCCGAGACAGAAAATGACCTCTGTGAAGAGCAACTATATGGTATAGTAGTACGCTGTCATAAAAAAATGGAAAACAAAAAGGCTGGAGAAGGGGGGGGGGGAACAATTTTTTAAACAAATGTCTCTGATTTCTTCATCACTTTTTGAACAAACTCTTAAATATAGTTTTTGCTTACTTTTCAACCCATTCATGCCTACTTTTGGAAGCAAAAAAAAAAAAAAGGAAGATTCTACTCGTGCTCTGCCAACGCAACTGGCTCCTTGCCATTATCGCACCTATAAACCAACCTAGAATTATGTTATTGTTTTATGCAAATTTCAGTCTGGCACGGGTTGTTACTTAAGCATGAGCACCTACTCGAAACTGAATAAAAATAAAATAAGAGCTGACCTTGAAGGAAAACAGGTGAAAGAAGAAAGAAATTTAGTGCTATGTTAACTTGATTCAATAAAAACTTGTAATGCCTTTATGAAATTTTTTTTTTGTCTAATTTGGGATTCTTCCATAATTTTTAAAGGTGGAATATTTCGTAGCTTTTCATAAGGAAGATTTATAAACTGTAATGAAATAATAATGCATAAAAAGCAATTATTTTACATCGTCATATGTACAAATATTTTAATATGAAACACGAAAATTTCAAATGGTTTCTTTTGGATATTTCAATATAAACCTATACAACAGTACTATTTTAAGTAAAAGAAAAAAAAAATATATATTTCAAAACTAAGGATTAAATTTAAATATATATCTATTTCCCTCTATATGCATCATAAAAACGCCAAACGTGTTAAAAACATTAGTCATGAGACCATGGTGATTTCAATGAAAATAAGACGTTTTGAAATTCAATTTAATATCATCTGCATAAACATTTGAAAAGCTATTAAATATATTTCAAAAATGCTGTAATACATGCTTTCTGAAAAATAAACAATGCGTTTGCTATCTAAGTTAATTTTTCTGTCTCACTTAATAAAAAACAAACTTTTTCTTGCTTGGTACTTTTGAAATCCACAACTCAACTATTTTTTAACTAATAAGAAAGTTAACCATGATGTATGAAATGGTTTCCTAAATTGTGTTAATCATATGTTCTCATGAAAATGAAATATATATGTATTTGAATTGTAAAATATAAAGTTGATTTTTAGTTTATCAATTAAATGATTTTTTAAACTCAAGTGTGTATAGAATCTTAATTCTAAATGAAAAATGTCTAACAAAAACCTTTTCTTTTAAAATGAAAACATATGTTTTTATTGCTCTCGGCCACCACAAATGAGTGTTTTCCTAAAATAATATTCCGTCACAACGTAATAGAAACAAACAATACTTAAATTTTCAGTAACAAATGAAAAAGGTAAATGATTAAAAGTATCATAAATAAATGTTTCCCTAAATTTAATCAGATCGTTGTTATTAAAAAAGCATTTACTTGCTAGGAATATTTTTTGTCATGTTCAGTTTTTTGAAACTCTGTTGTTATTTATAGAGGGAAATTTTTCAATGATGATAGTAACAAATTCACTAAAATGTGGCCTTTTAGAAAGTAGAAGCAGAACTATATGGTTAGTTAACATTTAAAGAGTTTGTGTAAAGACTTATCTCGAATTATAACGCATTTTACACGCGGATTGGATTAGAAAAATTGAAACTGTTGCTACTTCGTGCTAATGTATCTTATACCAATAAATATAGTACTTGTTCGGTGATATTACAGCACTTAAAACTGTTAAAGAACCTCATATGTTTGATTAATTTCATATTTTCTCTTTTCACAAAACAGTTTTTTAAATATTTATTCATTTGCGCATGTATTAATCTTATAAATCATAGAATATTCTTTCATTTTGTAATTTATATTTTAAGTGCAATGAACATAATAAAATAACAGTAATACTAATACTGAAATAATGTTTTAGAGACAATCAGACAAACAATTACTAAAATAAGCTCACTGAAATGTTAAATTGTATGAAAATACGGAAAAAACTAACAATATACCGGATCTAAAGTTAATTCTGAGAACAACACGAAGAAATTACACGAGAAAAAAGAAACAAGTTTTCTAAAAACTTATATCAAAGGATTTTGGGAAACACTTTCGACACTGAAATATTGCTAGATATTTCCTGGATAATCGGCTTATGTTTCCACCGAGTTCCCAGAGTCAATGGAATGTGCGACATTTTCCAATAAAAACGCGACTATTTCATAGTAAAAAATTACGGCAGCAGTTACAGGCACAAGCTAAGGCTGATGAATCTTACAACCCAAGAGGTGAATCCCCTGTAAACGTCTTTTGGTGAATGGATAAAAGAGACCTTGAAATGAGTGTGAAAGATTGGAAAGCACAACCGAAAAAGAGAACGAAGAAAGGAAAGGCGAGTTATTTTCAACTGCAATTTTTCTTTAGCTCATTAGTTTGCTTCGTTTACTTAAAAAAAGAGAGAAAAAAAAGATTTCAAATTTTTAAACGCTTTTTAAAGCCTCAAGCTTGAATTTTATTTTTTTCGAGTGTTCCATTCAACTACTTCTGGTATATTTTAAAGAAAAATTAACACAAGCCTTGGTGACTGGCTGATTTACTTCCATACGTGTTTAATTATATTTTTCACATAATCAGTTATTTTGTAGCTAATTTTTTTCACTCACATGTGTTTTATAAACCTTTTCACATAAGCATTAAAATTGATTTGAATTATCTGTAAATATTTTTGTTCATAAAATATTTTTTAATTCGTTTTGATTCTATTTATGAGAGGGGGGAGAGCGTACAAGATCCACAACTTTATCTGAAGTCGAAAAGCTAAAAATAAGAATTACCTTGTCTTTTCGGAAAATGTTTTTCATTTCAGTTAAATTAACCAGTCAGTCGGACATATTCGTGACTGTTTCACTAAAAAGAATTTAGGCAACAGTTACAGGCACACTCTAAGGCTAATGAATCTTACAGTCCAAAGGGTGAATCCCCTGTAAACGTCTTTTGGTGAATGGAAAAAAGAGACCTTGAAATGAGTGCGAAAGATTAGAAAGCAGAACCGAAAAAGAGAGCGGACGAAAGGGTGGGGAAGCTATTTTCAACAGATGATGTCACTTGCTCAGGACGTTTTTTTTTTTTTGCTTCAGATGCTGAGCTAAGAAGCTATGAAAGAAACTGGGTTGAGTCCTTTTGCCGAGTTAATTTTGAGAAACTAGTTCATTTCCATTGACTTTCTGGGCTCTGTTTAAACACCTAATGCTTGCTCAAATTAAGAGACGTCATTAGTGCTAGGAGAAGATATTAAAAGCTTGACTCAGATTACTGACATCCTGAAGCTCAGAAATTTAAGCTAGGCTGAAGTATTTGTAATCTCAAATAAGTGATACAATATATTTTGGAATTTGAGTCATAAGACATTGGTTGAGCATTACTTTTTGTGGACAAAAGTAAAACTTCTTTTTTCTTAAAGGAAACTTCTTATCCTAATCGATTTTTTTAAGATTAAGAGAAGCTCTACAAATTAAAGAAGCTGTGCCATTCTGCCTTTTGATTTCATAAACAATTTCACAAAACTTTCTAGGCTCTCTTTAAACACCTAATGATTGCTCTTATTAAAAGACGTCATTAATAGTAAGGGAAGATAGTAAAGTCCTCACTCGACTACTGAGAAATTTATGCTGTACTGAACACCTTGTGACCTTAAACAAGTTATGCAATATTTTTTTTTTTTTTTTTTTGCAATTTCAGCCATGAAGCATCGATTTTATCATTAGTTCTCTCCTTGAACAAAGGTAAGATTTACTTTTAAAGGGAAATTGGTTGTCTAAATTGAATATCTTAAGAATAAAAAAAACTATACAAATTAAAGAAATTGTACCATCGTTCATTTTGATTTTATAAGCAGTTGGATCTTTCGACTCTTAGTTTTGAAGGAAAAAAAAACAAGCATCATAAAATAAAAATTAATTCCTATTATGAATAGCGATAAATAGTTTTGCTCAAAATGCCATAAAAGAGGAAGCACTAGGTACCCATTTAAAGATTTTGAAAAATCACCCTCATGATAAAATAAATGGTTGAATTTGTAAAAAAAATGAAACAATAAGCTTTACCGAGGAAGGTATAAAGCTGACAAGGGAAACTAAAAACAACTTTGACGTTAAGAAGGACGGTAAGGAAGAGATGCTTATAAAATGAGTATTGTATAATTTAAATAAGGAATTGAGAAAAAATGTTTTAGTGGTGGTAATTGTTAAAACTTATACATTTGATGATGAGCTAGAAAATAAATTTACGAAAAAAAAAAAGATGCCAAAATAAATGAATGGTTAGACAATGATTTGTGCATTCTAACAGGAAACTTCATACAATTAATTTATTCCTACTTTCTAATAACTCAATCATAAAAAAATTATCTATATTATTTCAATTATATTAAATAATTAGGATTTCGCGCACAGATTATCGTTTCCTTATATTGAGATCAATTTTTTAAAAAAGTACAACCTATTGTTAGTAATTAGAAAATACATTTCATTGCAAGTTATAAGAGGCAAAGTATTTTCAATTTCTTTCTGTAAAAAGTAATGCATTTAACGCTATATTAAGTTTTAAAAAATGTATTCAATTTTCATCTAAATCTGCGTATATATGAAAACAATTTATTGTTCCTCAAATCACGAGGAAGAGCTTGCTCTACAATTCATCATTTTTAATTTTGATCGCTAAAACTGAATAGAGACTGACCGATGCAATTCTGAGTGCGAAACATAAGGTACTTGAAAAGTACTTCTGAGAAAAAAGAGCCCCGGGCAATTAATTCATCGAAATACTTTCGCAGTTCATCGCGCTATGACCTTGTTAAAGCCCCATAGACTTGAGGCGGTGTCTCTTCCTCGTAATCGATAGATCGATGAAGCCTTGTGTTCAAGGTCAACATGTGGCACTCAGCTGCTCGGATTTCACGGATTAAAACTGAAACTATTGTTTTGATTTTGAGATCTGTATCGTTTTTTGGATTTTAGCTTCTACTTTAATATTTTGAATTAGTCACATTTTACCTCACTGTAAAACATGCATGCTGTTTTACAGTATAATACAGCTTATTTTACAATAATAAACTGTAAAAAAACTAATTTTACAGTAATAAACTGTAAAATTGCTACTTTTGCAGTAATAAACTGAAAAATTGCTAATTTAACAGTTGACTATCGTTCATTTTACAGTTTAAACAAGAACCTCTGCTGTCAGTATTATATTGTTGTTTTTACACTATAATGCATCTGAATTTTACTGCAGTAAACTAAAACTTCTAACTTTACTGTAAGAAACTAAAATTGCTAGTTTTACAGTTTATTACTGTACATTTTACTGTTTTAAATTGGAATCTCTGCTGTCAGTATTATACTGTAAAACCAACAGTTCATTTTTTGCAGTGCAAGGGTCTTTATTCATTATAATAGTATTAAGACAAATTTTGATAAAGCTGAGAGCAAATGTTGCTAACAAATCCAGTGAAACGAGAAGAGTTAGGAGAGTAAATTAATGGTGCTAATTTCTCTTTTTATATGTATTTTGAATCAAAAATATTCAGGGTAATTTAAGCAACAATGGAGTGTGGTTGAACAATTTTGGGCAGTCGTTTTGTAAATAATAACAAACTTAATGAATTACTTGAATCGCATGAGAATTTTGAATTTTTAATAATCTTCTCCAACTCTCAAAATAACAATCAAATTTAATTTAAAATCTCTCATACCTCTTCCCCCACATACAGTTACGTATTAATATATCAATTTAGGGAATGCTTTAATAGTTGTTTTCTTTGTCAGACAAATTTTAAAAAAGGAAAAAAAAAAAAAAAAATCATATTGAAACAGAATATGTATTCGAAATTCTCATGACGAAAATTGGCAGCTTCACTGAATGGGAATAAAACTCTATCGGAAAAAAGAGAAAAATAATCAAATTATAGTATAAGAAAACTAAAAAATACGCTTTTAGAGTTAATCAAACTATATTTGATGATACTCTAACTGATTTTCCTCTGATTTTCAAAATTATTGAATGTCCGTTAAATTTACATGCACTTATAATACATGAACATGTAATGGAGTTTAGCTTTTAATATTAACAATAGTATTAAATATATTACTTTTATATTTGCAAAGAACGTGAATTTTATCTTTTATTTAGAGTTACATACAAACAACTGAAACACTTAGTAATACATCAACATGTAAGATAGTTTAGCTTTCAGTATTAATAATAGTATTAAATATATTACTTTTATAGTTGCAAAGAACGTGAATTTTATCTTTTATTCAGAGTGACAGACGTACAAACAAACTCACATGTAAAACTAATAAAAGAGTATTAATATTTGATGTGTGAGATTTTCTTAAATTTACTTACAAGATATTTTTCATGTATTTCCATTGTTTCATTCGATTTATTTCCGATTAATGAGCTCTTCAATATTTGACCAACTGAGAAAATGAAAATAGAATAAAATAGCACGAAGAGAATTATTAGCTTTGAATCGAGTCATCTTTTTCTGTGACCTTGTTCAATCTATTGACACAAGATGTTCTACAACAAACAGACCTATTTTCTTGCTGTTTTGTTAGCTAATATGAAGACTGGAACGACATTTAAAATGCTTCTCTGGTTTGTTTCACTTATATTATAATGAAAGTCGGTTCGCCATAACAAAAAATCCCTTTATTCCCCAATTTTAAATCCTTGAGTTTAAAGAATTTTTTCTTTGGCTCATTAATATGCTTCATTTGAAATTTCGGGAAGATGATGTGCTTAAAAAAGCAAAAATAGTTACTAAGAATTTTATTGTTTTTGAAAATGCATATCATATAGCACGGCTAGATGCAACTACTATTTTCAGTATTTCTGCAATTGGAAGTATGCATCTTAGACTAACTGTTGCGAAACTAGATGTATTGCTAATTAAACGGGAACAGCCTGTATATTCTTCAAGTTGATAAATAAATTTATAACAACGCAACAAAGCTCCTTTCATTGAAATAAAGAACGACACCTACCGACTATTTCAAAGTGAGATTAGAGCAAACAATAATTAAAATAATAAGAAGAAATTAATGTTTTCAATTTAGTCGTAAAAAAACATTTCCTGTGTGACTGAACTGGACGAGGATTTTTTGTCAAATGCTAATTGAATTTCATTTCGGGCTTTTACGCAAGAGAAGTAATGTTTTTATTTGAAAATAGAAAATTCCAATTTCTCACGTGATTACGTACCAATTTTTTTTAAGAAATAGTTTAAGTTATTTGGGTTAATAGTGTTCTTATTTTGTTACTGCGGTCATGAGATATTTTGCTGCTTTTTGCTTGGAAAAGTCGTTTTCTAGTAAACTAGCCTATTTGGGAGTCTTGTTATTTCTTCCTCTGTATTTTGTTGGGCGGATTTTTCAAAAATTGTAATCATTTCCTGCTTCGAACAAACGAAATTTAAAAATACGTCAAGGTTATATATACTACTAATAGAAAACGTTTAAAAATTAAATCCTAATCTTATTTAATGCACTTTTCAAAAATTCAATGATCTCTAAAATATTCAAGAGAATTAAATATTCGTTTCACTGTTAAAGTATATCTACCTTGACAATATTTTGTTATTTCTTACTGTCCTAGCATGTTCAATGTAACTCAAAGGGATGATTTGGAATAAGCAATCGTTCAACATTTTATCGCATAACTGAGTAAACACATTTAATACATGACGAAGGAATTCAAATTGGTTGATTTTATATTTTTATGTTAAATGTTTATATGTTTTCAAGTCAGTCTATTCTTCTTCGCATTTATTTGTTGCCATTCATGCGTAAACATATAAAAATTGTTTGTGTGTGGCATGTCAAAAAGCAACAAAAATTACAAACTTATACAGTATTTAATTTTTAAGCGACCAAGTTTGCCGTATAGAATTCAGAAAAATATTATTGCAACATTTATAGACCTTTAAAAATACTTTTTCCTCCCGTGGCTTAGCTAAGTTATTCTCTCACTAAAGGAAACTACGGGTCATAAATTTTGCAATAACGAACAATAGTCTACGACCTGTCATTCATGGCCATGAGCTAGTGTGAAGCATGGCGGTAGTACGGGAATAACACATTTATTGGTATTGAGAATAGTTACTCCCGACGAGCATATTTTTTTTGAAACAGCTGATCGTGACGATTGTTTCAAAACATGGTTCATGCTTTAAAAAACCAAAGAGAAAGTGAAATTGTATGTACTTTCTTTTTGCTTTCACGAGGACTCTTTTTTTTTTTCATAGATAAACTCTTGAAGAGAAACGTTTTCTTTATTGTAACACTTTTTTTTTCAATTTTATTTATTTGTTTTTATGTTATTCTTTTATTAGCCATTAAGGCACACCTGCAGTAGTAAGTGCTTTTCACGTTTGCTGTTTTTAGAAGGAAATTTATTCGCAAATTATGAACATTGTTGCATTTTCAAAGTTTTGCAAAAAAAAAATCTTTCGATTTGTCATCGTATCCCATTCGGTAGAACTTTTGTTACAAAAGAATCTGCTTAGAAAAAAAAACAAATACTTATCTCTAATGATTGAATGAAAAAAAAAGAAAAAGAGAGAGAGAGACTTATTTAGTTTACTCACTTCTCTTAATCAGCTGTTACATGAGTTAAAAGCAGAATAAAACTAAGGGAGGTAATTGAAACTTTATAAGATGATTTTTTTCAAATTGTAAGTAAATGTAATAGATACTACGCAGTTTATTAGAAGTAAATACTTAACCAATTGAGAATAATTCTGCAATGCATAAACTAATTGTTACCTTTAATTAAAATGTGTAAAAAATTATTAGTAATCAATGATAACATGATATAACAATACGATCAAGGCTGATTTTCCATTGGCATCTCAAGAGCAAAGAATAACTGCTAAAAGCAACACGTGCAAGCATAATGCGTGCAAAAACTGCACATGACATTTATTGATTAGTCTTGCGAGCGCATATGTGATAACACTTTAAGTAAATACAGACTGTACCGTGAAAAATGTGAGCAAGCTATTTACGTACGGGTTGAGTCATGCGTGAAGTTCCTACCGGCTTGCTGCCTCAGAGTGTACAGGTTATTGAATAAGGTAAGCAAGAGCCGTGCGGAAGAAAGTGTTTTCGCAAGTATGTGTACAGGCTAGCACACAAAGCGTGTGCTAGCACACAAAGCGTGTACGAATGTCGGTCCCTAATGCACCTGGGGATAAATATTTCTACTTATTATAATGTCTGTTATACAGAAGATCCCTGATAGATAAGCAAAAAGCCACACAATACAGACTTCTGTTTTAAAATAAATAACTACTCTATTGTTGATTATAAATGTAAAAGAGTGTTATTTCAGATTTTATAATCACTAGTAATTTAATTTATCTTTATAGTTTATTTTAAGCAATTCTTTTATTAAAGCAAATAATTAAAATAAATATAAATTGATTCTAACATCTAGCTTTAAGTGCTGTTACTGAATATACAAGTAAAACTTAATTTCAGAGTTATTAATAAATTGTAGCATTATATTTTCTTAAGCCACAATTACTGATTTCAAGTAATAATGAATTAAATACGAATAAACAAATACCTACACAAATTAAATTTTAAATCATATTTTGATTTTAAAAAATCTTTTGTTCACTCAATCATTTGATATTTTTCAGAGTTCACTTTTATTTACATTTGATTAAACTTCTTTTATAAAGGTTTTTACTGACATTTTATCCATGCATGATTTTTTAAAATGAAGTTTTTCTAATATTTGAACGTTCTCATCCAATCACCTTAAATGTATTTCAATATTAGTACAAGATTTTTTTTGACATTCTCTGCATATATTTTAAAAAAGTTCAATAAAACTATTTTGTAAAACGTCTTCTTCACTTAAAAGAAAATTTGAGAACCTTTTCAAAAAAAAAAAAAAAAAAAGAAACATCCACTCACCTTCTTTTATATTCATTTGCAAGATTCTTATAATATTCTATTGCTTCGTCTTTTGACGCGAATTCAAGCACTTTTTCTTCCATTTTGGAACAAAAATGCAAAACAAACTCAGTTCACGTACACTAGACAGTCATTCTTTCAAAACACAAAGCAAACAATAACAACTCTTGAAAACCACAACACTCTCCAACCGCCCGCACCGTATGACAGCAATAACACGTCTGGCACTTCTTCCTCAAATGAATCTTAAGTCGTTAGAACAACAATAAAAAAATTACAATAACCGAAGAGCAAAAAACTGGGGTGACCACTAGAAATCCCTTTCCCACATTGTGTAGGTCAGGGCTGGTTTTTTCTATTCCTTTTTTTTTTTTGTTTTTTTGTTTAACTCTCCAATTAATGTTCACCTACTGGTGAGGGAGGAGAGACAAAGAAAAAAAAGAGCCGAACCAGCAGAACCGTTGGATTCGCCACTAACGTTTCCACTGAAATGGAAAAGACAGCTGCTTAGTTTGATGTTCTCGTGGTCACGGATGCTGAGTTCTTGGCGAACATTGGCTGGATGACGATTCGCCAAGACAGATCTTTATCTTTAAATACCGACATGATAGCAGGAAAATCTAAAGATAATAGCTGTTTTCTCAGAAGTTTCGTTTTGAGTGTTAATTTGAAAGTGAAGTCGATGTTAGATCTAATGATTCTTTCAGGCACGTAGAAAATTTTACGAAGTTTTGACTTGAAATAAATGTGTATGAAATTTATTCAAATAATATTGAATAGTTTTAAATAAGTGTTAAATGTAGAAATCAAACACTCTTTAAAATGAACACTGGGCCACATGCATAAGTTTTAACCTTAAATTTATTCTTTATCTTGTTTGAAAGAATTTGTTTTGTAGGGGGAATTTCATTTTATATGTCTTCATGAATATCTTCTTGATATGAGTGCGTCTCATTCTAAATACACACTTATTTTGATTCACCGTCACGTATGGAACAATTGGATTAAATTGTCTCTTACCTTTTTATATGCGTACAAATCATTAGGGTTTGAAAGTTAAAAATTTGCTGACCTAGTGAAAATATTTTGCTTGTGTGATTTGTTGAGCAAAATAATTAAATAAATAAATAAATAAATAAAATAAAATAAATAAAGGAAAAAAAAATGAAGGTTACTTATCCCAACAGGACACACTTTTGCACATCTCTATCAGACTTTTCAATTCTAGCAGAACATCGTTCGAATCTACTTCTGAATTTGTAAAGAAATATATTTTTTCTTTAATACTAATTATTTTCTAGTTATAGTTTCAAAAAGAAAATATTGGGCCATTCCACACTAAACCAAACATTGTGTCCTGTTGTGACAGATCTATATTTTATTTCAAAAGTGAAATTTTTAAAATGTAATATGCGAACTTGTTTTGCCTACGAAATTGCATATTTATGAGTGATTTCTACGATTAAATGTTCTTAAGGTTACGCTGAATGCTTGGACGATGTGTAGAGATAACTGCGAAGTTGTGGGAGAAATGTATTCATTGCACGTGCAGCTTTCCTTATAAAACTTTCATTCACAACTTTTCAGAGCATCTTTGAACGCTTTGATCTGATTGAGAGGTTCTGTCCTATTCAAACTGCTGTGTATTATATTTAACAGACGAATCGTACAACAATAACTTTTTTTACTTTCATTTTAATCAAATTGTGTTTGCTTTTTTTCCTAAGAATTGCTGATGGATATAAAACCAATTATGTGCTCAAAAGTTCATTCCACAGAAAAGCAGACTTTTTATCTTGTACGTGACAGCTCTTCATAAAATTTAAAAAAGTGTAATAACATTTTTTTAATATAGGAAAAAGGCACCAGTGACTGACATTTTAAGAAAAGTATTAAACATATTTATCGTTTGCCTTTTTTCAAAATTACTTTTATCCGTGGTTCTGGTTTTCAATACATAAGTGAACTTTCAAATTTCTTTTTGGAGCATTACTCATATGGTGACATGCTGTTTTTCAATTTTATGTATATTTTTCTTTTGTTATTTGAGCTTCATAAGTAACTGAAATTAAGAAACATTTTTGATGATAATAGATAAAGCGTTTTTTGTCCAAGAAACTGGAAATGAGGACTTGAGTAGAAAAACTTATTATTTTCTTTGACTGATATTTTTTATTGAATAACTTAAAAAAAATTTCCGGTTATTAAAGTTTAAAAATGCATTATACATGGTGGTAGGTAACAGATGCTCTGGAATTTATTTCTAAGGATGCTTCTTTGCAATTTCGTATAAGAATCGCAAAAAAATACTAGAAAATTTAATTTGATAGAATGAAGGGACAAGACTTCTGAAACAGCTTAGACAAAGATCCCGCTTAAGTATTTTTGATAATGACTGATCCTTTATAATTGAATATAATGTGTTGTTATTCCGTGAAAATGGTTGAAATACTACTAAGCTTATACATTCAAATAACCAGGATATAAGAAGAATCATGACGTTTTTATAATTAAAATCAAACGTTTTTGAGTTTAATCGGAATTTTTTGATTTAAAAAATACTTTAGAGACTTCAGCTATCAATTAATTCACTATTATTAATTTAGATTTTACTAAATTTGTGTGTGTGAAATTGATATTTTTAAATTACAAAACCATTCTATTTTAAGTACTACTTCTCCAAAAATTTCATAATCTCATGTAAAACCACTTTAATACAAATCAATGGTTCAAATCAAAAATATAAATAGTAGTACTGGCTGCTATGAAATAATGAGGCAGAGAAATTATGGCAGTGAAGTGGCATGTTTCTAAATCCTACAAAGACCTTCTCCTACAAGGAAGTGGTGAAAAGTAATGTTGATTTTTTTCTTCGCATTCTCTTCTGGTGTTAAAAAGCGATTGCCAAGAAAAATTTACGAAATATATTCATAAAATACTGCGCGCGTGAAATGTTAATGTATTAACAAAGTTTTTTTTTCTGAGCATAACTGCATATATCTGCAAGAAAGACAATATTTTTAAATTTAAGATAAGTTCAGTTTTTCACGAAGAAACAACATAATTTATCTTATTCGTGATTGCAGCTGATATTTTGAAAGCTGAATTTTAGAACATAAGTGTGGCTTTGCATTGTCAATGCACGGTTGTTTGGCATGTAGAATCACGATGTCAGTGCTGAACGAACAGGAAACAATAGTATATTGTAACCAGCAAGCTCCTTCAAGTCTCGTGCATATTAATATTGTATGATTCTTGAATGCAAAGCTTTTTACATTATTTTCCCGGAACGAAAAATTTATTCTGTATTTTTAAAGGACACTACGCGATTCCAGATTGACAATGATCAAACTATAGTTTGTGTGGGGAAGTAAATTTAATTAAATGCTACTATGAAGCATTATGGGTATCTGCTATTTTCGTGTCATCGTAATTGCTTTTTTAAGTTCTTGAAATCTTTTCAGACTGTTTAATTTTCTACGCTTTTGCTTGTAGTTCAAAATTAAAATAAAATTTCACAAAATACAAATTAAATAGCAATAAATAAAACATATCATGGAACAAAAAATTGATAAATAAATAAAAATAAATAAAATAAAATAAAATTAAATTAAAAATTAAAAAAAAGAAAAGCAATAATGTAGAATATGTTGAGCACTTGTAGAGTTTTTTTCTCAAAAATATCTGAACATTAAAAGAACTTCTAAATTTCTCAGACCTATTTCCTCTGATGCACACAAATTGAATGCCTATTCTTTCGAAATATTAAAAGTAATGCAATAGAAATAAGCATGCTTAGAAGGTAATTTCTTTAATGCTATATTAAAAGTTGTTTGTCTGTTTGCATTTCTTTTGGTTGCTCTCAATTTAAAAAGTTCTATTTGGGTGTGGTAATTTTTGTGGTTTAAGTGAAGCCCGTATTTTTCTTTTTGAGACATCGTTTTAGAACTCTCTTAGTAAAAAATAACATCATGGGCGTTAGCAGCTTCGAGATAGGGGTAATTTCTTATTCAGTTTGCTCACTTAAAACTGTTTGCTTTGAAGTGTTTCATGAACTTATTCTTTCAGAAAATTAGTTTCAATGGCGAAGAATCGAAATCTTTTCGCTTAATTCGCATTGAGCAACTTCAATAGAAAAATCGTTTAGATAAAATAACTAAAGTAGATACCAGCAATAAACTTTAATGGATCAAAAAAATAAAGCAAAAACCATAAGTTTCCCTTTTGGTTCCAAAATAAATATGATTTTGGCGAATTCACACAATGATATTCACTTTCGAACTTAAAAGCAATTCAAGACGATTGCTCCACGTGCTCTAATTTCTCGATGAGATTCAGAAAGAGATCAACTAATGCACTTTTGTTTACGAACGTTAATATGCAGCCAAAATGAAGAAGGTTTGAAATTTCTTCGATGAGACATTTCGAAATTAGTATTTTTTGTTTAAAATTTTAATAAAACATTGAACCTTCCCTCCCACAATTTCAAGATTTGGTAAAAGCTTTTCTAGGTGCATCAGTACCTGACCCTTCAAGTTACCTGTAACCGAAATTTCGTATTTCTGGACCTTTTTTTTCCTTCTGGCCAGGAAGTGACCGGTTCACAAATACATGCAAACTCTTTGTTTCATTAATACAGCTTGTTATTTATCGCAAGGCACGGTGATTATTATTTTTTTTAAATTCAAATTCACGATCGAATTGTATCTATTTAGTTTAATTTACTTAGAAAAAGTCCTGCCATTACGCATATTTTGATATTAAAACCAATTAAAACCAAACCTGCAGCTACGAAGCATTTATGAAGCAGAATTTTAGAATTCGTATATTTCATCCGAGAAGTTTTGCTGAACGAATAGTCATAGCAATTCAGAAGAAAATATTTTATATTTTTAACTGACCTATTTAAAGAATTCCACAGTGTCAAACAAAGAGGCACGGGAGACCCAGGAGTGAAAAAGTGCCAAATAAAGATAACGCATTGCAATGGAAGATTTTTAGGTAGGAGATTCTTTTAAAATCAGATTTTGGTTGGTGCGGACGTTTTTCTACGGAGTTTTGCTTTGAATGAAAAAGGTTTAATTAGGCTCCCGCACGGAATCATTCTGCTGCGGGTTGAAAAGTCATAATTCCTTCCCTCTTTACATACACTGTAAAAATAGATGTTTTTACAGTATAATACAGCTCATTTTATAGCAACAAAATTGCAAAAATTGATAATTCTACAGTAATAAACTGTAAAATTGCTGCTTTACAGAAATAAACTGTAAAATTGCTAATTTTACAGTTTATTACTGTGCATTTTGCAGTTTTAAACTGGAACCTATGCTGCTAATATTATTATACTGTTGTTTTTACAGTGTAATACAGCTAATTTTATAGCAATTAACTGTAAAATTGTGGTAATAAACTGTAAAATTGCTACTTTATAACTGCAAAACTGCTAGTTTTACAGGTTATTATTGTGCGTTTTAGTTTTGAACTGGGACCTCTGCTGCCAGTATTATACTGTAAAATCAACAGTTTACTTTTTGCAGTGTAGGAATCCCGTTAACGGAGAGGGAAGAGCTATGATATCACTCTGAAACGAAGTTATACCGATTTATTTTGGAATATTGCCTTTAAGTCACTTCTGCAATGAAGCGTATCCAGTTAGTGGTGACAGTGGTGAGCTATTAAAGCTCCATTGATACAATGTTGAGCTGTAATACTCAACAATTCACATTTTTCCCGAAATTTAGCAGATAAAGAGTCTTAAACTACAATGCTCTTCACCAATAAATTATTCACCCCATAATCTACATCTGAGATGAAAAAAAAAATTTATTAATCACTCGTAACTGATAAACATATATTTTATTATGTTTGTTTTTTAACGCTTCGATGGGCTAAACAGATGTCATAGATTGCGAACTATCAGTTGATGGAATTTCGGGTTTCTTCTTCTGGTTCCTTTTCTAATCTATGTAACTTTTCGAGAAAGACTCTCTTCCCTCAATGTAAACATCGAAGCCAGTCAACCATGGGCCTTAAATCGGAAAGTGAATTCGGATACTCGTATTAGCTACTGCACGCACTGAAGCGCTCAATTTGTTCTGCAGTTTGAAGACGGTTGTGATCAAGTTATGCTTTTGGAAAGAATGTTCTAGGAATATATAGTTTCTTCCTTTACGAGAAAACTGCGTAAATGTCAATGCCAAGATCTCAATTTTTCTTTCAGAAATCACTTTATGGAATGCTTTAAGCGATTTCTTACGATTTTGTTTGTTATTTAAGAAATACTATATGGTTTGGTAAAGGCAAAAACAATAGATGCACTCGTGTGTGTTTTCTTTTTCAGATACAGTTTAACTTCTTTAATCTGGAAAAGTAGGAGATCCAGGTGGTCTTATTTCATGAAACTACGGATCAAACAAAATAACCAAGAAATTGAGCCAAGGTACAAAGACACACACAACTGCACTCATGACAAGTTGCATTTTGAATTCAAGAGAAAGAAATATATAATTGCATAAGCTAAAATTACAACAATACATTACAGAAATGCAACATATGGCCTACAAAATTAAATTATTGCTCTTACTCGTGTTTCAAATTGATATTATGTACATCTGTATAGCTAGCCAGCCATCTTGTCTAGTGGTTAGAGAAGTCTGACCCGGACGAGAAGACTCCGGGTTCGAATCCCGGCTTGAGCACGGATGTACTTTTCCTCTCCTTTCTTTGTGTGATCGTGTTGTTGTGCTGTGAATGATTGCCTACCCTATAAACGGTTTCTTACAGCATGTGTACAATGTAGAAGTCGAACTTCACGCCAATTTACAGTACAGTTCGGAAAGTGAAGCAGCGCACTTCAAATAGACAGCCTAGTTGGCACAAGACAGCAACATATAAATTGCTACCCGAATTAAATAAAGCCTGGTTTATTAGGGTTCGGATTAATAAGGGTTTTTTCTACGTAAGAAAAGTTTCCTTTGCAAAGCAATAAACTTTTTCAATAGAAGCCTCTTTTTTTTTCTGCCGATAAGTGTGTCTAAGGCATACGCTCGAGTTAAATCCGCTGTTTTTTTAAAGCTTACTTTAATAATAACTATCTACTAATTAAAATATAACTTAAATAATTAGGTTATTAGTATTCACATTTCGCAACGGCGTGTCTGAAAAGTTTCACGTGACATTTCACGTTGGTTCAAAACGTGCATATTAGAAGGTTAATGCAACGGGTTTCATCAAGCCGCTTGTTTAGAAGCATAGAGTTCAACTCTCTGAATATTAATTTTAGTTTTTGGAATCATGCAATAACTCGCCAAAGGTTTCGAAATAGTTGATCAAAATTTTATGAAGTGTCTGGGAATTACAGAATTGTTCATTTGCATTTGGCTTACACCTACTTTATAGTTATCTCACCTTAATTCTTAAAATATAGAGAAGTAAATAATCGCCGCATCTTGTAGCAATTTTCTTTCAAACTTCCAAAAAATGCTATTAATATTTTGAAAATTATTATTTCCGAGGTTTCTTTCGCAGTAGGTTTATGAGACCCTAATAGATTGCTTGAATGTACCGATAAACCTTGTAATTTCAAGCAAAGCATTTTCTTCCATAGTACAGGGTTGGATGGAATTTTGCATTACAGCCTCGTTTCGGTGTGATTAAATCTTTAAAAAATAACAACGTTACGTAAGGACGAAAAGCAAAATAAAAATAATACGAATAACAAAATAAAAATTGGAATAATAATAAATGTAATTAAAAAACAAAATAAAAATTGGAATAATAATAAATGTAATTAAAAAACAAAATAAAAATGAGAAAAAAACCAAACAGCAACACTCAATTGCAAAATTTGTACTCTATGTTAAAGCTATGGCACCTTTATGCTGACCTTTTGAGAAAAAAATATTCAACATAATTCTCCTCTCCATCTCTCTTCAACAAAAGATTCGTTATTGCAACAAGAACATTAAACTATTTTATCACTTTTTCGAATCTACGTATCGTTTTGATGATCCCTTCAATTCATAACGAGAGGAGAGGTAGAAAAAAAATCGATGGGAGATAAACCGTTATTGTAAGGCTTCTCTAAGGTAAAAGGTTAGTAACGGTAACATATTCCAGGATTAACTGTTGATAAAAAATGCGATTGGAATGAAAAATGCATGCGTGACTCATCCCTCCAATTCCGAAATCTTACTCAGACAACTTTTATATGCTTCGTGTTTTCAGAAATTTCTTACGCATACTCGTTTTAGACAAATGCTTGATGAACTTATGTAGTTCACACTCCTAATACATTAATGATGGAATTATTTTTACTAACAAATGCAGGTAATTATGACATGACATCTGGCACAGACGAAAAAATATATTCATTTGCTAGCTCCTGTTGCATTTTTCAAAAATTTCTAATTCGTTTATCGTTTTAGTCGTAATTTTTCTAAATCGCCTTTATATTTGGTTCTGTGTACCTTTTATGCAATTTAAATACAGTCAAAACTCGCTTGCAAAGAATTACTTCCAAAACGAACTACATTTCTGACTTCAGATGTCCTATTGGTTGTTTGTTAGATAAGACGAACTGTCTGTCCGTGAAAGCCTTGCCTAACACTCGAGAACTATCGCACTTAAAAAAGGGGGTGATGGGTTGTGAGTGGGAACTTTCCGAAGTTTTCCATTTAAAACTTGCATTTTTGCTCTCCTGTTGACACATTTAACTAAACTATGTATTTGAAATTAGCATCGTTCCACGTTGTTTGAAATGACTCAAAATGATTCTTATTATTCTTCCCCATATTGTTTGTTATCTTACCTATCACCCCAATTTTGGTAAGATCAGAGAAGACCTGACGCATGCGTAAATACGCGGAAGGATTTACCTAAGAAAATCATGAACGAATCAACACGAATTGCTTTTAAAGGTTCGTTGGAATTCGTTTATCGAGGTTCGACTGTGTTTAAAATATAAGTCATATGTGTTGATGCATTGTATATGTTTAAGCGGTTCCATGTTAACTAGGCCATGTGATGAATGTTTTCTATCCGAAAGTATACGTAACAGAAACGTTTAAATACATCTTGAACTATTTTAGATGATAAAATGATAGCAAGCATTATGTTTAAATTCAGCTAAACACTTAAAAATAAGGCGTTTAGTATTAAAATTGGTGCCAGACCAATCCACAAGTTTTCAAAAGTATTTTTCTTTCATAATTTGATACTTCTTTGTCGATTACATCACAACACAAAACAGATTGGAGCAAATCCCTCTTAATCAGGTTGATAACCGCTACTAAAACCTCACTTTATTCCGAAAACAGCCGAGTTGCCGGCCACCGTTTCTAGTGGTCAGAAAAGTCTGATCAGATAGTGAGGTTCTGGGTTGGAATTCCAGCTTGGGCATGTATGTACTGTCTCACTCCTCTGCTTGTCCTTTCTTTGTTTTATTTCGTTGTCGGGCTGTGAAAAGTTGCCTACCCTATAAGCGGGACCCTATGGCATGTGTGTACTGTGGAAGTCAGACTTCACACCAAACTACCGTACACTTGGAAGAGTGAAGCAGCGCCCCCCAAATTGTCAGCGTAGCTGGCACAAGCCAACAGCAACCAGCTCAGACAATGCTTCAGTCATCTAACAACGTACCGTGTGACATCAACAACATAATAACAATAAAGTGCTTAAACAAGTTACATTTTTGATTGTACAGGCCAGGAAAGCATGGCATGGAATTGAGCATGGCATAGAATTGAGATACCACATGAATTCAAATGGAAATAGAATGAAAGGGGAAAAAAGAAGAAGAAAAGGACCTATGTAGTTCAAAACCAGCTCCAGATTATTTTGATCTTTAAATAATTAAGACAGTACTGTTAGTTTAAAAAAAGCAAAAACAAAAGTCACGCCGTCGAATAACAAATTTTTTTTTCAAGCAAAAAAGAAAAGAAAAGTAAGAAAAAGGAAAACCCAAAGGAAAAATTTAGTGAATAAAATATGAAATGTTCCTTGTGTCTCTTGCAATTTTTTCAAAAAAAAAAAAAAAAAGACCGAGCCCTGAGATAATCATTTTTTTTTCATTTTTCATGGAAAATAGCAGTTTGAGTACATTTAGAATAGTGGCCAAAAATATGTGTTAATCTACTAATTCATTTTATTTATTCTTACTGTTCCTCTCCATTTTCTTGGGGGAGGGGGAGGAGTGTTGCTTACATTGCACATTAGTGCAGCAGGATTAATCTACTAATTAATTTATTTATTCTTACTGTTTCTCTCCATTTTCTTGGGGGAGGGGGAGAAATGTTGCTTACATTGCACATTAGTGCAGCAGGATTAATAAAATATGAAATGTTCCTTGTGTCTCTTGCAATTTTTTCAAAAAAAAAGAAAAAAAAGGCCGAGCCCTAAGATAATCATTTTTTTTCATTTTTCATGGAAAACAGCAGTTTGAGTACATTTAGAATAGTGGCCAAAAATATGTGTTAATCTACTAATTCATTTTTATTTATTCTTACTGTTCCTCTCCATTTTCTTGGGGGAGGGGGAGAAGTGTTGCTTATATTGCACATTAGTGCAGCAGGATTAGAAATAGTACTTGAACTTGCAGATAAGCACACGTTACACTTGAAAATGAAAGAAAGAAAAGAAAAGGAAAAAAAAAACTGAAGCTAAATTATTTTTGGACTTCCGACTCTAAATTAAAAGTGGTCAATGGCCATGTCTCATTAATTGCTTCATTTTTTTGCCCATATGAGTCTCTTTAAATCGGTATGCCGAAGATACATGTATCTTATCTTCCATATCAACGACAGACCAGTCAAAAACCCAACTTCGTTACAAATGCAAAGCAATTAATGCCAGATAGTCTTTTAGCCGTTGGCAATCGCGAGATTTTCAAACCGTTACAATGAACGGAGAACATGTTGGTACAAGGTTTGAATTCTTACTGGGGAACTGAATTGATAAGAGAAAGATACCTGTAAAAACGAGAAAGGCTCTATTTTGTCTACAATTGCCTATTTTCCATCTTGATAACGAGTTAGGAAAATGAATGGAACTTAATTAATTTATGGATAATAGTTAGACATTGTTTTTCTCCAAACTGAAACTTAAGCTATCTGTGTTCTACCCATAGAACTTCAAAGGAATGGATCAATTAGTTTCGAGCGAATGCTCATTGTACGTGGAACATTTTTATCTTTATTCGTGATTATTCTTAATTGTTCTCATAATTTTTTGTTCTCATGAATTTTTTTCTCGTCTTACACGATTTGCGCCAAATAAAGGAAAAGTCGTTAATTAGCAACATAATAAAAGTACAACGAAACAAAACACTGTCAATTGATGTTTTGAAGCTAATAAGGGTAATCAATAAAAACAATTACACTGAGTGACGTGAACTTTTGACACATATCGCTCACCAGCAACGATAGCGGCACATATCAAACTAAGGATTTTTAGAAAATCAAAATTTTAAGTTACAATAACTTTAAATACTCAAACCCAAGTCGTGTATTATACTCAAAGTATTTATGTTACGATTACTTATTGTTCTTTTTTACAGCCTAAAATAGTAATGTGTAGTTAAAATTCGCAAATATTTTTAATTAATTGAAAAATTTTAACCAACACTAGAGATGAAAATGGTCGGAAATAAACCGGAAACTTTCGGAAAAAACCGTTTTTTTTTCCGTTTTTTTCCGAGGAGGTTTATTTCCACTCCGGAAAAATTTAAATTATCAAATTTTCAGTAAAATGAAATTAAAATTTTCAGCATAAAATGATAAATTTAGAAATTTATCATTATTACGCTGTTAGAGCTGAGAAATTTTAATATATGAACATTGTTAAAAAATAAAACTTTAACTTAAAGTTCAAATTTTAATCCAAAAAATATTTGATCACACTTGTTGAATGCATATGCATATTTATATACTCATATTCCCAGTTTAAAATTCGTTTCAACTTTTCAAAATTTCAACCAATACTTACCTTTGCTCTCAAGGGTCAAATGCAGCCTCAGAGAAAATTTATTGCTTGAGTAGAACCATTATAGATATTTAAAAAGTTTTACCCTTCAAATGTGCTTTTGTTTAGAAAATAAAAAATGATTATGGCAATTTTATCACAAGCAGATCTTAAATACAATTCTTGCTTGTTCTTATTACTTTGAATCTATTATACTGTAATTACCTTTTAAAAACATTGAGCAAGAAACTTTACTAAAAAGTTTTGAAAATAGTACAGATTTTTTATTGTTATAAATTTACATAATCAGTAAATTAAACACAATTTAAAAGTATTTTTAAACATACTCTTTTTGTTTAAAGTTAACTTTCAGTTAAATTTGAAATTTCATTTTCATCTTTTTTCATCAATAGACACAGTGGATTAATAATAAAAATAAATGTGTAAAAATATTGCTTTTAGTTGCTAAAGTTCTGCGCAAAACTGAATTTACTTTACTTTATAATTAAAGTAAATTTTAGGTCAACTTGGAATTAAACCTCTTTTGTTGTAATTAATCCTGCTCCATTTCAGAATCTGAAAAAATTGATTCCACGTTGCCAGGAAAGGAATATTCACTCTAAATCCTGGACTCTTCGTCAAATAGACTCAAATTGCAGAAAATGGCTACCAGTTTTTCCACATTATCCGTAGTCAACCGATTTCGGAGCTTATAGTTTTCTATAAGAAAGTTTTTTTTTTTTTTAAAGTCATTTAATTTTTATTTGGATTTAGATTGGGTGGGGAAAAACCAGAACTCAATAGTTTTCAATTTTAGATAGTGAGGTTATATTGCAAGGGAGAAAAATCATTCTGATTTTTCTTTCAAACATTATTATTGATGTTTGAAAGTATCTATACTTATTATTTTAAGTTTTAAAGGCAGTCTAAAATAGAAATTTTTTTTGTAAGGGTTAGACACACTTTATCCAATATTAGCAGTGAAATGACTATATGATTTATTTGTGGGGTTTGACCAAGAAAGCTTTGAGTCATAAAACAGAAAGGCTATTTTTTTCCTATTCAAACCTACCTAATTATGTGTATTTCTGTCATCAGGAAAAATAATATGTGTTGATTGCTAATGTTTTTAATGATTAATCTTTTAAATGGTCCAAGAAAAACAAAACTATTAAAAAATGCTTTTTTTAATTGTAAAAAAGTCAATTTTTCATTTTTTTACACTTTTTCCGGAAAAAAACAGGAAAAAAAAACGTTTTTTTATTCCATCGCTTCAAAATTTCTGGAAATTTTACATCTCTAACCAACACAAACACTATTAATTATATCATTTATAACGGTACCCTGCACAAGTTACGTAAACTTTGTGTCATTATCTCCACGAGAAATAGCACTGAATTCAGATTTTAAAACAATGATTAAATAAAAATTTAAATAGTAACTTTTTGTTTTAGTAATAATTGATCGAAATAAAGTTCAAAAAAAAGTTACACCAGTACTGTCACTGATAAGGAATTTGTTTTCTATCTGATAGAAGGAAAAGCGATTCAAAAAAAAAAAAAAAAAAGAATGTTGTAAAAAGAAAAATTACTTGGGTTTACATGCAACCCACCACCAGCTCCGGTTACGTATATCCAGAGCCGCTTACTACTTGGATTTTTTCCACTATCCAATGTTTAAATGTTTAAGATTGCTTTACAGAAACACTTTCAAGAATTCTTTGAATATTAGTAAACTCACATTTTTTAAAAGTAATAGCTTTTTGTCAAATATATGATGCCAAATTATACGACTGCACCCCATTCAATTTGACTTTCACTTGAGAGTTTTTATGATAGTGCCATTACTATGCAATGCAATGAGCCTTGATGTCCATGAACATTTTAATTATCAATGGTTTTAGAAACTTCAAATGAAACACAAGCTCAGTTTGCGATTAGTAACATTGTGTTGATTTATACTCATGTCCATAAATTAGATCCTGATAGGTTCATGAAATTTTATTCACTTTCACATTTCTTAGCGCTTACTTTCATCTGTAAATGAAAAAAAGGGCATTAATTTAAAAGAAAAAAATCTTATTTCATAAGTTACCACTTTTATGATTAAGTGGCTAAGGTAAAACTAAATGATGGAAAAATCAAAATCAAGTACCAAATTCCAGAAATCAGTACCAATAGAGCCTTTACCAATACTTAAAGAAAACTCATGAGAGGACGCTTTTGGGGATGAAAATTCATAAGGAAGGAACAAGTTCTATGTCCGGTTCTATGTCTGGGCAATTTTTGCCATAGCAAAAATTGCCAGGACATAGAACTATCCTCCCCCTAAACAACTTTTTAGTTTAACTGTCCTGCTATCCTGGAGCAATTGCAGCAACAAAGTCACAACCCGTGGGCAGACTTATATAAAGAAAATTGTTATCACACTGCAGTTGGTGTACATAGAGCCTCCGGTTAGTCCTATTTGATTTTGCTATCCGTGCCACGAAACCAACCAACCAACGTATGCACTTTTATATTTATTTCTATCCAAGAAAATGCTTATTACATGTCTATCAGTAAACAAAAAAATTTTTTTTTTCATGTTTTCGTATTACTATTGACGAAGGAGTAATGTTATGCTCCAAAGCTAATTTACTTTAACCTCTTTCTAAAATTAAGGAAATTTTTGAAAAGAATTAAATGGTTCTGAATTTTTCGTTGGAATTGGAGCAAAGTTCAAATTTTTCTTTTAATTTTCCTTTTATTTACTCTACTCTAAAGCTATGACTTGAAGATCTATTTCAAGAAATTTCCCTGAACTCTCGTCAAAACTTTAAATATGTTAGCTAAACTCATAAAACACTCTGCTGATATATATCTATAATTTTAAAATCTAACAAACGACTCCGCTTAACTTCTTCAATTATTACTTGAGCTCAAAGGTTTTTTTTTTTTCATATATACATGTAGTTTCTTAAAAATAGTTAAGTTTATTCCAGGAAATGAAATATCTTTCATTTTCGTTTCCTGCATTTTTCTTAACTTGAAATAAATTAAAACTAGTTTTCTATTTCTTTTCAATTTTGTCTAATGATTAAAATCTTGATTTACTACATTTTCAGTTTAACAAGAACTGTACTGGCACGGAGATTAGAGTTTTAGATGTAAATAAAGAAAAAAGTAAAAAAAAAAAAAAAAATACAATAAATAAATAAAATTATGACAGCTTTAACCGGTTTAATTAGTTGTTGAGGATGCAGAAATAAATTCCTTCGAAGCTGGTTAAAATGTTAAATGGAACTATAGAAATAGCGTTGAATAAAATTATATAAGCTTCAGCCAGCAGTAGATTGTTCCCAAGTAAAACGATTTAAAATTCAGAATGAAAGAAGGGATAAAAAAAAAACATCCAGCATTCAGCCCCTAGGATTTATTTGAATTTTGAAGACTTGTTTCCGCAGTTATACATTAAATCCGTTTATTTCAAGAATCAGTCAAACGACTAAATTTCTAATTCTAAGAAAACATTTATACCATCACGTTAAATTATTCAATCGCGATGTGCAGTTTTTTACTAAAAGAGATAGATCTAAATATGCATACATTTTAGTTCAAAATACTGTAATCTTTATCAAAAAAATTTTAAATAAGGAGAAAATTGTTTTTTTTTTTCCCCTTAAACCTTTAAAGCTTGTCTTTCGACTGGTTTCTGAAATAAACTATTCAATCGTGAGAGGACCCTGCTCGTTGGGTTTTTTGTATCTACAAGTGAAATGGGATGGAAATGGAGAACTCTGCGTGCCATATTTTGAAGGATAATTTTCCAGAATAAGTAATCTAAGGCATATCCATAATAAATAAATAAAAATAAATAAAGTGAAATAAAAGTTAAAACAATTAGGATTCAATGTTAAACATTTGGTTCTTATGGCAAATTTACTTTTGTACTTATCATAAAGATTATATTTACAACGCACACCGTTATGGTATTTTTATTTCTTACACTTGGGGACATTTTTTATACTGTTCCACAGATCACGGCCCCCGAAATCGGGGGTCGTCATCTGCAGTTCTTGTTAAGCTATCAGCCTGATCGTTGCCAATGGCCCAAATGAAGTATCCCAGGTAGCACAAAAAACGTTTAAACGTTTTATAAACGTTTTTAATCCGTTGTCACAACGTTAATAACCATTTTACAACCTTTAAAAAACGAAGTGTGCTACTTGGGATGTTACACTTTGTGACAAGATTAGCAGGGTGTCAAATACGTTAAAAAAAAGATGCGACATCATTTATATACAGTCCCATTGCATTATGTTAATATACTGTATCATTGATCATGAATGCACTTGATGAAATCAAAAACTTTAATATCGTATAAGTCAGGGTACTCGACTATTTCTTAGAAAATAATATCGACAGGATTAGATTTTAAAAATTGGACTGAGTTTGTTCAAATGGAACATGAAAGAAGGGAGATAAGAGCTGAGGATCAAACAGATGAGGTTGGCAACTTTGTGACATCTGATTGATATGGTTTTAGGTGGGAAACGTACAATTACCCCATATAGCTTCTAAGAAATTTTTTTCAAAACAATGTTCTACCACTAATTAGACGGAAAATTTAACCTCAGTTTTCTAGGTGGAAGTGGATTCGTTTATTAGCAGTTAGGATTGATCACACAAATTTAGAAATGCTTCTAATTATGTCAAACTAGAAACATCTTCAAACTTGTTTATCGAACATGCACCTTTAGCATAAGAGACCAACAATACACTATTTCGCTACTCTGCCGAAAAGAAAGCAAAAATTACAGTTAATATGTTGATTTCCCGAATGATGTTTATTAAACTAAGTACTGCTATTTACAATTTAAGGGGCAAGTGGATAAAGGTGATATGTGACAATTTTGGAAAAACTTACAATTTACCATGGATAAAGGTGATAAGGTAAAACTTTTTGAAAGCTTTTTCTAGAAATTTTAAAAAATGTCACATATCACCTTTATTCATTTGCCCTTTCAATTTAGTTGTGAGTTAACACAATTGAACACACACTGATTTGAATTTGTGTTAATAGGCGAAATTCAAATGGCACATATCACCTTTATCCACTTGCCCCTTCAATTATCAAGAAAAGTCCTAGCTTACTAAGCACTGCCATTTAGTTAGCTGTGCATAAAATTGTTAACGATGATTATTACTTGACTATCAGTGTTTCAACTCTTGATCTTGCAAGTTTCCATTCCCCGAAAAAAACCTCTCGTTCAAACGCATATATTTTTCTGTTTCTTTTTTCCTTCTATGATTGATCTATTGTACACCATAAAAGCAGCTCACGAAACGAAAAGTTTGCGTGCTTGCTGGACAATTGGAAGCCGTTGGTCCTCACAGAATCTTTATGCCTGACTATTTACCAAATTTCCACATTTTGTTAATTCTTATAAAGTGCTCATTATATTCAGGAATTCAATGCATTATTCATGCAGAGAAATACCTACGTTGAATCGGGAACCGTGTATAAAAGGAGACAGTTATATTATCGTTCATGCATCAAGATATATGAGCAATTTGAGACACTTCGCTTGACTTGAAAGTCAGGCGCTTTGCGATTTCTTTTTTCTGAGAAAGCTTATCCGCCTGTAGTTTATACAGTCAAATTTTTCTTGCTTGCAATCGACCTTCGCTGCATTTTAACTATTCAGCTGTAGTGTCCAAGCCATTCACAGGTTAAACCGATTGCTTTAGTATTGCTTGATTATTAATTAGAGTTCATTCTGTTCTAAAAAAAGATAATTAGACGGCCAGACCAATAGTCTTAAAAATTTTATATTTTGAGCTAAGCTCAGATTTAAGCCAATCTTTAGTTTCTCTGTTAAGCGAACCAGTTGCGCAAAAATACATTTAATTTTGTAGACACTAGGAGGCCATGAAAATTGTCCATCAACTAGAAATCCCGTTCAGGTGCAAAAGATGTGGTATTAACCATTTTCCTGGTTATTGATTGGGACAGCAACCTTATATTTTTTCTACTTTTTAATGAATAACAGTTCTTCCATTTATCTAACTTTCTTTCAATAAACCCATCGCAAATGTAGATTAGCTGCTATGCAATTTAAAGTTCCTTTAAAACACGTTACAAGTAATTTTTGATCAAAGTTGATTCATTGGGGAAAAAATAGCTGGTTTAGAATACAAAGATCGCGGAGTACCGTCAAATTCTCCCTAAATTTAGCGCTTTTGGGAAGAATTTGGTAGAATTTATGTCTCAAAAACGGGGGAGCACGTGAGGAAATAATTTTTGCGTCAAAAAAAAAAAAAAAAAAAAAAAAAAAAAAAAAAAAAAAAAAAAAAACCTCATTATGCGCTTTCAATTGCTAATTATTTATTTTTTTTTTTGCACTATTTGTGTGGTTTCTTGGTTAGAAATGTACAGATGGAAGTTCATTCATCCAATTCATGTAAGAAAACTTTCGATTTTTTTAAAATTATTTTTTTTTGAAAGGAATTTTGAGTTGTTTATTCACTGGGGTGTGTTTCTCCACTGGTTTAATATCTTATACTATTTTTTTTACCCCATGATGATTACAAAAAATAATACTTATGTGTTCTCGTGGTAAACCATGTAGCTTACGTAATAGGTTCCTGATGCCTTAAGTTTGTTGACAGCACATAAGTTGAAGTAAAACTTCTTTATTCTACAGCAGTTTGAATCTTCTATGTGGAAATCTCTTTTTTGAGAAAAACATTTTTAATACAACAAAACTGAATTGTTAAAGTCAGCTGAGCTATGTTTTCGGAGATGAAAAAAAAGAAGTTCCAATTATAATCAAAAGCACTATTATGAAGACAAGTACCTCAATTAATTATCTATTCGTTCCTGTCTCCATTTCAAAAGCGTCAAATGCCGGAAAGTGTGGGTATGAGAAACGAGTCATAATTAAGGAACAAAGAAAGAAGTACATGCCTCAAATAAAATACTTTTTTTTTTTTAAAACGAGTGTGTTAGGGAAGTTGAAGGTCTAATTGTTCTTCTTTTCTTTCTAATTTTTAAAAGTTGGCGTTCGTGTTAGATTTGCTCTATTGAACTTAAATTACATAACAAGAAATTATCAGTGTTGCTGTAAGCGTTTTGTTCGAAGGTTAAGCATTGTTGTAATCAATATTGAATTAAAGATGGGTACAAGTCCTTGTTTTTCATCGTCACAAAGTGCATTATTTTTGAAAAAATTCATGGTAATTCTTTTGCTTCTGCTATGCAAAAATCTTCACCAAACAGATTTTTTTCTTTATTGGAACTCCATACTTTAAGTTATAGTCTGTGAGATCAAATAAGCCCAGAAGAATAAATAATATTAGTCAATAAGAATAAATCAAATCAAACAAATCTGCAGTTTCAGTCGATCCATCCGTGATTAAATGAAATAAACTAGGATTTGTTTAGCCATTAGACATACGAGTGTGGGAGCTCTGTGGTAGAAGTTTCGCTTGGTACACCGGCGGCCCTGTGTTCTATGATTCGCCCCCCCCCCAATCTATGCCTTCAGTGTAATTTCAGTGTTGTAAAGCTTTCTTGTTTTGTCTTTTAATTACAGTAAATGAAGTCCACAACCTCACGAGGCAATGGTACCGAATGCATCCATTAAACTTATTAACTGTGGACACGTCCACAACAGCAACCTACGAATGTACCGAGATATACAAAATATATGATTGTGTAAAACATCTGCATCAATTATTTTTAATATGGAAGAACTACAGATGAATTATTAATTTAATGAACTCACCTTTAAAAGGTATTATTGTGTATATGCATAACAACTGACGTCCATTAAAACAATCTTTTTTTTTTTTTTTTCAATCTTGCATAGTTGAACTTAAATAGCTTAACATTTAAGCTTTAAGTAATATAACATCGTAATAAAACTAAAGTGTTTTTGGTGGGGGTACGTATAGTTACAGTACAGAAAAGGAGGACATGAGGGTTGGAAAAGGTTGAAGTTCGCTACCTCATGGCATTTGGGTATAAATGATAGTTTAGAGCAGCTTCTTACCTTGGAAAGTTTTTCGGGTGGAAGAATCTTCAGCGATGTGTAGAAGGAGCTATTCTTAAATTCGATGTTCTAATCCTTTTACTTTTTAAGTTGTGCAATTACATCAACGTATTTCATCAGCATAGCATAAAAAGGAAGCATTCACTTAACAATTGTGATGAACGCAAGAAGAAATAATGTTTACAACCATAATTTCTCTGTAGAACATTGTTCTCGCTTCTGTCTTTAAATTGGAAAGGAAATGAAAGAAATTATTAAAGTCTTTACATTTAGGTTGAATTTAAAATACGAAGATGTTCTTTTATAGAGTGAATGAAAGTATTTACCATTTTTCTTGCGTAGACTAGCTCTTTGTTGTTATTGAAACAAGCTGCAAACAAAATAACCGAAAGTAAATAAAATTTATACTGACGTATTTTTTTTTTCAAGAAATGTAATGACAATAACCTCTTCTTCCTTATAAGAGAGTCAAATTACACTTCTTATTAGATATTTTTTTCTGATTATATTTCTATGAAAGTTAAATTCATGTAGGAGGTCAAATAGTACTGAGGGTTAATACATTGACTACGGTCAACCTGGCTGAGCCAAGATCCTGTTGTTGGTTAACACTTTTGTATTTGCAATTTTTACTACAACAGTTGAATCAAACTCTTTAAAACAGAAAACAAAAATGAAAAATTCATTAAAATTCGATCAATCGATTACTGATGTAAAAATAAAAATAAAACGTATAAATGATTTTAAAAAGTTATTATATTGATAGGTACCGTATTTCTCCCAAACTTGAACCCAATCAAAAAAAAAAAAAAAAAAAGCCGGATATGCACAGTTGGTAGCTTCAATGGGAGGTCCTGAACCCCTTGAAACCACGCTCAAAGACATGGCTCTATTAACTATTTTGTATATTTACCAATACATACTGAACGGGATTAAATGCATTGAACTTTAGTAAGTACAATGCCCGCCGCTTATCAGGAATGCCCATCCCCCCCAAGCTCAATGGCGTAAATTCCCCCCCAAAATTTTTCTCAACCCTTTTGTGCTATTTATTTTTTTTATTTTAACTCCTCTTTTTTATTTTATTTATTTTTTAAATGATATTTATTTATTTTTAAAATATTATTTATTTATTTATTTTAAATATTTTTTTAAATATTATTTTTTAAAAATATTATTTATTTATTTTTTAAAATAAGAACTATTATTTTTATGTATTATTAATTTTTTAGAAGTACTAATTATGCGCAGAATAGAATAACTTTTTTCCTCTTCCAGACATTCCAAGCACACACACAAACACAAAATAAATAAATAAATAAATAAAATAATGATAAAGAAATAAAAGAAATAATTTAAATAAAAAAATTAATTCATGAATAATTTTTATTAAAAAAATCAGAAAATAGTTTAAATTAAAAAAAATAAATAATAAATAATTTAAATAAATAAATTAGTTTTGAAAAATCCCCCCCAAAATTTTTTAATGGCGCAACTTGGGCCGTAATCCCCCCCCTGTGGGCACCCCTGCCGCTTATTAAAATCACATTTGTGCCGAGGATATTTGATTTCATTAAGCAGTTGATTTTATAAACTGACATATATAAAATTACAAAAAGGAAAGGTTTTAAAGTGAAAACAGAATAAAAAATAAATTAATTACTATTATCTATACTTAAAATTAAGTTAATTAAAACACAGTTTGAATTTAACTCATATGTAGAAAGTACATTTTTTAAATTACACAAGGGTTTTAAAATATTGACTCATTGCTGTTTGAGAAACAGAATAATGAAAGAAAAATCATTGTTAAATCTTGACGTTTAGGCATGTTTTTCTCGCGAACGATTTATACTCAAACTAAATGATGTGAACTGTCAACCTCTGTTTTTTTTGAAGAGAAAGAAAATTGTGGTTTTATACAGACTAGAAAAGCGTGTTTTCTTACCCCCCCCCCCCCGTTTTTCACATATACTCTGCAAAAATTTGATTTTAAAAAACGGCGCTCATCATTTTATTAAAGGATGGTTTTAACATGTTTGACATAGTAATGATTCTGCTCTGCCATATTTGATTTTATTAAGTGGTTGATTTTAGATTCCAGTAATTTTATTAGTGACGGGCACTGTAATGTCATTTGTGGAACCCGAAGAAATGTATTTTTCAAGCAAGAACAAATACCAATCATTGTGCGTAAAAAAAAGAGAAAAAAGACAGAAAATAGAAAAAAAGGAAAAAGAAATAAGTTAACAAATAAATAAATAAATGAAGAGGGAAGGCCCTTGAAAATTACCCTAGCGTATTAAACATGGTAGTATAAGATAGAATGGAATGACCAGTTACATAAGACACAGAGCAGTTTTGCTGAAAGTACAGATCATGTTTCATAATAAACAACGTTACTAAAAGAATAAGCCTCCGCAGCTTTGTTCCACTGCAAACTTTTAAGAAAGCTGTCATTTTTTTTTCGTTAAAAGGAATGGACACAAGCAGCATTCCTTTGTTAGTTACATAGAGAGGCAGCACAATTTAAATTGATGTCAACCAGATGATGCATGGTCTTGAATGTAGAGTCTCAGTTTCGTCATGGCAACAATGCTTTCGCTTTCTGTATCTTTAAATCGTAAATTTGTAGCAGGAAATAAAAGAATGTCGCTAACTTATTGCAGTGATATGTTTTAAGAATTGGGTCTATTGTCATAAAATATATGCTTAATCCTTTTTATGCATTGATTCGATTTTTTTTTTCACTTTGGAAAATTTATTATGAAGTAATTGTAAAGTGTTGTCTTACTGCTGTTGTACGAGTTCTTAAAAAAGAGAAGTAAAATCGCAGATATATGGTCTGTGCAGTGTAAAGAAAATGTACTGTAGTGTTATTGAGGGCTTTATAATTGACAGCATTTTTTTTGTACCATTTTAGAACAACAGTAAAATGGGTGTATGTTTTTTTTCTACTAGTCCTAGTTTTTACTAGACTTTGGAGTAGCAGGGTCTCTGAGTTATAGTGGACTTTTAGAAAGATATCTTCTGTCAAGAGATTGCATTATAACGCAAATTAGAAAGAAACTAAGGGGTGGTAACTAAGGCTTTCTGAATGGTTATAAAGAAAAAGTGAAGAGACTAAACGATCCATTTTCTTCAGTTTTAATTCAGCAATCACGATTGCTTATTATTTTTCACTTGACAGTCGTTGATGTTCCTATGTTTACGATTATCATGATGATTAGAAGAAGTGTAACTTGTCATATTTACAAATCCTCTGCGGTTTGCATTTATTTAATTTTTTTAAGGGTTAACCCAAGCAGATTGTCCATTAAAGAACAAGCAATTTTTGTGCAAAATCACGTTTTTTAGGAAAAAAAAAAAAAACTATATAGATGATCTTAAAGAGCAAAACTTTTTCTAAATACAAATTTCTACATTATTAAGTCCCATCATTTAAATTGATAAGAAATAAAAATAACTTAACAGCATACGCTATAAAAAGTTCGGTACGGGGAACTCTGAGTGAAATGAAATGTAAATGGGCGATTCTCTGTAAACTGGTAATTGACTGTCCGGACTGAGTTTTTAAAAATAATAAAGTGTAATAAAGTAATTATCGCTCTTAATACAAGTAAAGCATTAATACTTTGTGGTCCAATTGTATTAGGAGTAATAACAATTTAATTTTTTTTTCTAGAAGTTATCTAAGCACCAAAAACAGTCCCCTGGCTGTCCCAATCCCATAGTCTAACTGCTAAAGATAGTATTTCAAAAAACCTATTAGCACTACATAAATCTGTCAATTAATATCTAAAAAAAGACTAATGAAGTTATATTTTTCTTATGAAATAAGGTATAATTACGTATTTATAAAACTTAAAATTGTCATGTAAATTCTGTCCGGAGTTTTTTCAAACAGTCCCCTGCAACAAATTCAAAGATGTAATAAGAAAAATCTATAACTTTTACAAATTCTTTTTGGCCTGAAGTTTAAAGTACTCAGTGTGAATTTGCCGAAACCGCCGCGAATGGTGATGAAACGTTACTTTGCTTAGTTTGAGAGCCACATTTGTGATGAAAGTATGCATCAGGGTCGTTGCGAAAACAGTCCTCTGGGAAGTGATTTTATCAATGTCAATTAATTTAATTTTAAAACATATTAGTTATTATGTCCACGATTTGTGCCTAAATTGATAGGTAGTCTCGTAACTAATTACACTGGCGGAAAAAAAAAATCCCAACACCAAGGAAAAATTGCCGTAGAGTAATGAAACTTGGGTAATGCAGTTGTCTAGTTAACATATTTAATTGATTAAATGTACAAGATCACCGGCTAATTTAAGCTCAAGAAAATGCTGTGCAAATGTGAAATTAAGTTAATTTAATAGAGGGTGTAACCTCCAGAATTTTGAAGGCAAGCCTGCAAGCGTGCATGCATTATGTCATACAGGTGCCGAATGTCACTTTGTGGTATGGAGTTCTATGCTTGTTGCACTTGCTGTGTCAATACTAGGACCGTCATTGCTGACTGTGGATGATGCTCGAGGTGCCATCCCGTGATATTCCATACGTTATCAATTGGAGACAGACCTGGTGATTTTGCAGGTCATTATAACCTGTCAGCACTCTGTAGAGCATATTGCGTTACAGCAGCAATGTGAGGGCGAGCGTTATCTGGTTGGAAAACGCCCCCTTGAATGCTACTCATGAAGGGCTGTACTACTGGTTAAATTACCAGACTGACGACAAATTTTCAGTCGGTGGGTTAGGGATAACCACAAGAATGCCCCTACTGTCGTAGGAAATTGCTCCAGAGACCATAACTCCAGGTGTGAGTCCCGTGTGTCTAGGCCGTAGACCGTTTGGATGCAGGCGGTCCCCTGGCCTCCTTCTGACCAATATACAGCCACCACTGGCACTAATTCAGAATCTGTTTTCATCAAAAATTACAACAGATCTCCACTCCGACCTCCAGTGAGCTCTGTCGTGGCACCACTGCCGTCGGAAAAGGCGATGGTTTGCAGTCAATGGAGTACCGGCTTCAGGCAGCCTGGCTCGGAGCTGTCCTTGAAGTAAACAGTTTCTTACTGTTCCTTGGGTCACGACGATACCAACTGCAGCTCGAATGTCAGCCGCAGATGCAGTACGATGCGCCACAGCCGTACGCAAGATTCGGCGATCTTCCTTCCCAGTCGTGCCACGTGGCAGCTCGGAACTCGATCTTCTTGAGGTAGTACCATCCCTTGCCCATAGCCTCCAATAATCATGCATGGTGGAAACATTCCCACCCAAATCTTTCTGCAATATCGCGAAATGAAAATCCACCTTCTCGTAGCCAAATTGTAAGACCTCGTTTAAACTCAGTGAGCTTATGATAATGACTTCTTCGTCTTCTTAAAGGTATTCCTGGCTAACATGAACGCAATTCGTCAAATTTCACGCAAAAATAATGCACACGAGCTTCACAACACGCTTTTAAAATAAGCCTTATTTGCATGTTCTGAGTGACGCCAGCTGCGCCACACTTATGCGCGGAACACGAAATTTCAATCGATGTCATCTTTCAGTTGTATAAACACGCCTACCAAATTTCGTTTATCTAACACAAGTCTTTCTTGGTGTTGGAATTTTTTTTTCCACCAGTGTATGTTCCAATAGTTTTGCAGATATTACGTAAAGAAGAGCAAAAACATGGCGGGGGACTTACCCCTATCATGATTTATCAGAAAAACAAACTTCAATTGGCCCTCTTTCAAACCAAAGTAATAGATTCATTTTCTGAGCAATAGTATTATAATTATACGAACATTTCAAAAAACCATGCCCGGACAGATTTCGTGTGAAAAATGACGAGTTTACAGAGAATCGCCCAAATATAATCTTTATGAAAAGTATACTGGTGCCAATATGTCAAAATAATTATTGGCCATGTGTATATACGTTTTTCCGTGTGTATACGTTTTTTTTCTTTTTTTTTTTTTTTAAATGACGGGCTTGCTGAAGAAAGCGTGATTCAGGTAAACAATATATGAACTGTACTGTATTTTATCTCTGGAACTTGACAGTTAAACATTTAGACCTGGGCTCTGCACTAAATAGCTTTAATTGTATTGTTGAAAATCACCTAACATGGCATAAGTGTGATATAGCATTTATTAAACAGGGCCATATTTAAGGTTGGGGGGGGGGGAGGTTAAGGGGGGCCCGGTTCTTAGAGTTCAAACCCTCTCCGAATTTTTTTAAAATTTTACAATAATGCTTTTCACAGTTTCTCACTGAAAAAAAATATTCTTGCTATTTCATTTTATTTTTCCTATTCACGTTAAAACTGCATTTGAAAAATTAAATTATCATTATTGAATAATTGTTCAAATTAAGTGTTTTTACTGCAGTATTTATTTTTATTGTAGTTATTGCAAGCATAATTTCCTAATAATACACCTTTTCCTTCGAATTTTTAATACCACTAAAAAAACCACCAAAGTTTTTCAAATTTGTAAGTACTAAACTCTATATTTAGCACATCTTATAAGTGTAATAAGATAGCAATTTCAAAAGTACTCCTTCGGATGTCCGTATATGAGAAAACTCATCTATCTATCCAGATTTTTTTTTCTTCATTGAAAAGGTGAGTTTTTTTAATGTTATTTCTCATGTTAAAACCCTTTTAACATCTATTGTAACAAAAATCAGCAGAATATAGATCATGGAATCTAATTACATTGATCTTATACATTTCACAAGAAATAGGTTTAGTAAAACCCTCCCCGAAACTAATGTCTGATTACGTCCCTGTTTTTAAATAAATAAAAATCCATTCGGGAGCAGTTTGAATGAACATTGTTTTATCAGTTTGAGAGTTTAAATGTTGGGTACTCCATGCAACGCGGATAACAACTAAAGGTAATCGTTTTCGGATTAGAGTAGTATTGCCTTCTCCAAACCCAATCAGCGAAGATATCCTATTTTCAAATCAAGATCTTTGTTGAATATCAGAAAATAATACTTAAAAAACGAAACATTTATAATTCTTGACACACTTTTATATTTCATATGCTAAAAAATAAGGTTGAATTTTCGATGAATTTTAATATAAAAATTTAGTTTGTGTGAACACTTTTGTCGGAGCCATTTGATGAATTGGAAAAGAGACATGCGACTGAACTATTTATAACAGACAATAAAAATCGATGCAGTAACGCCGTGCGAAGTAAAATGAATTTTCATGATTGCTTAAATAAAAGAAGGGGCCTCGGTGGCCAAGAGGTAGAGTATTCTAAACAAGAGGTCGCAGGTTCGAGTCCCGCCTCGCCCATGGTTATGATTTCAACCTCTCTGTGCCGTAAATCTGTCCTGTGCTTGTTAGGAGGCAAGGCGCATAGTACGCAGTCCTCATGTATGTCGAAGCTGATAGCTTCTGTATAAACTAAAAATAAAAATAAAGAACAAGTAAAATGAAATAACTAAATAAAGAAAGAAAGACCATCGTCTTAAAAATGAAGATATTTAGAACGTAAATTGATATTTCTTGCTTGAGAAAAGACTGCGGAAACTTTCCCTTGACCATCTTTTCAGGCCTTTCTAATTTTACAAGTAATAGTTCTGTCTTTGAAGGCTTTGTATCTATCAACCACAAGATGACTGAAAAGAATTATGCGATCTCTAAAAATACACTTGAATAAAGAACTACCGAAATCAGTTAAGTTCCCTGGACAAAAAACCCTAACTTACAATACACTTTATCATGTTCCTCAAATATGATCGATTTAGATTTTACAATAGAAAAAGCCCCCATAATCCGTTTTAAGTGGAGATTTACTTTACAAAATTGCACTTAGAGTTGACCTTAACAGGTTCGAATCAAACTCTTTCGGGAATTAGAATGAAAAGCTTCTATTTCAGTAGAAGCCATTTATCTTGTGCGACAAAGATAGGAAAACGCTACGGTGATAAATTTCTTAGTGCATTTCACTGTGGGATACGTAACGATTTCACAGAAACAATAGGTAGCATAGTTTTCTTGAATTTTAAAATTGATGACTTTAACGGATTAGCTCTGATCATATGTCTAGATGTAGTACACTAAGATGATTCTATAGAAATGAAGTTAAAATGTTGGTTTATTTATAAATTCACAAACCTCAAATTTGGAAAATAGACTATCTAGAAAAAGATATAACCAGAAAAAAAAGCGTAGATTCTAGTAACGACTGCAATGGTTATATGAATTGTATTCTGCTTGTTACCCTACATTTTAGCTTGCTTAGTTTTATTTATTCATTTATTTTTGTTTTAAAACCATTTTCATATTGTTCTTTCCCAAAAAGATTTAAGAGAGGATTCATTTTTACTGTGTACATAAAATATCAAAATCAGTTTTATTGATTGAAAGTTTTTAATCTTGAAAAACGATTAACAGCTTTGTATCGTGTTTTTTTGGACGTTGGCGTAATTTTCCCCCGGTTTTCTATGGACATTCTTAGCAGCTGAAACAACCCAAATGCAATAATTTTCAAAAATGTAACATTTTTTTAATCATGCTTTTAAATTACTTCACGTTTTTCGAAAAAATAGTGAATACTCAGCTTTGATTGATTATGTGTAAAAACTATTACATTATTTATGATAAACACTTCGAGCTACAATTTGGTCACAGCAAGGGATATTTCCATTCGACGCTGGACGCAATTAAGATCTGAAAAAGAAAAAAAATATGATATCATGAATTCAAGTTATGTTTTCCGCAGTGATATTTTGCGATAGGTATGTGTGAGTGGACGTGTTTTGGAGAGTAAGTGTGGGCAGGACACCCTGTGAAAGACTTTGAGTCCAATCTGAAATAGAGACTACACGACAACTACTAAAGTCCAAAATAAAAATAAATAACAATTTGTTATTGCTCAAGAGAAAAAAAATCTTTGAAAATTAAACAGCACATGTTTTAAAAAAATTACTTCATTTGAAATCACTCAAAAATTATTGCCAAATAAACAAGCATTCCATAATAATTTCATAAAGAATTGATGCAATATTACCACAAGTGAGAGGGGCAGAAAATAATCTGCCCTGTTCTCAAAATGCAGCGTTTGTGCCTCCACCTCTAAAACTGAAAAAAATCAACAATGATTTCCTCATGAAACTTAAACAGCGACATTTAGTATGTTACGACCTTGAATTGCATTCGTATTTTTCATCGATGCGTACAACAGCAATTTGCGTTCGAATGCTTCCTTGTTAGATAAAGAAAAGAGATTAAATTACCCATTCCTGAACATCTTACTACAAGGCGTCCAGAAGATGTACAAGTTCCGTATGTGTTTCGCTTTCCTTATAAGGACGAAAAGCGTCATTATAAGCCTCAAAAACCGTGCCCTGTTAATGTAAGAACACTTCACAAAAAAGGTTTTTCTGCAAAGTCAGCATTGTCAACCGCAACTTCCATGTTCGTAAGGCCTTGTAACAAGACGGTTTGTTTTACTAACAATGAAATAAGTAGAGCTTTATAATTTTCTCATAAATATTGATAAATTCTCTATTTTGGAGAATATGTGAAAGCTTAATGAGAGAATATAGATCAAATGGACTGTATTTCACAATATTTTTTTTAGTTTTCAATTTTAAAATGGATTTTCAAATGCGTTTTGTTCATTTATAATCATTAAAAAAAAGAATAAAACTAAAAAAAAAATAAATAAATAAAAATGAAAGAGAGAGAGAGAGAGAGAGAACCTTAGCAGCAGTAACGTCACTGCAAATGTTCGAAGAGGGTGCTCCGCCCTGGGTGATATCCTGCTGTGACCCAAAATGGATTTATGAGTTTAAAAACATAAATGCTTTAACTTTGATTACTTTTTTCCAGAATATCATCAATTATATTTAATCCATTTAATTGGAACGGAGCACAATGTTGAGGGGAAGTGGAGATTACATACACGCCCAAGGCAAATGATGCATAACGTGATTTCTTCATTTACACTTTTCTTTTAATTTGAACTGTCGCTACACGAAAAAGACACAAATTAATTATTTTTGAAAAAGTAACGCTTTTATGTTCACATAATAATATACATTTTTGAGATTGGAGGGTGGGGAGGGACTACTTTCCTTCACTCCTCGAAGGGCCACAGTACCTGTCCAATGTTTGATTTAAAATGTTGAGCGAAATTACTTTTATGGCATCGTTTCTCAATTTTTAGTTTTTCCGATCTCGTGTTGAATAATAATTTTTATACCCTCCTTCTTCAAAAAATTTCAATGATGGAGTTCAATGGCAGCCTCCCCCGCCCTTTTTCGGTGGGCACACCATTTTTTATTATCGTGCATAAATCTCTTCACAGTGAAAACTGAAGTCTCAAATGCGTCTGTGTGTTAGAACGGGCAAAACTCGAGAATTACCTGGGCGATTTTGCTAAAAATTTCAGCGTTTCTTTCTTTTCGCTCTGGGAATATTTGGGCATCCGTTCGAAAAAGATTCGATTAACAGTTCTATTTTCAAGCTAATTCAAGGAAATTTTCAAAAAAATCGCCAAATATTGGGGTTAAAAATTACTTGCACATATCAAAATGTGTCATGTCGTTGGAACAGCAAATTTTTCTGCGTTCGCCGCAGTTTGTTCTAACTCTGGAACTTAAATACAGCCGTACAGGTACAACTAGTTTATGATAAAGCAACAGTTTTCTCACTAGTAAAATTGGGAGAAGTCGAGAAACACAATCAGGGGCACATCGGATGCGAGATCGTAGGTCTCTGCGATCTGCCAAAAAAAAAAAAAAAAAAAAAAATCCCTTTTCGGAAATTTTTGTCTAACGATTCGGCAAAAATTTGAAGACAGCATTGCCATATTATAATTGTTTTTTCCCCTTATTCATTTATTTTTAATGTGATGCGTAATGGCTCCCCTCATTAGGGGTGCCCACCGAGGGGAATTATGACGCAAGTTGGGACATCAAAAAAAAAAAAAAAAAAAGGAGGGGGGGGGGATTTTTTGAAACTTATTTATTTATTTGTTTAAATTTTTTGTTTTTGTTTTTTTTTTAATTTAAATTATTTACGGTTTTTTTAATAAAAATTATTCATTATTTTTTTACAATTTAAATTTTTTCTTTTATTTCTTTATTATTTATTTATTTATTTATTTGTGTGCGTGTGTGTGTGCTTGGAATGTCTAGAAAGGAAAAGAAGCGATTCTTTTCTGCGCAAAATTTGAACTTTTAAAAAATTAATAATACATAAAAAAAGTTATAATTTTAAAAATATTAAATAATATTTCAAAAAATTAATAAAATGAAAAAGGGGTAAAAATTAAAATAAAAAGCACAAGAGAGTTGTGAAAAAAAAAAAATATGGGGGTAGGGGGATGGGCACCCCCTGCCCCTCGTTAGACATGAGTATCTATTCATTCTCGTATTTTATCATTCAAGAATTGAATCAGTATATTGGTGTGAGAGTTCTCAAAAAGTAAGACGCACAGCACATATAACGATCGAATTTCTCTTACTTTTCAATGATTGTTCCTAGAGGGCGCGCAAGAAGTTTGAAGAAAAATTTGTTTTTAAATTGCCTTTTTCCTCCGTTGGTATCGTCAGGATGGCCGAGCGGTCTAAGGCGCCAGATTTAAGCTCTGGTTCTCGAAAGAGAGCGTGGGTTCGAACCCCACTCCTGACAACCCTTTTTTCTAACGTTATTTTATTTCACAAAATTATGAATTTTACTGCAATGCTCCAAACTCATTTTCTCGAAATTTTTATGAAAGGACATTTTTAAATTTTAGGCATTAAGCTTGTTCTCGTGCTATTTTGCCACAACACTTACAGTTCGTTGGAACGTAAGTTCTATATGGGAAATCATATTATCGTTTGAATTATTAAATATTTTCTCTTTTTAAAGGAGTTACGTCAATTTTTGAAAACGTGTTTCTTTTAATAAATTGACATTTTGAACTCAAATAGTAAAAATATAAAAACGTTTAAAATAAATATTTAACTTATTCAAATAAATGAATAATTTATTTAAAAAAGCATTATCTTTAAAAGAGCGAAGAGTAGCATTATCTTAAAAGAGCCCTTTCATGCAAAATCTGAAAATTATTATTATTTATTATTGTCATTATTAATAATAATAACAAGCATTATTATTATGTTCATTTCTATTCTTGTTGTTATTATCAATCATTATTACTGTTATTTATTATTATTGTTAATAATTATTATTATTTATATTATTACTATGTTTAACAATCATTATTATTGTTATTTATTATTATTGTTAATTATTATTATTACTTGTATAATTACTTTGTTTAGCAATCATTATTATTGTTTTTATTACTAATTATCATTATTTTTGTTTTGAAAACTTAATATTTTCATGTGCTATTCCTACAGTAGGTTTTTAGACTCAATACTTTTCCCAACAAAAAATGAGGAATTTTGCTAAATATTTGAAAATTAATGAATGGTTTGTTCAAGAAACAAAAAAAATTGAAATATTAAGAATTAATAAATACACAAAAATAATTATTTAAAAAAATGACCCTAAAATTACGAACTGATTATAGAAAATTAATAATTACAAATATTTTCAAATTTTTTCTCACTTACCATAGTCTACGCTAATATCAAGAAAATGAAGGGGATATGGGAATTTTTCACATGTGCCCATAGATGCTGGGTTCACAAGTGCCCCACCATCTACCGAAACACAAACTAGTAAAAATTAAATATTCTTCAATTAGGAGAAAACAAATTAAACAAGATTGATAGAATTACATAAACTCTTGCTAAAAAAAAAAAAAAAAGTTGCCACCGAGGAAATATAAAATGGCTCATTTCTCTGAAAGTATGGTCAAGAGGTAGAACTGGTACAGTCATTATTGAAGAATTTTTCAAGATTTTTCGTTTGAAGTTACTTTAGTAAACCATACCATATGCTCATACGCAACCCCATCTCTCTCTTTGTGTGTGCGTATATATATATATATATATATATATATATATATATATATATATATTATTATTATTATTATTATTATTATTATTATTATTATTTTCATATATATAGACATATTTTTCTAGTAGACTTAATTTTCGACACTTTTTACTTTTTTAAAAGATTTCATCATTTAAAACTGTATCATGAACTAGTAGATTTATTTATTTCACTTAAATCATTTATTTATAACTTCTCTAACATTTATTTTATGTGAATATTATATATTTTTTTATTTTTAAATATTAAACAATACCAAATGTTAAACAATTTGATAAAGGCTTGTCGTTTTTGCATTTATAACGTTTTTTCAAATCGTTGTTCGTTTATATTGTTATTTACACTAACTTCGTACACGCCTAGAGGCGGACTTTATATATAAACTAGCTGCGTGGCCCGGCGTTGCACGGGCTGTAATGTAGTGAAGGCAGTTTGAGAAAACTACTCGCCACCAAGGCGGCTCGCCTTTAAAGTAATGAGGAAAGTTTAAACAGTTTACTCGCCATCAAGGCGGCTCGCCTTTACAGTAGCGAGGAAAGTTTCAATAAACTACTCGCCGCCAAGACGGCTCGCCTTTAAAGTACCAAGGAAAAGTTTAATAAACTACTTCCCGATAAAGCGGCTCGCTAAAAAGCTTTCCTGCATCAAAGACTCAATCGAATTATTTGCACATGCTTCCTCAAAAATAAAGACGATGTCAAGTAGCGCATACTTAGCACTCTCCCTAAATAACAAATAAAATTCCTTTCCAAAAACAATTATTTCCAAACCGCTTTCTTCCTGTAAAATTAATTGCAAAATTCTAAACGAAAAAGTTTTAATATTTGGATCGCAGCCAAAAAAAAAAAAAAAAAAAACCCTTCTAAAAACAGCAATTGCAATTTTATTTAAAAACACATTTTCAAAATGGTACCAGAGAAAAAATATGTTATTAATAATTAGGCAGGGATTCAAGTGAAACAGCACTGCGATCGCTTCGAATTGCAATCGCTACTGGAAGTGAATTACATTATCATCAACTTAAATTGGCATGACGTCACTACGGGTGGAGCCAATAAGAGCTCACAAGCACTCAGCGATCTCCTCTTATTCGCCAAGTAGGCTGTGACGTTTTATCTAGCTCGTTTTTCATAGGCAAACGTCACGCTGTTTTTATCAAGCAATGTTCTAATGTAATTCATTTCCCTTCGCGATTGTAATTTGCGTTTGCCTGTTTCACTTGAATCCCTGCCTTAGAATAAAAACAATCTTTAGAACTTTGTTATAACACGTATTCAAAATGACAATGGAAAAAAATAACACTCTTTCATTTTAAAAAGTTCAATTTAATTAACGTTTTAATTTAAAATCGCAACGGAAAAAAATAAATATCTTGGATTTTTAAATAGTTTAATAATTTAAGTAACGTTTTAATTTAAAGTCGCAACGGAAAGAAAAAATATCTTGGAATGTTAAATAGTTTAATAATTTAATTAACGTTTTTATTCAAAATGGCAACGGTAAGAAATAAATGTCTTGGAAGTTTAATCATTTATTAGGCTTAATCGCTTTAAACTTGACTACTTATTAATTGATATCTTCGCTAATTAAAATCGTATAATTATATAGATTGAAACTAATGAAGCCTGAAAAATTACCTATCTATCGGTACCTGGTTCGACTTTCAGTTCATTGACGTTCAGGAGAAAGAAGCGTGACATAGAAAGATAGTTAGAAAGAAAGATAGTTAGAAAGAAAGATAGTTAGAAAGAAAGATAGTTAGAAAGATACTCAGTTTTTAATATAAGTAGATACCTAATATTTAAAATACATTTAATGCTCTAGTGCCAATTATACGCTGATTGAATGTAGAACATCTTATCTTGACACTTTACCTTGTATATATATGAAGGGCCATAGGGAAAAAAGATGAAAGTAACCAAAAAATGATTAGGAGACAACGAACAAAGTTTGATTTCTCGTAACTCCCTTTGTAGTGAATAGAGTTTTCATGCACATTTCGGTCGATTTTCATCTTTTTTAATCCTTGTTGCTATACCAGATGATATTAGTCCTTCATAGCCCCTAAATAGTGTTAATATCTCAAAATTGACGAAAAAGTGACTTTCATTTTTTCCCCCTTGCCCTTCATATATATATATATATATATATATATATATGTATATATATATATATATATATATATATATATATATATATATATATATATATATGTATATATATATATATATATATATATATATATATATATATATATATATATATATATATATATATATATATATATATATATATATGTATATATATATATATATATATATATATATATATATATATATATATATATATATATATATATATATATATATATATATATATATATATATATATATATATATTATATATATATATATATAATATAAATTTCCATTTTTGTGTAATCTCGCCCGTAAAATGTCTGCTTACTTTCCTAGGAATATTTCTTTATCTCTTGAGAAAATGCAAACCGAAAAACAGAACAGGAAGAGTGCTAGTTGTAAAAAGTACTGTTCCCAAACCAATTCAGAAAACAATAGTAGTAGTTATGGGGATTTCTTTACATGACATGATACACAACGAACCAATTCGGATGGCGGAATGGCCCAGAGACACCGGAGTCACGCAAATTTGCATGCTGATGGGTGGGTTGCGAATGTCGGTTCGTGACGCTAACGTATTCATCCAAATATGGAAATCATTTGAAGATAGTTTTCAAGAAAATCCAGATTGAGGCATTGATCTGTATCTAGGTTGAAATAAATTGGCACTTAGAGTTGCAGATGGGTTTTGTGATCGGGTGATAATGTTTGTTTAACTGAAGAAAGCTGGTGGAAGGTTTTCGTGTGGGCTGAGGGATTTCAGGAGTTCACAAAAGCGAGGAAAGTATTTAGATTAAAATGTCGGCTTTTTCTTTTATGCTTTGCTCTGTGTTAAGTAAGTTATCTCTTCATAGAATGTAAGGCAGCATTAAGACTGGTTAAATCTTTTTTTTATTGTCCACTATTTTTTTCCATTTATACATACAGACAATGGCGGATTCAGAGGGTGGTGAAAGGCTCAAATGACCCCCTTGTGATGAGAAACAATTTTTATCAGTTGTACAACTATTATCAATCTTTCTCTTATTGAAACAAAAATTTTATTCATGCATTATATATGAAAAATGTTAAATTTTATTTAAGAATTTTATTAGAACTTTATTTTAAAGAATTTTATAATTCCAATATTGATTACATGTAGACAATTTATGTATTGCAAATTTATGTTCCGGCTGACAATTTACTTTTACAAAAATAAATAAATGGTTAATTTAACTGAATATTACACAAATATTACTGTGCAATATTGCATAATATTTTGTAAAGAAGGTTTAAATGTCACATGTTTTGTTTTCCTTCCACCTAAATGATAAGGCAAAACTAGCGCCGTAAAATTTGACCCCCCTTACAAAAAATTCTGGATCCGCTTCTGCAGGCTATATTTTTAGCGCCTCTGCAAGCTCGTAATTCATGCAATGAAAATCGGAAAAAATATTAAATATTTAGTCTAGAGTATTTTCACGCTTTGTATTACGAATAAAAATTCAGCATTGTAGGAAGCGGAAAAAAAATGTATTTAGATATAGTATTGTCATAAACGTTTTAATTGTTAACATCAAAATACTACACTTCGATACCTTCCTTGCCGTTTTCCATTTTATCCTCAATTCCGTTTTATCCTCAAGACGTAATTTTCCATTTTATCCTCAAAACGTTTTTTTTTTTTTTTTGCAGGAATTGAATACTACTATTACTCCGCTTAGAAACGGTTTTAAATCTTTCTAACATTCGTAAATTTCCTTTCACCGTAGGTTTACATTTTAAATAGCTCTTGGATTTTAAGTTGCCTGCTTCGTATCGGCCAGTTCTTCAACGGTCATTATCAACTCTCCCGAACATGACTAACCAACAAGAAATATTTTTGTCATAAGTATTCATTATTACATGATTTATAAATAAAGGATAATTTAGCAAAAATGATTTGAAACTTGAATTTTTGTTTGGATACCTAATTACATTAAAAAAAAAACTTTATTAGTTTATAAAATATTTCAGAAAACTATTTCAAAATTAAGGCGTTCAGTATTAGAATACTTGCCATTTTTTGAAAATTTTCTGGAAAAAGAGAGAGAGAGAGAGAGAAAGAGAAAGGGAGAAAGAGAAAGAAAAAAGAGAGGAGAGAGACAGAGAGAGAGAAAGACAGAGAGAGAGAAAGACAGAGATAAACAGAGAGAGAGAGAGAGATAAACAGAGATAGAGACAGAGACAGACAGAGAGAGAAACAGAGAGAGAGAGACAGAGAGAGAGAGGGGGGGGATTCATACTGGAACATATTGCTAGCTTGATTTGCTCAGGACCTGTTTTTAAGAGTGCTGCGTAGTCGGACAGAAAATGACCGATTCCGACAATTTTAGTCTCTGGTTCAGACTTTTTAACCTTAAAATTAGTTTGACTTCGACTTCACGACTGCGATTCCGATGATTTGCCATAGCAGTGGACTCGAAGAGAAAAAAACCGATCCCAACTTTTAGAATCTTAAGGCCTCCGACCCCAGACTCTTTTATCCAAAAATTAGTCTTACTCCGTTTCTAGTTTCTCTTACTCAAAATGAGTTCCAACTCCGAATCCACTACTCCGATTCCGACTACCTGTCAGAACCCTATTCCGACAACCTGTCAGAACTGTGAAATAGAGGTGAATATGACTGACTTCGGCTCCTAGAATGTGAAAACCCCGACTCTGTTCTCCTGATTCCGACTCTTTTTCACCGAATGCCCAAAATAAGTTCTACCTTGACTTCTAGCAGACCTGTTTTTCTTTTTTGTTTTGAGTATTTGTTACCAAAAATAGACATTTGAAAATGTTGGTTTATTTATAAAGTTGAACTCAAAAAAAAAAAAAAAATCCTTCGCCACGGTCGCACGCTACACCTGAATCGTATTTCAATAAACACCAAACCAACTAATATATTCGGTGTAACATTTACCCTTAATTGCTCTCGACTTCTCGCATCCCAATAAAAAGTTCGTTGGCCCGTTTCATCAAGAGTCTGAGAATAGATTGATTTCAGGAGTTCAATTGATTCGTGACGGCCGAAAACACGCACTCTCGGCATTACCCGGCATCCGAACCGATGGGTTGGTGATGAAGGAGCAGTGTTGTGCCGGGGAGATGCTATCTCGGAAGACGGGGACACAAAGAGAGAGAGAGAAGAGATCGAATCTGCGTGGGCGAGGAAGTGGAAGCACCACTCCGCATCACAATGAGAGGAGGGATGATTTGCAGAGTCTGTGCGCTGTCGAGGTTCATGCTCTGAATATGACGGGACCGCAAGTTCGTTAGCCACAAATGAAGACGTTTAGCAGTAAAGTCGAAATTAGAAAATGATGGATGCAGAGTGATGAGACCTAATAGGTCCCACGACGTAAGTTGACAGTTGATAGGTGTAACATGTCACCGTGCAGGATGGGCCCGTTTTTAGCAAAAGATTCAAAATCAATGTAAATAAAACAAAAACAGCAAAAACCACTCCCACTTATATGTAATTTCTGTCCACCCTTGAAAACCGCGGCTAGCACTCGGGAACTATTTCACTTAAAAGAGGGATGATGGGTAGTGAATGGGAACTTTTTTAAAACTTGCATTTTTTCCTTTTGACACATTCAACTAAACTATGTGTTAGAAATTAGCAAAGTTCTGCGTTGTTTGATAAGGCTCAAAATGCTTTTATTATTCTTCACCTTATTGTTATCTTACCTATCACCCCTATTTTGGTAAGATCAGAGAGGACCTGGCACATGCGTAAATACGCGGAAGGTTTTGCCTAAGGAAATCAATACACTTATTTCCAAAATCCAGAGGGGAGAGGGGTGGCAATTGAACCCTTTGATCCCTCAAATGACGTGCCTGATGCAGAGGTGACAGGTGAGTGAGGTCGGTACGGCGTTACGTTACTTTTTTTCGAGGCAGAACGCTGTTCTGGAGTATTCGTCCAGTGTCATTCAGTTTTGAAGACTAGTGGCTTAGTAGTAACGCTTCGTGGTTCTTTTAGTGGTTGAGCACCGTCGACACAACCTTTCATCCTTTTATTAGTTCGGTAAAATGAGTGCGATGACATGCTTAGGAGCTAAGCATTAGGGGGTTTCATGTTCGGCTGACCACCTTATTGGAACGTCAGCCTTTACACTTCAGAGCCCGCGGTCCAGAAAACTGAGATGAGCAAGGTAGGCCTTGACCCCTATGAGCTGTTGCGCTACTGATTTTTATTTTTATTTTGTTTGAAAATCCGGATTCTGCTCTAAAGGAGACTAATTTAACTCAATCCAAATCTCTCTTCCAGTCTCCCTTTAAAAAATTATGCATTTAAGAAAGAAAAATAAAATATCGATCTAAATAATATTTTACGTTGTAGCAAATACATCCACAGCTACAGTCATGACATCCTGAGACACTGCAGTTTCTTCCTTTCTCTGGACTCCTCAGTCAGGAATAGCCAATGACCGAGCTGGAGGCCAAAAGCCTAGCAAGGTATATCGTTTCTATATATATGGGTGATTCTACAAATACGGGAATATTTCTAACATGTAGAATTGAAAAAATTAGTTTAAAATTAAAAATCTGAAAAAAATCAGCAAAGCACTTGATAAGTTACATAATTAAAATAGAATATCAGCAGAGCTTAAATGTTTGTATTTTATTGTATTTTTGCATTTTTATTTTTTGAAGGCATATGTGAATGATAAAAAGGACATGTGGATGACACAATGAGTGTGAATTATAACACAGTAAGTATGTGAATAACACAAACACAATAGGTACATTAATGAAATTTTTTAACCAGTAAACTGTTAGACATAATTTTTAAACATTGTACTGTCATAGTTTGGCTTTTGATTCATCCACGTGCCTTATATTGGGGCATGTGAATGACAATCGAAAAAGGGCATGTGAATGACAAAACACAAGTAATTGTGTTCTCAAAAAGTCATATCTGAATATTTTTCGGCTTCACTTCGAATTAGAACTCACAAATGTAAGCCTTAGGATTATTCATTGTCAAAATTTATTTACATGTACATTTTACATGCATTCTGTGGGGCATGTTAATGACAAAGATAAAAAACACTTGCCTTGAAAGTTGAGTTTAGCTTGCTTTTTATCAAAAAGTAATTGCAGAACAGCAAAATTAATCCTCATCCAGGAATAACAAAGTTCCATGCTTTGTTTTAAGATGTGTTGCCAGATTTTGAAATATACCATTTCAGAGAAAAATATCTATACTTTTTAGACATGTGGATGACTGATAATCGCTGGGACAAAGTTTAGATTAACTTTTAGAGATATTATTTTCATATTATTTTGCTTTTTTAGCCTACTTTCCCGTTAAAAACAAAAGAAAGACGAAAAAAGTATTAAAAGTAGCTTAATGCATCTAAAAAATATCGCCAAGTCCAAAAAATATCGCCAAGTAAAAAAAAATATCGCCAAGTCCAAAAAATATCGCCAAGTAAAAAAAAAATCGCCAAGTCCAAAAAATATCGCCAAGTAAAAAAAAATATCGCCAAGTCCAAAAAATATCGCCAAGTTAAAAAAATAAAAAGGTAAAATGAATGTCGAAAAATTAAAAATTTGAAAGTAGGGTATTGAGATGGGGAATTTGTGTGTCTGTCTGTCAGTCGGTCGGTCTGTCGGTCTGTCGGTCTGTCTGTCCCCCCCTAATAACTTTTGAACGAACATTCCGATTTGGACAAATTTTTTTTTGTTGGAAAGATCTCGGCGAGTACAGCTCATTCCCGTATTTGATTTTTCGATTTGAACAATTTTTGGTTCAACTTTGAACCGTTCAAACAACCTGTCCCGCGATGCTAACTTTTGAGTGAACAGTCCGATTTGAACAAACTTTTTTTTGTTCGAAAGGTCTTATCAAGGATACTTCATTCCCGTATTTACATTTCCGATTTGAACAATTTTTTGTTCAACATTGAACCGCTCAAGCAAGCTGTCACCCCTAATAACTTTTGAGTGAACAGTCCGATTTAAATAAACTTTTTTTTTGTTCGAAGGATCTCAGCAAGGATACTTCATTACCGTATTTAAATTTTCAATTTGAACATTTTTTCGTTCAACATTGAACCGTTCAAGCAACCTTTCCCCACCTAATAACTTCTGAGTGAACCATCCGAATGGAATAAACTTTTTTTTTGTTGGAAAGATCTCGGAGAGTACTGCTCATTCCCATATTTGATTTTTCGATTTGAACAATTTTTAGTTCAACTTTGAACCGTTCAAACAACCTGTCCCACGATGCTTTCAGAAAAAAAATTTAACATTAGCACCTACGGGGAATTTAAGTTGAATGTTGATCCTGAACTTAAAGTCGGATTTCCTTCAAACTAACTTTGTAAGAAAATGGTTTTGATAAATAATGTTTGCAAAGTACTTTTCTGAGTAATCTTCTGTGAGGACTCTGATTCCGACTCCGACTCCGCAAACATGGCGGAAATGCAGGCTCAGAAAAAAATGACTGACTGTGCAGACGATTTTTTGTTTATTTATTCATTTGTTTTATTTTATTTATTTATTATTATTATTATTTTTGGCAGACGATTTTTTTTTGTAATAAAAATGTTTCATTCACAAGGGTGTTTTATTCTTTGTTTGTATTTAACAACTGGCAACGGATTAAAAGTGAAATTCGAGACATTTTATCAACGGACGAGTTTTATTTTTTCTTTTTTTTTCCTTTCTTTGATAAAATGTGTTTTGATGTACTTTGTACTTTTAATTTTTTTTTTTTTGAAAACAATTGAGGAATTTTTCTACGGAAGAACTGTAACAGTTACATTCTTTAAAAGGTGCGACAAAACTTTATTTATTCATTTATTTACTTTTTATGTGTCTATTTCATCTGATGAGAGGGGTATATTTTGCTTTTAGAAATCAGCTTTAAGTGCTAAAAAGGTATGTTTGACATAATTTTTAGTCTCAGATAATTAAGAGAACAATGATCAGATGCTAGAATGCCGATGACCATGTACGGGAAAGTAGGCTGGTTTAGTTCTTGACAGAACTTCTTGTTTGTGATTTACATCTTGCACACATTCATATTTATAAATAAAAAATTCTTCAGAAAAAAATTAATTATTTTTTTAAAATCTATATTCCATTGATTGTGAAAATGGCACCTATGGGACAGGGCATGTGGATGACATTTTAATCTAATATCCATTTTTTTAAATGAATAATAATTAAATATTGACATTGTTGATAATGGAAATTATAGAACAAAAGACGCATAAAAATATTCCCAAAATAGTTTTTTATTAAATTAAAAACAATAAGAGCAATCAGTATGGAACACAAATTTGCCCATTTTTGTAGAATCACCCATATATAAACGATATACCTCGTTTATATATATATATATATATATATATATATGTGTGTGTGTGTGTGTGTGTGTGTGTAAACGAGACTGCCAAATGAAAATTAGGAATATACCCCGGTGTTGAAAGAACAGATGACGAAACTTTGAATTCAAAGACAAAGCTTTATTCACTGTCTTCAAAGACAAAACTATGGATATTAGATATTAAAATAATTGCATTACTCAAAGAAAAAGAAACAAAAGAGTTAATTATTTTATCGCTTGTATGCTTCAGTCTGGAGACTTTCCTAAAAAGGGATATTTATTGTAGGTAGATCAAGAATAGACTGGAAACGTCAACAATATATTTTTTGAATTGGCAAAATGCATATACTACACTTGCGAGTACTTACAACAATGCAGACCCAAATTAAGAAAACCATATTTGAAAGTCTTTTAATGCAAATGCCTCCTAACTTACAAATGCTGATTTTATTTTTACTTAGAGAGCACTAAAAGAGTAATTATTATGTTTTAATCCTATATGTTCACAAACTGTTTTAGTTATTAGCTTATGTTTCGGTCGAAATGAATTTTTTTTCCTAATTTTCTACTAATCAAATTTAAGAAGGTGCATTGTTTGCTTTCAATCATTTTTCTTCTCCCCACACACGCATGCGCTCCATATCTCAGCTTCAAAAGAAACTGAAGAGATACGAAATCGAAACTTTATCTAAATCACTCCAGAAATCTGGTTATGCGATTTGTTTTTTGAATGAAAGGCGTAGCATTATCTCGCTGAAACGAAGCACCATTAACCTTCAGAGAACTTTTGATGGCTCCTCAGAAAACCTGTCTCGAATTCGATTAAGTTTGATTCATGAATATTGATCATTAAACTCCACCTCAAAAAACGGGATGTGCATAGTCTAAAAATCAAGAGAATCTGTTTTCTATTTTCATTTCAGCGATTAGCTTACAATTTTTTGCTCACGATAGGAGAGAAAAACACAAAATGGGTCAGAAACCAACTCTCAAATTAAGGTTTCACGCCATATTAAAGTTCAGTGATCGCCGCACTCGTAAGAAACATACTTGATTGAGTGCAGACAAAGGAAGATATTTCAGCTCCCAAGCTTTGAGTCTCTATTTTTAATCCACGGAGAAATAAATGCAAAAATTAAACCCAGTTAAACTGCACATAGATTTTTCTGCAACCAACTATGAACAAAACTTTTCTCTTATTTTGTTCCGAAAAGGATTAAGGAGTGAGCCAGTTGGGTTTCGAGTATCCAGGCAGCTGTGAAAATAGCTTATCGTGTTGTTTTTAATTGCACAATATTTGTCTTTGTTTTTATTTTCTTCGAAATTGCAATTTCTAAGATTTAGGAGGGCTCGACAAGTTAATTTTGGGAAGAAAATATTTACTTACTGCTGATATATTTTTTTCTTTTTAGCCGGGTATTGTTGGGATTAACTTTTGGAAAAAGTCGTGTTTTCTTTTTACACGATTTAGATTTGAATTCCAGAAAGATTCTTTATAAACTAGTCTTGCTAATTTGAACTTCCTAATTCGAAAACTTCACGAATTTAAAGAAGTTTCTAGAATTGTTTAAATGTGACATTCACTTCTTAAAATTTAATTGTTTTCTACCCTTTATTGATTGAATTTTTGCACGATTTAGATTTGCATTCCAGAAAGTTTCTTTATATAAACTAGTCTTGCTAATCTGAACTTCCTAATCCGAAAACTTCACAAATTCAAAGAAGTTTCTGGAATTTTTTAAACATGGCATTCACTTCTTAAAATTTAATTTTTCTACCCTTTACTTCATATATTTTTTCTGTAGTTATTGCACAGTGCTGAGCTTAAATGTATTATAAACTACGGTACAACACATAGTACTGTTATGGTCAATTATACCTGCGTCTTAAATATAGTGCGCAAAAGAAGACGTGCAAAGAGAATGATAATTTTAGTTGATTTCTCCAATAAAATTATACTTTTTTGGTTGATTAGAAATTTTTATGGTTTTAATAACAATGTAATTTTTACGAAGAACTTCCGTACGAATATTATATGTTTAGGATCTACATTTTTCTAGCTGAAATTTCAAGGCTCCCGATTTTATCTTTGCTGTTATTCTTCAACAACTGGTTTAAAGATTTTCCGAAAACAGTTTGCATCGTATAATATTTTCTACCAAGAATTCAAAAGAAAAATAAGTTGTTGCATTTCCTGCGACTATTAAAATATTATCTGGCCCTTAAAAATACAAAATAGTACTTTCAAGCTTTATTTAAAAGAAGTTTGTAAAATAGTAAATAAATTAGCAGAATTCGAGTTCGGCTGTTTGATATGAAAATTTTCATTAAAAATATTGCACGACTGTTGAGTCAACCCTCATTTAATAGAAGAATGATTCATCAATCACTGCGAGGTTAAAAAATTTAAATGCTTTTAACATGTCAGAGCTTGATTACGTTCAATAAATAACTGCCCGAGGTAATGAGAGTAGGTTGAACTTTCCCACGAATGTAAGTCTCAGTTTAAATGTTGAGTAACTGCGAGTCTGGTGCGTTTTGATTTTAACCCATTAATGCCTAGCGTCCCTTTTTAGGGACGGTCCAAAAAGTGTCTGAATTTACCAAAAATGAACATTTCAACCAAATAATAGTGTTCAATTATTACTTTGGTATTGTTTCAATTCATTATTAACAGATTACAACACATAACCATTGCAAAGTGTGTGCTGTAGCCGTGTAATCAGTATACAAAATATCTTTGAAAAAAAAATGTCAGGCATTAATGGGTTAAAAGTCTTTCTCTTTAACAGAAATCATTAATGGATAGTAATATTTTATTTAGTGATAAACGTCGTTTTTTTTTCAATGCAAAATACTTTAAAACCTGTCTGGGACTTTCTGTTTATTAGAAATTTGAACGGATTGACTGCGCAGGAAGCTTACTACATATAATTTTAAGAAAAAAAGGATTACACATCATTCTTGAGAATAACTCCCTCCCTCTTCAAACAGCGTAGCGTATTTAGCCTTTTCCTGTTCTTCTGAAAATATTACCGAATCGCAGGGTGATTTCATTTATTTATTTTGCTGAAAATTAATTTGGAAAGCTGGCAAATTTTCAACTAACTTCCGTTCGCTTTTTTTCCCCGAAACAAATTATTTTTCTAAAGGTTTATCTAGGAGATTAAATTCTGTGATAATACGCTGTTTCTGCATGTGTTTGATAATAAAACTGAACATTTTCTAAAAAATATCCGTTTTGATATACAGGTATAAAGTAGTGTCCTGAAAACTCAACATTCAATAACCACGTAAAAACAGAAAACTTGCTACATTCGTGCAATACGAAAATAACTCCACGTAAAAAACTTGATGAAGGCGCATTATCGATAACCAGGCTTTTAAATATTCGGTTACTTTTCGGCTCACGTTTGGCAGAGTTTTCGCGACTCTGCTGTGAACCTTTTCCAAAGCAGGGACGGATTCAGAGGGAGGGGGGGGGGGGGGGGAGGTCGACCGCCTCTCCTTTGGGGGACTCTTCCCCTCTAATTTTTCGATATTGTTCTAAAAATACCATTTTGTACGAGTTTTAATTAAGTTGGAGGAAGAAGGCTTGGGGGTCTCCCTCGGAAATACTTCGGAATTGAAGTCCGAATCCTTTGCGATCGATATACGTAAACCAGTATGCATAGTAGAAAGTTATAGTAGAAAGTAAAAATCAATCGCCCCTCCCTTGAAAAATGTCTGGATCAGCCCTTGTTCAAAAAGGGCCTATTTTTGCTTCAAAAAGACTAGACCCCACCAGATGGAGGAGTCCAGGTGCCTCCATCTGGTGGGGGATACAGGGCGTCAAAATTCTCGTGGGAATGGCGTACGTCGATGGAGGTGCTACATGAAATAATTGATGCTATGTCGAGGGATCGCACTGTATGTGCAAAAAAAAAAAAAAAAAAAAAAAAAAAAAAAAAAAAAAAGGTGGTGTTTCTAACGCAGCCCCATTAAAAGTGAAAATTAAAAAATATTTTTTCGATTCTAACATTTCACTTAAATATTTGGGTCACATTTTCTTTATGTGCTTGGAGAGCTATTTATCTTTTCTATTTGTTGTTTTTCACATTAAGCCGCACTCTTTGTATATACGATAGAAACATAAGCTTCAGTTGCAACATTCCATCATTTAGATCACTGAAATAACAATAGTGTACTTAGTAAAAAACCATTATGTACGTAATCCCTCTCAGTTTCACTTGTTGATCTATCGTGCATCAGTTTTTATAAGAATGAAAAAGAGCATTTGTTCTCGTTTAAAGAATAATCGTGAGAAAAGCATTTAGAGGAAATCAATTTCTTCGTGAACTATAACGGCATGCAAGTATTCATCAAATACTGAGTTTTGTCTTCTTTTCCTAGTATTAACTTGCATAAAAGGGTTACGTAGTATTGTAAGGAAGTTTTTAATGCAAAATCATGCATTGAAGTATCAATAGAGTTGTTTTCCAGGTTCGAAAAGGAAATAAATGATTTTTATTATTATATTCAAAACCATTTGAAACGAAAATTAGAGTAAACTAAAAAGAAAAAGAAGCTAACGAAAGTGCTTTTTAGGGTTATTGTTGTTTTGTAGCTGAAGATCTCGATAGAAAAAAGAGACTATCTTCATATTCCAAAAGTTTTTAGAAAAAAAAAAAAAAAAAAAAAACCCCAAAGAAACAACACTTTTTTATTTCTATAAATCAAACGAAATTTGTATGTATCTGTTGGTGGGTGTGTATGTTTTCTATACAAATCCGTAGTTTGAATTGGATCTGGACCACATTTGGTAGGGTGGTGCTTAGCCACCCGGGAAAGATCGTAGCGGGGGGGGGGGGGGTGTTTCGGAAGCCAAAAAAGTACCGGTCTGTTCGAATTCAATTTAAGTATTCGAAAATGTCTTAAAATGACTCTTTCTACCCGAAATAGCTATCGGATCCGCTCAATTTTGGTCTCATTTTAAAGATTGCAAAAAATATCTTTTAAGGTAATTTCCTTTCCGAAGGAAGAAAATCGCTAATTGATATTTTCATCAGGGAAAAAGAAATGGATACTTTTATGTTGGGAAATATCAACTTTAAATTGGATATAAAAGTCGTCTGCACGAGCGTAAAAGAAACTAATCAGCGTGAAAAAAAAATCATTAATAAGAAAAAGCGGAATAAATATCCGTTGCCATTTTTTTTCTTGAGTGCGAACAAGCAAAATTCTTTTCCTTTTTCCTAAAAGGAGGGGATTCAAAAATTTTTGGGCCCTTGATTCATTTTAGTACTGCATGTCGACAAAATATCGATTTTAATCTAATCGGGTCTTTTAGACACGCGTAACTTGACTCAACTTTTCATCTTAAGGTACACCGTGTAAAGCCGGGAAACACAGCTAGTATTTAATATGATATGAAGAACTACGGGAAGCACCAATAAGCAAATTGGCCGACCACCAATACATTGGCAAAAGATAATTTGACAATGCTGATTTTTTATGACCGTAATTATTTTTTTCTCTACAATTTTTCCATCAGTAATTATAATAATAAAAAAACTTCAGAGTTAGTTAATACATAGTTTGTGTACTTCTGTGAGCGATAATTTATTTTTCTTCACTTTCATACTTTTTCTCAAAATTATATTTCAAAATTTCATTCAAGTTCTTTAACTCAATTTTCCTACAATTGTTAATTATATTATATTATGTTGTCACGTAGATATTTCAATTCAAATATTCAGTTGCATATCGTTTTCTATAGACAGTTTTAGGTTAGCTTCGCCTTTTTATTGTCAGCAGCCATTTATGGATGGGCTTTTATTTTTGAGAAAATTATAAGGCATTCTTAAAGCACGATGCTAAAAGGTAGGAAGCGGAGAAATGAATTGACACATGAAGTGTGAAACATTGTATATATGGCAGATGTTTTTATCAATGCAAAATAAAAATATTAAAAAAAAAAAAAAAAAAACCATTGCTTCAAAAGCTTATTCAATTAAAAAAAGAAGTCAAAGTATGCAAAATACTTTTTTTATTGAGTGAAGGAGGTTGTAATTTTAAAAGAAAATTATAAATAAATGTTGTAATTGTCTGCATGAACAGTAAGTACAGTTAATGAATAACAGAAAAAAAAAAGAAACAAAAGAAGAAAAATTAAGTGGAGTATTTTTTGCGTGTTTTTAGTAAGAGGTGGAGCTGTGCGACATGCCTATAAGTAATCATCTAATGACCACCTACTTAAAACTAGCTGTCGTGGCCGTCACGAAACTTTCTTCTATATCTATCTTATGAATTCCAGTTACAAAATAAAATACGCACTCGCCCGAATAATTGGAAACAGCACCAATTTCCCAATTATCGTAATAACCCTGCAAATGCAGGATCAATGAGCGAAATTGGAAATCATTACAAAAGCCTTGTTTAGATTAATTGCAAACATTTTATTTGTTAGTCAAAAGAAATTGGCAACAGTTAAAAATTTCAAATCATCGAAAGTTTTCAGCTGTTTTGATAATTAAATAGCGTGAAAGCGATTTTTTAATGAATTAATTTTTCGCATTGTTGACTAAGCGCAAAAATCACCCCACCCTCCCCCTGGGCCGATTGGCGCCATAATTTATTCGATGCTTGTTTCCATATTGGGTTAGTGTTATTCCAAATTTCATTCAAATCGCAGCAATATTTCCCGAGATACAGTAGGTGCAATGACAAAATAAGCACTTTTGATTGCTCCACCCCCTTTGAGATATTGACACACAAATTGAATCAGCACCTGTACTCAATAGGGTCTACCTATGGACCAATTTTCGTTTGATTCCGCCGGTTACTTCCTTAGATATAGCAGTCACCCCCGCGCAGAACACGTGCGATTGCTCCACCCCCCTTCGAGATATTGACAAACAAATTGAATCAGCACCTGTACTCAGTAGGGTCTACCTATGGACCAATTTTCGTTTGATTCCGCCGGTTACTTCCTGAGATATAGCAATCAACCCCGCGCAGAACACGTGCGATTGCTCCACCCCCCTTCGAGATATTGACAAACAAATTAAATCAACACCTGTACTCAGTAGGGTCTACCTATGGACCAATTTTCGTTTGATTCTGCCGGTTACTTCCTGAGATATAGCAATCACCCTCGCGCAGAACACGTGCGATTGCTCCACCCCCTTCAAGATATTGACAAACAAATTGAATCAGCACCTGTACTCAGTAGGGTCTACCTATGGACTAATTTTCGTTTAATTCCGCCGGTTACTTTCTGAGATATAGCAATCACCCCCGCGCAGATCACGTGCGATTGCTCCTCCCCCCTTGGAGGAATTCGCTAAAAAAAGTCAGGTGCACCAGTTCACATGGTGGTACATATGTGCAAAAATTTTTGTTCGATTTCATGCAGTAGTTTTTGCTCTAGCGCGGCCACAAAAACTGGTCACACACATACAGACTCACACACAGACACACAGACAGACATTTTCCAAAAATGGTCGAAATGGACTCAGCGCACCTCAAAACGTGCAAATCCGTCAAAATTCGACATTCGAAAATTTTCACGAAACCAATACTTTCTTCTATATATTAGATATAGAAGAAAGTAAAAAGGATGTATTAACTCATTAAATATTTTAAAAAATGAATCAACCTTTTTTAATTTTACAATATTATTAAAATTAATTTTGCTATTACTATTCTCATCACCACATGTTACCTTTTTTTTTGTACCAGACAATTACATTTATTTACCGTTTAAAAATTTACTCAGTATCGTTTCTAGGGGCTTCTGAAAGTGATGAGATTTTTTTTTTCGCCCGGTTAATCAGAGCAAATTAACCAATTATAAATAATCAGTACAGTGGCCAATCATGGTCGATTACTGATTACTGCCGATTAATCAGCGCATTCCTTTATACATTATCATACTGATCTTGTCGTTATTCAGGGAGGTAAATGTATTAATTAACGAATTATTATTAATTAGCTGAACTAATGCATTGGAGAAATTTGACTTGATTTTCAGATTAGGATATTTTTTGTAATATTTTTTATTCAAACTTCCTGCTTTTTTTTCAATTTTTTAAAAAATTATTATTATTGGGTGGGTCTGTGCTTGGGTAGGGGGTAAAAATATTTGTGGGGGAAAAAACTGATTTTTTTTTAAGTTACACAAACACAGCTTCAAAGGAAGGTGGTAAAATGAAACAGTTGTATTCTGTCAACATTTGCGTTTCTTTGTTAGTCAACAGAGAGAAAACTTTAATATCATTTAATTTTTTATCAGTGGTAAAATATAATAAAGAAAGTTTGTTACTGGTTGGGATTTGGTGTCGCCATCTGTTGTCAAACAAGAGATCTAAAAAGGCCTTATAAAATAACAAAGTGTAAAAGATTTCTTAGTTTCATTAGCGAATTTCAGAACAATTCTTTCAACCGATAAAATTTTAATGAATACTGTACATCTACGCATACTTTTAGAAGGTCCTTAGAGAAAAAGCGTTTTGTGAGCATTAATTAATAAATTAATTTTTGGCAATAATTGCTTAATTGCTATGAAAACTGCGATTATTCGTTTAAAATTTCTTCTTGATTACTTGAAATTTAATTGTAAATCTCATATCCACCTTTATTCTTTCAAGTTAAGCGTTATAAATATTTTCAAATGAAAGAAAGTAAAACTAAATCAATAAAAATGCAGCAATAAATTAAAAAAAAAAATAAATAAATAAATAAAAATCAGGTTTTAGGGAAAATTAAATTCATTGCGTTGTGAAATTGTAAATTTTAGACATGAATACACTCAAATTTTTCTTCATGCAATGAGAAACCCAACTTGCTTTTAAAAATATTATTTTATTTTAATTGTTTACTTATTGTTGAGTTAAAAAAGTCAATAACCCTCATATCGATTTTAAGTAAGTCACTTAGTCATGCTTTTCTTGATTTGAGAGAATAGTTATAATGCTTAATCTCTTGTCGCATCATTCATAATGAGTCTTAAAAAATGTGATTTAATGAATTTTTACGAATGAAAATATGGTAGTTAAAAAAGCAATAAATGCATCCTGAATAGTGGCGTAGCAAGAAAAACATACTGAGTGGAAATGGTTACCCAAGTAGCATCAACTCATCGGATTTTGCTCTGCCGATCATCGAACTCCTCGTAAACTGATCCCGTAACGCACGGTGACATCGTTCCGATCAGTATCCGAGCACGGTTTTCGATGAGCTACGTTTCATCGGAAAGCGATATCCTTCCGATCAATTTTCCCGCTGAAAATAAGCTGAGCATCCAAAATTGATCCTAAATTCATCGGCACGGGACTGCATTGCTAGTAAATTGCTACAAATCTCATTGTATTTCGAGCAAAACTCATCCGATTTTGCTGCTCGGATTCTGTTTGGCCGATGAGACATAATGGAGCAATTCCTGATGGGAACTCATCGAATCCGATCATCCGCTGATAAGAATTTCATCGGGTTTCGATGAATGGCCGATCATCGGCCGATGTGATTATGTTGCTAAGGATAGTTTTGTTCCTTTTCCGTTGTCAAAGAAGGAGATTCCTAGTTTCAATAGCAGATGCCCCCCCCCCCCCTTTTCTTGTTGGCAACCCTTTTCGTTATAAGGAGCGCTAGAAATGCATACTATCGGAATATTGTACGGTGGTGTTTTTCTCTCTTGTACACCACAAACAACTTTTCAAAGCGAATTGAAACACCGTACGTGCGATAAAGGAGCTTTTAGTAACCAGCAGTACGCTACGTATTAGAACGGAGAAAATAAAACGAAACAGATTAAAAGAAAGGGGATGATCTCTTCATGGATATTATAAAAATTATGCAATAATACATTTAATAATTCTTTACTTAAATTTCGAATAAACTTATTTCTTCGTTTCCTTTGGGGAACCACGTGTTTCTCATACGTACACTCATACAGCCGTCACTGAAAATTAGTGACTTCAATATCAGAGGTGGATTGAAATACTGTAAATGTAGCAATTGCAAAGGGTCCTCCCACGTAGAGGTACAGAAAGATACGAGTTTCTCAACTCCTACTTTTAGATCAATAGACAAAAGGGATCCGCAAAATTCGTTGCACCTGGCCCTCAAACCAGCAAATCCATCCCTGCTCGAAATGTCTACGAACGTGTCTAAACACTATGTATAAACATATGCTTTTCCAAAATCAAGAATACTCTGATTGCATCTCAGATGGCTCACAATGGTACCTACTCAAGTTCATTTTGACACGGAGAGAACAGGGGTGTCCGAACTAAAATGAACATGAAGTATCACTAAAAACAAATTTCCAAAATTGTAAAGGGGAAAAAAATCTCACTGTCTTTTTTGTGAGAACACAGTGACCTCCAGTGACCTCCCATTACGGCGTCCTAGGGAGATAATTATTTTATATAGTAGTACTTGGTGCTTAATTTTTCACAAAAGAAGTGTAGGAGTCCAAAACTCTTCACAAACTATTTTCATGAGTATAATTAACATGAATAACGTCTAGTATGTCAAACAATTTTTATGGAAAAAAGTGTTTTCGTGGCTTTCAGCTTTTATTTGGGAGTACTATACAGTTAGCAGCGTGCTTATATACTACGGAACTGAAGAAGCGGTTCTCCCGCTACCAAATCTTTAAGTTAAATATTGCGTTTTTAGGAGTGGCATGAGATGCTTTTGTATGTAAGGACAAGTTGGAATTAGTGATAGTCGTGTAAGTCATTTCAGCTGATTGGACCAACATTCAGAAAATTTCTGCTATTTAATTTATAACAGTACTTGCATGTGTCTGACTTTCAATAACTTCATCGAACATTAAAATTGACAGCGGCTCAGTAGTGTAAGCCATTTAAAATTACTTTAAACGTGTAACAAGTACAGGTTAATTTATAATAAAAAGTCCCAATCTCTGAACACAAATCTATCTCTTGAAGTTAAGTTGTCTACTTTCTTGATTTTTTTTGCAGATGTTTTAAAATTACCTCAATTAAATCAAAACTATGTCAGAATAACTTATATTAGTTTTATGTACCACTACATAGTCATGTGTAGGTGCTTGTACTGAAGTGAAATTCATAGTACAATGACGATAAAAGCAGATTTTCCTCATGATAAAGCACGATTTTAATAGGGCCCCTTCGTTTAATTTTTAATTTAAAAGCATTGTATGCAATCATGTTTTCATTAATTGTATAAAAGGTTTATCTGCAGAAAACTTAGGATCAAAGAGCTATTTAACTTTTTTGCCTAAAAGTTCACATTTTTCTAAAGTTTTGTTTTGAACAAAGATAGATTGCACTGCTAGAAAAATGCCAACCAGAGATGTTAGGCAGTAAACTTTTTTTTGGATAGATTAAAAGTATTTTTTTTAGTATTGTGTACATATTCTGTAGTTACTTATAGTAAATTCATTGTTTATTATTATTGTGTTTTAAACTAATTGCGTCTCTTAATTGCTCATTATTTTCTAACCCAAAAGTTTCAGTTTCTATTTTATATAAAACGTTGCAGCATAACAGTAATCAATAGTAAATTGAAAACTTAGGATCAACGAGCTATTTCACTTTTTTGCCTAAAAGTTCATACTTTTCTAAAGTTTTGTTTTGATCAAACATAGTTTGCACTACTAGAAAAATGCCAACCACAGACGTAGGGCAGTAAACTTTTCTGTGGATAAATTAAAAGTAATTTTTTAGTATTGTGTACATATCCTGTAGTTACCGTAAAATGGGGTGTATAGGAACAGCGGGGTCAATGGGAACAAAACTTCCCGACCGTACAAAGAAATTCTTCATAAATATACTATTGGGTATTTTTCGCCATTAATTTTTTTTTAGAAAGGCATTACTTTTGTCAATCTGGAAACGCTATTGGCTTCTAAGGAGGGTTGTACGTGAAATGCTAGAAAACATCACATTTTCATAGACTGCAAAACTTCACATGCAAGAACAAACCTTCTTATAGTTTAAACCTAAGAGTGGTATGTTTCAATTACACATGTATCTGAATAACAGAATACCACATTAGAATTTACATTTTTTATAAATTGTGTCAGAAAAATGAAGAATTCTGAAAAATACCATAGGAAAAAAAAATTGCGGGGCGAATCGGAACACTTAGTTCTGTTGTTCCAATTCAAACTTATTTGAAGGAAACTGTTTGAAAAATCAAGATTCTAACCCCAATTCTTCTAATCAAGACAAGGACAAGGATTTATTACTGTTTATCCCTTCTCGTGAGCAACTAGATCTTAGAATGACAAAAAGTTGCAGATTTCAAAAGATTTTTTTCTCCAGGAGACTCCTTTTTACTTAAAATACGCGGGGGAAAGTCATATATACTTTATATAGCAAAAGGCCAGTGCACAGACAGTCATGAATAAGCGTTAAAATCTCTCAGGACAATCCCCGAAACCTAGAGATTTCAAGAAACTAAAGAAAAGGCAGAGTTCATCCCAGAAGATGCTATGAAAAAACTTAAGCCAAGTCACAATTGCTAGTTTTAAGGACAAGTATATATTTGTTTACAACATAAGTGACTTCCATTCATGTTAAATCTTTGTATTTCAATTCAAAGGCATTTCTTTTACTTTTCATTTTTCATAAGTTCAAAATTATTTTGATTTTTGACAAATTATAAACGTTTACTGGTATTGAAATTATACTTTTATTTGACAGTAATTGTGTGTTCTTATTCTCCCCCATCAACATTACTCATGTTTGTGAGACCTATTACAGGTTAAATGGAAAAAAATAAAAAATTTAACATGTGTTCCTATTGACCCCTATCAGCGGGGTGATTCGGAACACCCATAAATTTCAATATATTTTAACAATAGCTGCTCAAAATGTTTTGTCTTTGCTTGAAATATCAAAAGTAAAGCAAGACCGATGTTTTTACCCAGAAAATCAAATTAAAAAAAAATCTTTTAACTGCTTTTTTTGCAATCAAAGCTGAAAAGTGTTCCGATTCACCCCATTTTACGGTACTTATAGTTAATTCATTCCTTATTATTATTGTGTTTTAAAAAGATTGCGTCTCGTAATTACTCATTGTTCTAACCTAAAAGTGTCAGTTTCTATTTTATATAAAACGTTACAGCATAGCTGTACTCAAAAATAAATTAAAAATAAAGATTTATAAAAAGTTAATTTACGGAGCATTTTAATGGATTATAGAATTGTTTTATACAAAGAAACAAGCTGGATAATATATTTTGTCCTTTCTGAGAATACATGTTTTTTTGTTCTTGAAATGTTAAAATATTAGAGAATTTTACTTTTACAAAACAATTCTAAAATATTTTAGACTAACATTTAAGTTTTTTTTTTCTGATAGCAGACATAATTGATAAAAAAAAAAGAAAAGAAATGGTGTATTTTTACATGAATGGGTACGACAATTTTTTCACTGTCGGAAAGTAAGATTTATAATAAAATGGAATCACGGAATTGTTCTATGCAATTCAGTAGCAACAGATGAGCGAGAAGTGAGAATTTCTTCCACTTTTCATTTAATTTTAAAATAACCCTTAAATAGTAAAAAAGTAAAAGAAAAATGTATAAAAAGTTTAACTTCAAAATAGTTCCACCCTTTAATCCTCTTTAACGTGATCGTTGACATCCTCTTTTGATTGTTTAGGTTACTCCTGAAATTATCGATTTTCTGCTGGATCGATTTTTCATTCTGGTCAGATAATCAATAATTTGAATGAGAGACTTGAGAAGGAGGCATGTAAAAGAATCGGGAAACTTTAGGGCAGAAAAAAAAAAATAAACTGAGGCTTTAGGAATTGTTTTATCTTTAATATTTTCAGAAATCTATTCATGAATCTTATTGGAATTAAAAAAATATATATAGCAATGGTTACTGATTACAATTTCTTGTTTCTGCTACTTTATAGCAAACATTTAGATTCCGTATACTATTAGCTTTTGTCATATGTTTTTAGTAGAATAATCAACGTTGCCTTTTATATTCAAACTGTCGTTAAGTGATTGATTAATAACGCGTTGTATGGTCTATTGATTTATGAGGTAATTCAACTTTAGGTAAGTTGATGTGTCGCTTGCTTTAGGTCCTCACATACGGTACTTATAACTGATCATTTTTTAAAATCGCACCTAACTTGCAAAATTTTGAATTAATTTTGAATATGGTTCTTTCTTTAATTTTGTTTGTAAAAAAAGGTATTTTTTTAGCACTATCTTTTATTTTTTAATTCTACAATTGCAGCTATTTTTTTCTGCAAAGATAATTTAATTTTTAAGGTTGCTTCATGTATTATCGTAATCTACGAGGAGCGTCTATCCTCGTAGGTTGCGGTATTATGGTGTAATTTTCAAAATGTCAGTATTCATTAGTGCTGTTTTTATAAACTTTTTGGTAAAAGGAAAAATACGAGAAAATAAACTGAAATGTTTTTAAAATTGTTTTTAAAATTCCTTTGGAGATAAATTATTCGAAATCAAATAAGTGTGCCTTTAGCAATAAAAGTTGATCCATTTCTATACAAATATTCTTTAAAAGTAAATTTTATGTGATGAATCAACTTTCCTGTTTAAAGAGACTAAAAATCAAATCCAGCTTTAAGCATAGCTAATGTATAATTTAGTTTCTTTCATACTGAATGATCAAATTGAACATTAGGGCAATAGTGAATACTGAACACTGTTAAAACAACAGGTTGCACATCTTTGTGCTCCTCAGGATGCTATGGATCACCCATGGGGTGCCATAAGAAACCCATAGGGTACCACATGGAACCAAGTGGCACCTTCAAGGGTTCTATAGGGAGTTAAGTAGCACAGCTCACTAGGTGCCTCTGGTGCTACAACGTTTCACCCTTAAAGGTGCCTTGTGCAACTTGTAGTTTTAACAGTGAATGAAAATCATCTGGGCAATCAAAAAATGATCTGGGAAAAAATATGAAGAAAATAAATAAATAATAATAATAAAAAAAAAACCCGTAAATAAAGCATAATTGTCAAGAAAATGTTGCACATTGCCATTTCAAAGTTGCATTGGATATATGCAGCCTTAAATAATTATATTGCAGCCTTAAATAATTATATGCAATTTTTTTTTTTTGGAGAATTGTCCTTGTTTTTGCATTCGAGATATTCTCCAAGTAACTCGAAAGAGCATAAAAGAGTTTAGAAATGGAAAATGTTTATGAAGTTTCGGTTGGATTTGGACTTCACCTCCGGCTTCGCAGAACATTTCCAAACCGTGGAGATGAGGTGATCCGTGCGAATATTATCAGCATCTATACTACAAGATTCTACCGTTTGCAATTAAAAAATATAATCGCAAGAAAGCTGATATATACTGCCTGATTTTCTTAGGTAAAACCTTCCGCATATTTACGCATGCGTCAGGTCTTCTCTGATCTTACCAAAATAGGGATGATAGGCAGGATAACAATAAGGGGAAGAATAATAAGAAGCATTTTGAGCCGTATCAAACAACGTAGAACGATGTTTATTTCAAATACATAGTTTAGTTGAAAATGTCAAAAGGATAGTAAATAATGCAAGTTTTAAATTGAAAACTTCGGAAAGTTCCCACCCACAGTGCATCACCCCTTTTTTAAGCGGAATGGTTCGCGAATGCTAGTGCGGTTTTCAAGGACGGACTGTGTAGTGGAACCTGCAAAGATTCGTTGGTAAATTGACCACTTGTTTAAGTTGACCACCTTTGTCAGGTACCAGAATAAAAAAAAAGTTGTCATCCTTATAAGGTCACTACTTGCCTAAGTTGGTCATTAAAGTAATGCAATGCAAGTAGCCAACTTATGCAATTTTCAGTTCTTTAACTATAATTTTGTATTAATTTTCAATAAACAAGCAACAGACATGATTTGTTTTCTGAAATTATTCTCAGTTTGTATGCTGCTTTGTGCTTGGTATCATTGGTTGAGGTAAACGTAATGGTTTGGCAAATTCATTTCAAACCTTCTTGAGACATTTTGCATTTTATAAAATGCAAAATTATGATGTATCATAAGTGTAAACTTTTTATTCTATGCATTTTAGTACATTTTCGTACTTGACGAAAGAATCTTCCCATTTTTATATATAGTTTTAAACTACTATATAGTAGATTGTTATTTGACTTGATTTGATGAAGCTCATTAATCGATGTATTCAAAATAAAAACACAAAATCAGTTAATGAATGGGGAAAAAATGCCGAAGAGGTGTTTTTTTCCCACAGTAATCTGATAACGCTGAAAATGTTGCTACATTCAAAAACAAGGGAATAATAAAGTTATAAAAATTTTATCGTATGTTTTGTTTCATAACAAAATCGATTGCTTCAGCATCATCTAAAAAACAAATGTATATACAGTTACTGTTTCTGTTGCACAGTAGATGGCAGCACAAACACTCACCAACTGAGCTCTCTTTAGAAGAAACGAAATTAATGAAATTCGTTTTTTCATAAATAAATATTTTGTTAATTTTTTAAAAAATATTTTTCGGTATTTTTGACTTTTTACTTCTATTTTTGTTAGAAATCTTTCTAATATGTTTGGTTTTGGTATAACAACTCAAATATTTCAAACTAGAATAAATATCTATCTTTGTCTCAGTATGCATATTTTAATCGAACTTCATTTAAATTTAGATAAGTTTAGATTCAGAGGCGTATTTGGACGTGAGGCCGCCCTGGGCTTTTGAAACTGGCCGCCCCCTTGAGGTGTTGAATTTTAGAGTTGTAAAAAAAAAAACTTTTTTATTTACTTACTGGTGTACAAAATTTTATTGAAATGGATCATGGCTTCATGAATACATTTTACAAAAAATAAAATAAAATCAATTTATAAATAAACGATAAAATAATTTAAAAAAATGTGTAATGAATACACTCAGTCGAACTCTTTTATTACGAGCTCGGATATAACGAGAACTCGGATTTAATAAGGGAAACGAGAATATTTTGTTGGATCAATGTTAAGTCTATGGAACAGAATTCGTTTTTAACGAGCAAGACCTGGTTTTAACGAACAATTTTTTCTGTCTCGCAGTCTCTTTTTTTTTCATCTTTCTAGTCTTATTCCTGTCTTATCTTCTTTTCTTTTTTTTCCCCAGCGGTTTAATACTTTTGTATGGAAAATTCCACCAGCATTCCAGTATTATTAAATAAAGAGCAGTATTTAATTCGATTAATTGGTGTAATTCTCACGGCCGATTCGCCCTGCTGTCTTAAAAAAAAAAGAAAAAAAAATGTCTTCACTTTGCATGGAAAAAGTGCCGCCCCCCCCCCCAATTGTGCCGCCCTGGGCTATAACCCATTAAATTCATACGTAAATACGGCACTGCTTAGATTAAATATTTAAGCATATAAAGCTTAAATACTTTAGTTCTTAAAAACTTACATGCAGTTTTTTTTTTTTTTTTTTAATCACAGTCCGTTTGATGGTACAAATGAAATTTTCTCTCTCTGCTTTTTGCAAAGGAAACTTTACTTTGCTTGAAACTTTGCTAAGGAAACTTGTAGAGCTTATTATTATTTTTTACCTCTTTCTTACTCCGGGGTCTAATGATGTGTATGAAAACAGAAACGCATTTAAACATTTGTACTACATTTTTAAATGAAATTTGACAATAACCCTCATTGCTTCAAATCGATAGAGAAATGTACGGAATTGTAGAGTTGACGCATATTTTGGTTAAGCGTTGAAGTGTTTGACGGATTGAAATGAAAATTTAAATGAAACGAAATGAAAATTTAAGCAATCAAAAAATTTAATTCGAATATTGTTTGGATTTATCACCATAATAACGGCATCATCGGATTGCCGCAAGGTGGCGCTAGAAGTGGAACAACTGTCTCACTTATTGAGGCAAATATAGTAGACATTTAGTAGGCGTAGATACAGGCAAGCAAATAAAACTTGGTACATTAAAAAATAGATGTCATTTGACTAATTTTATGGGCTCAAATAACGACCAAATCAGAAAACGAAAAAGTTGCAACAGTGAAACTTTGAACTTAAATTACTCTAGATAAGGGTTTTGTAACATAACCCGTTCATCTTCAAAGCCCATCAGTTATCTAATAAGAAACATAGCTATTTTCATTTAATATAAATAGGTTTTTTCCGGTAAGTAATTCCGAAATTTATGCACTGGATCAGTTATTTATGTTCACAATTTTCATCAAATGCGAATTTAAAAGCGAGTTCGCGCTATTTATCGCCGTTCAATTTATGACTGCACTCCACGACTTATGGACCAGCTTTCATCAATTCTGTACCTCAGAACCAGAACGACGTAAGTCCAAAAATGGAGCTTTTCACTTTATTACTGCGTTGTACATAGAATCTTACTCCGCATCGACCCATGAGAACGTTATACCATAAATGAAATTCATTTACAATTATTCAGCAGTGTTAAAAGAGCGCGAGTCCCATCCTTAGCATTCAATCGACAATCATTTTCGCCTTCTGCTGGAAAATTACGAAAATGGACTTACGTTAGTCTGGTTCTGAGGTAAAGAATTATAGGTGCTAGATTTCGGATGCACTTCCTCCACAGTCCTGTTTTTCACCCTCAAACAGTCCGCCCCTCTCCTTATGGAAGTAGTTCAGAGAGCAGGGACGATGATGTGAAAATTATAGGTTGTGGCAATGCGCACGGAAGTTCGGATTCTATTTTAAAGTTGCATCGAGAGAGAGAGCAGTCATTTTTCATCCTTTTTTCTCTTGAAATGTGAGAAATGATACACAGAGAGGTGCGTTGGAAAGTGCGTTGTAGTATTTTTTCTTCCGGAAATGAAGTAACTTTCGTGGAAATGGTCATCTATCATAAGTTTTGAAAGTGAAGAATATTACGTGTATAAATATGTTTCTAAATATTAAAAATGACAGAACGCATTAAAAATAATATAGAAAATGATATCGAAAAGTTTAATCATGCATTCGAAATCATTAATCCTTAAAAGACTATTATGGGTCATTCTATGGAAAGTGGGACATGCAAGTCATTTTTCAATTTTTTCCAATCAAATTTTTTTGCATAATTTTACTTGATTTTATCAAAAATATGTTAAATTCTATTGGCAACAGTGTTTCTTTCAGATAGCTTAAATTAATTACTAGGAAAAAAAATTAACATTGAAAGAATATTTGTGATGCGTAACCTGAGTTACCAACAATTTGTAACCTGAGTTACTGAGTGAATAATTAATGAAAAAAACTCCTTGTAGTTGTTTACATTCAAATGTGAGTTTTAAAGTAGCTTAGAATCTATAGATTAATGTACAATACTTTGTATCAATCAAAATTTTTAACAAAATCAGAATTTCAAGTTCTTAGTGAACAAAGTATGTCACATGTCTGTTTTAGGTAACCTGAGTTACCAAAAGAAATTAATTTATTGGTTAATAATTATTATATGTGTTAACATACTTTGCATTTCCTAAATAAGTTAAAAGTAGTTTAAAATAAAAAAAAATTCAATAACCTTTCCAAAACATTTTTTTTTATTAGAATAAGTTAAACCAGACCCAAGTGTATAAAATGTAACCTGAGTTACCACGGAATGATCCTTATGAGACATACTCTGTGTTCCCCAAGTTCAAAATTTATTTTATAAATTATCAAAACCAAACAATTTAAAAATTAAGAATTCTTTACATGTTATTGAAGTATCAAAATTTTTATTTTGGCGAGGGAAAAAATATTCTTGGAGAAAAATTTTCTTTTGAAAAACACCGCAAACTTTTATATTTTTACCGCAAAGCTTATCGTCTTCAAAGGGTAAAACAATAAATATTTCTGAAGATAACTAAAATAAAAAAATAAGAAAAAAAAATCTATAGCGAAAATATAATTAGGGATCTCTAAGTTTTGAAGAATAATGATTCATTGTTTGAGTACAGATTCGTACATTCGTCATTTTAAATTGAAATATCGATTGAAACTATGTTACTTCCAGGTATAAATAATTTATGGTTATAAACTGCCATAATGGTTGCTTTCAAAACGTGAAATTTTAAATTTATCGCTGTATTTTTAGCTGCGTTCAATAAAGAAATAAACAAGTGATATAAAATTTGTGAGCAACTCAAACTGCACGAAACTAAATTCAGGAAGGCGTTGAAAAAAAAGTTCTTTGATTCGGGAACGACCAAAAACGAATATAGTCACAGACATTTTACTAAAAACCCTTAGATAGCTCTTTTGGACCAGCCAATAGTAACTAAAAAGGGAGCTGCGTTACTAAATGTTGCAGCGGACAAACGTGGACCCGACTTCTATGCGATGCAATCAAATGTTTCACCATTAACACTATTTAAATAATTTTCCTTCTTCAGTAAAGGAAGTATCTCATAAATGTCGATGATTGAGCTAAAATCTACTTATATTAAAAACTGAGTATCTTTCTAACTATCTTTCTTTCTAACTATCTTTTTTTCTTTCTATCTTTCTTTCTATCTATGTCACGCTTCTTTCTCCTGAACGCCACTGAACTGAAAGTCGAATCAGGTACCAATAGATAGGTAATTTTTCAGGCTTCATTAGTTTCAATTTATATAATTATACGATTTTAATTAGCGAAGATATCAATTAATAAGTAGTCAAATTTAAAGCGATTAAGCCTAATAAATGATTAAATATGAAATCCATTGTTGAAACGTGGTTGCTATGAAACAGTGATAACATTGATAATGAGAATTTTGAATAAAGGCTAAATCAAACACGAAACACATAAGCGCGCCACTTACATAGTATTTTTATCGCTAGCTACTTGTAATATTTTGAAACATTCATTTGTTGAAAAGCCATCAACTTATATTAAAAACTGAGTATCTATGTTTGTTTTTTTCCTTTGAGCGAGCTGAACTTACTGAAACTTTCCTCACCATCTTGAAGGCGCGAAGCATCACAATAATTCGAATGATTTTTTTTATGTAGGAAAAAAGTAAAGGCGTGAAGCGCCTGTTAGCGAGCCGCCTTGGCGGGGAGTAGTTTCTTGAAATTTTCCTCACTACTTTCAGGGCACGAATTGCCCGTGCAACGCCGGGCCACGTGCGTGGTATGTCTTGAAATCGAATGAACATTAAATTTTATCAAATAATATAACTTCAGAATGAGGTAAAAGTTAGAGAAGGGGGACGTTATGCATCAACATGCCGCAGGAAGCTAATCTAGCTGCCCTGGCAGCTAGTATGTTACTTAAATATTGTTCATAGAGACCTTCAAATTTTAAATGCATTATACAGAAGTAGAATCCATGTTTTTCATTAAGTAGATGCAATGAAATAAGAATTTCATATACTATTTCTGTAGCCTTGTTTTATTTGCCATGTCAAAACTTTCTAATTTCTTTAACAAACTCCTGCTTTACCCCTTACTCTAAAGCTTATGGTATCAGCTATAGACGAAAAATAGACCCACTGTTCACTGTTTTTTGCGTCAAAGAAAAAAAATATCATTTTTTTTTCTGTTTTTCATTTCACAGTACTTTAATGAACAAGCATCTGGAAGCAAAGCTGCCATAGAGTGTAGTTGGATTGCGTTTTACGTTAAAAACGTGAAGGTCGCAAATTCGATCCTGCTGTGGGTTTTGTCGCTTTTGGTTGACTTTTTTTCAATGGGTTAAGTTTGATCCAAATTACCGAGAATATATAGCTCATTGCTGGAATTTAAACCACAGTTTTTTCTATTACATTAAAACCGGAAAAGAAAAAGTTTATTTTACCATGAATAATATTTCTAAAAGGTGCCTTTCTTGGTTGTTTCCTTATCTACTTCATAAAAACACAAAATTAAGGCATGATTTCCTTTTCTTTTAAATCAGCGAAAAATAGCAAATCACTGTGTGCTTCTTTTTCTAAAAATTACATTTTAAATAATTCGGATTTTTAAATTACTGCTGTTTAGCGTAAAATCATCGCGCGAGTCAGCTAGTCTAACCTATTTGGAGTTATTGCGGTGTGCTTTATTAACGCCTCCTAAATACTGAATGCCTACTATATTTGCTTCACTGCGGGAGACAATTTTTCCACTTTAAACGCCACTTTGCAGCAATCTGATGATACCGTTGTTATGGTGATAAATCCAAACAATATTCGAAATAAATTTGATTGGCGTTGTTATGGTGATAAATCCAAACAAGATTCGACTTAAATTTTTTGATTGGCTAATTTTTAAATTTAAATTTAGAAATCAACCAATCGTTAATTTCTCTGTCTCGAAGAACTCCGATAGATGGCAGTACGTCGTGATCCAAGGGAGAAATTTCGCTCTGTGATCAAAACCAGAAAACAGTATAGGCATTTAGTATTTAGCAGGCGTCGGCTTTATGCAATAAATGACAAATCTATTGACATGGAATTATGACAGAGTACAAAATAAGTGAAAATGCTTGCTGTTGTTCCTTCCGTGCCATCAAGTTAACTTATAAATTTCACAAACAGTCTATGTTTTAAATATTTCAACAAATTTCCTTGTTTGTTTTGTAAATATCAATTTCTCTCTTTCTGGCTTAATCTTTCTGCTTAATATTATCAAGAAGAATTACAAGCTCATCCATCCAGCTTTTACTCAGCAACTCCTGAGTGATTAATTGCCACTGATTTCATAGAGTGCAAAATGGCATCCTACGATGCATTACAGTTCATTAGAAATTTGCTCTTAGTCAAAGTTTTCATCTTCTTGTCAACGTCAATTAGTTTAATGGGAACTAACGCGAGCTTAGAAAGCGTAAACTTTAATTCCGGGGGATTTAAATGAGACGCCATAATTAGAATTTTTATTTCTGCAATTAAAACTGTGTTCTATTTCTGTACTTAAGTAATGCGTATGACGTGAGTAGCAACGATACATATATATTTGCTGCATTGATGAAAACTATTTTGTTACCTGGTTTTTCTTTCTTGCAATTTGTTATAAACGATAGGTCTGAAACGAGTACGTAGATAATATAATTATTTTTTCTTACATAAGAGTTAGCTAGAGGTGCCCACAGGGCACAGGATTTGTATGGTTTATGTGCGACATGTCGATGTTCTGGAAACATCGATGTTTTACAATCAAGGTTTATTCGATGTCGATGTTTTATGTTTCAGAAAACAGGGTGTGTAAAAATTAGATAACTATACCTATTAAAAAATGCATTGCGTCAGGCAGTAGTTGCATTATTAATTTCTTTGAAAAATGTTTCCTTTTTTTCTATTGAGGTTTTGCGTTCGATATTTTTAATCCATTGCTGGTTTGCTTTTGCCTTTTTTTGTATATAGAACGACGTTTTATAAACATAAAATACATAAAAATGTTCGACAAAAAGATTCATCGCAAACCTGTAGTTGCAGTATCTATCTCACTGTTTATTTAATTACCGGCGATGATTTACGGTAAATAATTTAACTTCGTTTTATATTTCAGCAAACAATGTTTTTCGAAAACAGTCGGTAAAAATGAACATCGTTAATCAACAGTTTCACTCTCTATCTCACTGGAAAAAGTTTTCTATAATTACCATCAATGTCTTACAGTCAATGTTTTTTTCCCGCAGACAGTAGAAAAACGCGATATATCCTCTTGAGTGACACGACGAGTCGCGATGTCAAGAGCGGTTATTGTACATTCAAACTTGTACGTAATGTGTGAAAAAAGATCGATGTTTTGAAACATCTATATTTTTCGGTTGATGTATTAATACCAGCGATGTTAAAAATCTATGTTTCAAAATATCCATGCTTTGTCATCGATGTCGTACCCCTAGTATGGTTACTCACATTAAGGAATTTGTGGAGTTAATGTAAGAAAGGAATGGGTTTTAAATTTTCGTGTAAATGTTTATTTTGCTCACCAACGATTAATAATTTTTACGTTGTACGAATTGCCAAAGTGAAAAGTCTTATCAAAAATGATGTTTTTTTCTTGTTCTGACTAATGTGGAATTATTTAGTCGCCGTTTGTTTAGAAAGTAGGGCGAATTCATTTTTTAAGGAAAACATAGTGTTACATAGAAGTTTGATTGGATAATTTTTTGGTACACATTTATTGTACTCCCCAAAAATGTATGTACTGCATTAAGTAGACTGCACTACTAATGTACTTCACTAAATGTGTAAATTTTCTGTACACATTTAGTGAATATAAAATAAGAGTTTTAAGCCGAAACTCCTTCAGATCCATAGTTCCGAAGGCGGAAATTTTGAGAAATGGACTTGACTGGTTTTGATTCTTAACTACTCAATCTGCTTCTTAATAATTAGCAAATGTATAATTTTGCAAGGACAAAAATTTATATATTTCTTTTATGGTGTCATTTAGAAATTTTGGAGCACAATCTTACAAAGTATTTCAAAACGGTAAAGGTACCCTAAGTGGACCTTAATTTGTCTAAATTTAAACCAGAGGCGCCTCCCTACTGTAATTAGTTTTCCGGACCGCAATTAGTTTGCTTAATTGAATTCGTTTTGCTCGTAATGAATGACATGATGAACATAGAAGAGCATTTTACAGAAATGTCATACCTGGTTTAAAACAAAGGCTTAAAGCATTCGGTTTCGAAATAATGAGCATATTTTTCATCTAGCGCATTTACGAGTACCTGATTTCGTTTATGTTTTAAAATTTCAAAGTTGAATGCGACTAAATGTTTAATTTAAGTAAAATGTCTTGTACTTGAATGTAAGATACTGTTTAAGGTGAAACCAAGTTAAGTTTACAAACTTAGTAGTAGACTTCAAGTTCTACTCTGGGTGTTATTTGACATTTTTATCTCACTTAGTTTTTCATGTTAATTCGGGGTTCAAGTTGAATCCAAACGACATTGCGCCGAAAACGGATATAATAATAGTATTAATAAACAAGTTAAGTGAATTTTTGTCTGTCAAATCAAAACTTATTGCAATCAAGGATTTCTGCGAGTAGTGATTGCTGTACCGGGCTAAGAATGCAATTATGGTATCAGGTATTTTTCAAAACTTGAAACTGGAATACCGTTATTTTTGCCGGAATTAGGATCTTCTTAAAAAAGGATTAAATACATTTGTATCGCTGTCATATTTCATTATTTAATACAAAAAGTGCATTTCTTATGAAAATTTACTGTAAACATCGAAAATGTAAGAATCAACTTTATAGTAAAATATCAATAATAGTAAGAAACATAATGCATCTATTAAAACGTCAATTAGCATAAAAGTTGCTTCGGTGCAAAATGTTCCTGTTGTTAAAAAAATACTCTTAATTTGAATTAACTCTGGTAAGTAATTTTTATCGATAAAACATAATACACTCCTAACTGCCTTGAAGAGAGTCCTTTATGTTAAAAAAAACCGTCTTAAAGAGTTAAAAAATTTTTTAACACCAAAGGTATTTCTAAATATTTACAATTAACCGGGAAAATTGTCTTTCACATTTACTGAAAAGAAAAAATGTGCTGTTTTCCAGTGAAATTTATTATCAACAACTACGACCAAACACTTATTATACTTGGCTTGCTTAATAGCTGTATTACCCAAAGTTAGATGAATGCTCTAATCTTGCCGATATTTTTTATGTATCATCGTAACTTTAGTTGAAGAATTAAACTTCAACTCATGTAAGGGACAAAATATTTGTGTAAAAGATCAAGTGATTACGACGAAACTTAATCAGAAATTTCTCGGAGAGCTTCAGAAACTTAATGAAATCTCTAATAACCGTCAGATAATTTGATTTCGTTTAAGAAAAAGTTATCTTTTACATTATATATAACTCTTAAATATACTTTTCTGCAATAATTAAGACTTCCTTTTAATATTTTAGGCAATTTATGTACACATAAAATAACTTCTTGTACATTAACATACTGCAAGCGTTAAGAAATTTGGTTCTTGAATTCATGTTGTTAAAAGTAACTTATTCTTGTTAAAGATGACTGATGTAAATATATTGAGTTAGAATTTGCTGTGTTTGAGTATTTATGGATTGAAAGTAAGGGTTAAATTATCCAGAAATGTAAAAATATATAAGAACGTATAGGGGATACGTTGCATTCATAAAGTTTAAATATGCTATTGGCGAAATTATAAACAATAAAAATTGAAGAAGCGTTGAAAACTTCAATTATGTGTTTTCTGATCAAAAACTAAAAGACTAGAAGTATACTGTAGAACTTGGGATCACATCACAAATAGTGAGAAACTTTAGAATTACATTCATGAAACTTGGAATGTGAGTTAAGCAAATTTTAAGTAATATTCACATTCGCAGATTTACATTATTTGGAGGGATGGGACTTTTGAATTTTATACTTAAGAATCCGATTGAAACGGAGCATTCTAAAAGTTTAAAGATGTTTGTAAGAAATGAATAAATATTAGAGAGGGAGGGAGAGGGGGCACAGTTGGTCAAAGTGAATTTTTTCTGTATTTCAAATACTAAAAATGAAAAAAGTTAAGTTATGTATGGCAACATCGCAGAGACTAGTCAGTGCAACATTCCATCTCATAGGGAAGCTGTATCCCTTTTTATTTCTGCTATATTTTTGTCAAGTTTTACTTTTTTGATTTTTATGCAGAAATTATTATTCAACAATCAATACCAATGAAAGCTAAAGTGCTCTTATTTACTTTCATGCTTTTTATGATCATTCAAATAAAAAATTGTGCAACTTTTGAATCTTGATTTAAAAATTCTGCTTCGGGGGTATAGCAACATTTCTCAAGATAAAGTAAACATTTTAAAACAATGAAAAGTAGATACAATTTAGAAAATCAAGATTTAAAATTATTAATGGACAATGATTTAAATCAGCTTTTATTCAAATTTACTGTTTAGTGTTATTTAGCTACATCTGAAGAGCATTTACTAGCCCTTTTATCTGCTTATACTATAAAATTATTACAAATGCATATTCCTTATGAATTTTAGGATCACATTATTCCGAGTTTTTGTGTTGCTAAAAATGTAACACGAAGGAAATATAACTTTTTGAAGAACTTCGATGTTTTTCTGTGTAAAAAGGAAGTCTGAGCCATATTTTAGATTATCGTTCTTATTTTCTCTTTCTTCATTTTTTTTTATTTAAGAATCCTCAAATATGCTTTCGCATTATCTTAAAAATGCACTTCTACAATGCCCCATATAGTTGGGACAGTGAGAGGCTTTCAAAAATCACTTTTTAATACGCTTTTATTTGTTTCATATGTGAGTATATGTATGTAACTCTGAATAAAAGATGAAATTCGCGTTCTTTACAAACATAAAAGTAATATATTTAACACTGTTATTAATGCTAAAGGCTAAACTATATTATTACATGATGATGTATTATAAGTGTTTCAGTTGTTTGCATGTTAGTCTGAATAAAAGATAAAATTCACGTTCTTTGCAAGTATAAAAGCAATATAATTAATACTATTCTTAGTACTAAAGGCTAAACTATATTGTATGTTGATATATTATAAGTTCATGTAACCTCAGAGAGAGAGAGCGGATATTCAATGTAGTTTTAAAAATCCGGGGGAAATCAGTTAGGGCCCTGCTCCACATTGACGTGAAGCAGAAAAATAAAGCAGAAATGTAAAATGGATTTCATAGTGTTCCAATGGAAAGTACCCGGATTTTCGGTTTCTGCCTTCGGTTTCGGTCGCGTTTTCTGCTGATGTGGAGCAGGGCCCTTAGAGTATCATGAAATATAGTTTAAAAGCGTACTTTTTAGTTTTTTTAATCTATAGTTTAAATTATTTAAAAGGAATTTGGTGAAAAAAATAGGAAAAAAGGATAGCGGTAGCTAAAAAGGGCTTTAATTATGTACTGCAATTCAAATTTCTTTACAAATGAATCTAAAGCAATGAAAACTTTCTTATTGTGCCCAATCTCTTTTACAAAATAATTATGATAAATATTCAAAATATAGTTTAACACACTAAAAAATGCTCCTTTAAATACAGTTTGGTCTTTAGTATCAATGATAGTATTAAAAATGTATTACTTTCATATTTGCAAAGAACGTGAATTTTGTCTTTTATTCAGAGTTACATACACAAAAAACTGAAACACTTATAATGCATTCATGACATGTAATATAGTTTAGCGACATGCGAAAGTGATTGCCTACAGAGCTGACCAATTTATTTTTACTTAATAAATTCCGGACCATAGTTTCATTTATTATTTTTGTAAATTTGTAAATTATTTTAAGCTATTGTACCATATTTATGCTTTAATCGATGACTTAACATCCAGAACCTCACACTTTTCTGCATTAAAAAAGGGGCTCTTTTATACTCCGAAACACGCGTCTGTAATTTGCTACAAACTACTACATTTATAACCTTTTCCTCTGTTAAGTTGATAATAATTTCTGAAAAAATAGCAATAATTAAACTTATTTATAGAAAATTTTGTCTTTTTAAAGTGTAGATTTACAGTGAGATGCATTGTTTTGCACTTACAAAGAATAAAGTATGACATTTTAAGCAGCTTGAGGTACGAAATCACTTTATATAAGAGATTTATTTCGACTCAAATTCCAAATACTATATTAATAGGGAAATTTTAAATAGTCTTAAAACGAAAAGAAGTATTGATACTTTTAAGTCTTTTGTGTTGACTCTTCTATAAGCAAAAACTTTTTTTCAAAAATCTTAAAGATCAGTTTTGAAGCATAGAACTATGCTTCCATTGTGATAAACTGAAAGGAACATAGAAAAGAAACTTCAACCTTTTAACTGAAACTCCTTATACGAGAGAAAAATAACACCAACCTTAGCATTTGCTATTTTCCGCTGTGCATTAACGCACCATTTGTTTTTCACGTGAGTAAGCATGCTACTTAAGAATAACTCGAACGTTTAAAACCATTTTCGAAGAAAAGAGAAACTATTGGGGCAACTTTTTTCTCTGGAAATTTTTTTGGCTTATTTGTCAGACCGTCAGAATTTCAGTGTAAATTCAGTGTGAATTGAGGAAGGATGGTTAATAGAAATGGGGAAAAAAATCTGAAGTCTTCATAAGAGAATGCGTTAATATATAGAATTTCATATCTTTGGAAAAGATATGAAATTCACACAGAAAAGAAAATAACACGGCAAAACGGGAGTAATTTTAGCAATAAGAGATATTTAGAGAGAGCTCATCTTGAGCTGCAAAAACATTTTCAGCTATCACTATTTCTTATTATGCACACTTGATCGAAATTTGTTTCTTTGACTTTTCAGATTACCACGACGAGAGTAATTCTAGCTCGTTGTTTTTAAGAAAAATATATTGTGTCTTTATCGTTTAACTACTTTTTGCTGGAAACTTTTTATTGAATTTCGTAAAATCGTGCCCTTTTTTATATGGAAAGTAACTAAATTCAATTACTTGTCAAAGCCGTCTATGTCCATCACGCACACATATTTTTAAAAAATGCTTTCCGCGTGGAGCAGTAGACACTTGTTTAACTGACTAGTAATTTTAAATGAGTAAAATTATCCAAACTATTCACTAAAATGTGCCCTACTCTGCAACTAAACTAAGTTAACAGAGTGGAAAACATTTGCGTTTACCATTAGTCTTTATTTATGCCTTAAAACTTACCTTAATCTTACTTTTTAGAGCTAACGATTGCTAACTAGTTTTAATTTCCCAGTAGTTAAAATAGCGGAAATTACTGGATGTTGAATTAGACTCAGATTAACATTTTTTTGGAACGAGACATTTTTATGACTATTTTTGAGTCAAGTCTAACATGTTTTTAACTCATTAATGCCTAGCGTCCTGTTTTAGGGACGGTCCAAAAAGTGTCTGAATTGACTAAAAATGAACATTTCAACCAAATAATAGCGTATAATTTATTACTTTGGTATTGTTTCAATTCATTATTAACAAATTGCAGCACATTACCATTCTAAAGTGTGTCCTGTAGCCGTGTAACCAGTATACGAAATATCTTTGGAAAAAAAAAGTCAGGCATTAATGGGTTAATTATGCTGTAAGTCTGTAGCATGAGATTTTATTGGAAAAATCAATACATTTTTATTGTAAATCTCGTACCTAGTATTTAGGAATGTCATGTTTCGCACCTAAAAGTATTTTCTTACAAATAATTAACTATGAATAAATATTTTTTTTGTGCAATTTAGAACTTTATTAATGTCCACCTCAAGTATAAGGTTGTTGTTTTAAAGAGTTTTAATCGCACTTTTTGTTATTGTGTCCAAGTAGAGTAGACAGCGGGCGCTTAAAGTTTTTGCGATAAGATTTATGAAAATGTCAAGAAATTATTCAAATTTTGGAATATGGTTTACAATATAGCTTTATCTATTTTAAGCATTAGAGCTTTGAATATCTAATTCATGGCATAATTTTAGGAGAGAAATAATCAAACAAATTTAGTTCAATAAAGTTTATTTAGCAAGTAGTTGACAAGGATGAACAAAATTAGCAGGTTGAAAAAAAAAAAAAAAAAAAAAAAAAAAAAAAAAAAAAACATTAAATTCTAACAGTTAAAACTATTAAGTTTATCCCAATACTCTGTTCTTCTGAATGAAGTTTGCAGATTGAGTTATATGACATAGAATTTCTAATATTTCAACCTTATGCATTGTTGAACGAAAATCACCTATTCACAATCACCACTCACCACAATATATCAAATATACACTCATGCACATTGAAAATAGCGACCCAAGAAGAAATCGTCAGATTGAAATGGTGTCAAGTCTACTGTGGTGCCAAGTCAGATCAATGTGGGAAGTCACAGATTGGCAAAAAGTTGTGTTTAGTGATGAGTCTCGGTTTGTTTTAGGGACTGATGATAACCGTGTATAAGTGTGGATGTGCCCAGGTGAGCGGTACAATTCCACACTGCCCGCACAGCTGTTGTAATGGTCTGGGGGGCCATATCCTATGATAGCCGGTCTAATTTAATTGTGATGCGTGGAAACTTAACCGGCCAACGTTACGTTGATGATATTCTTCGATCCCATGTAGGACCTTTCCTAAATGGTCTCCCAGGGGCAATTTTCCGGCAAGACAATGCTCGTCGGCATACAGCAAGAGTTGCTCAAGACTTCCTACGTCATTTTCAGACTCTTCCATGGCCGGCCCGTTCGCCCGACTTATCCCCTATAGAGCATGTGTGGGATCAGCTAAAACGTCAGATGCCATCGTGTCACTCTGTGCGTGATTTGGAGTTGGTTGTTACAAATTTGTGGGCTCATCTGCCTCAGGACAACATCAGGCGTCTAATCAACTCAATGCCGGACAGTGTGGCGGCATGTATTGCAGCTGGAGGTGGTCCAACGCGCTATTGAAGTTGCTCTGTATTTGTGTCCTTGTACACCCTGCATTCCTTCAATTGTCCTGATTTTGAGATCAAGTGAATCTCTCATCTGTATCATTATGTGTATTAAATTTCATTTCAATCCGATGCTTTCTTCTTGGGTCGCTATTCTCAATGTGCCTGAGTGTATATATATATATATATATATACAGGGTGTCCACTCCAATCGTGGACCAATAGCTAATTTCTAAACCGTTAGAGATAAGCATATAGTTCATTTAGGAAAAAATCTCCAAATTATGAAAGGAATTTTGGGTCTATTCAATGTTTTTCAAAAAATCAAATTTTGAAAGAGTTACGAAATTTAAATTTTTATACAGCCCCCCAGTCCTATCAATCATATTTAGTAAAACATTCTTGACACTGTAACGTTTAAAACTAAAAAAAAATCACTCTTCTACCACAAAAATTGACCGAGTTATGACGTTTTGAAAAATCAAGATTTTGCATTGTTTCATGACGTCAGCGAGAGGTCGCTCAAGGGACCGTATGCGAAATCCTTCAAAATCTTTTTTTTCAAAACGTCATAACTCGGTCAATTTTTGTGGTAGAAGAGTGATTTTTTTTTAGTTTTAAACGTTACAGTGTCAAGAATGTTTTACTAAATATGATTGATAGGACTGAGGGGCTGTATAAAAATTTAAATTTCGTAACTCTTTCAAAATTTGATTTTTTGAAAAACATTGAATAGACCCAAAATTCCTTTCATAATTTGGAGATTTTTTCCTAAATGAACTATATGCTTATCTCTAACGGTTTAGAAATTAGCTATTGGTCCACGATTGGAGTGGACACCCTGTATATATATATATATATATATATATATATATATATATTAATTAATTCGTTTTACATAATGTTACAAATCTTGTAAATAGTTGTTTTTCATGCCTTGCACCATTTTTGCCGAGGAATCGCTTGGTGTCACTAGTTTTGGTTTTATCTGGCGACATGTTGCAAAAGTATCACAAGGTATCACTTTTACCATTTGTACACCGACCCTGTAATATTTTGTAGTTTTTGCACTTCCCCTAAATTTAATAAGCATGAAGACATTTTTGCTTTGAGTTGCAATATTGTGGGTTTTTCTTTTTATCACTAGAATTTTCTTGAATGGATTATTTAAGTTTGTGAATGAATAGAACACTCCGGATTTTGCTAGAATGTTGTAGAAATATCCTTCCGAGTATAAATAGTTGTCCAACTGCCTTGAACACAGTTTTCAGATTTGATTTCAGGGAGACTCGTTTAATTGCTTGGGCGAATGTTTGTTTTGCTTTTGTAATTTCTTAATTACTGTTCACGTTAGATACGTGGTGCTGAGTTATTGTTGAAAGTACAGTGTACTGTTTGCTACCTAATTGCTGGATGTTTAGCAATTGTTTCCTGCTCCTATTGTAAATAAGTGTACATAATTGTAAAAAAAAAAATATAGTTACTTCCTCAAGATTGGAATGGTCCTTTAAGAAAGTTGAAGGTGCTACGGACTCGTTACAATATAAAAACTATTAGGCTAGAGTACCTGATCTTAGCCGATTACCGAACTTCGGTAAGAAAATTAAATGAGCGAAAAAATGACTGAATTTATACCTGTATGAGAAGAGCTCAGTTAACATCTATCATACTAAAAATGATTTCAGCATAAAACACAAAGAAACTTATATGGTTGAGCCAATATTTAGAAAAGTGCCCATTTGAAGTTGGAGTTTTCTGAAAAAAAATTTTTTTTGCAGAAAAAAACTAATATTGGATTTTAAGTCTAAATTGGGTCTAAATGCAAAAAAATAAAAGGGGGGAGGTCAAGGAAGTTATTTACCCCCTCCTTAGATTACTCACTTTTAAGCCGTTACAGATCTGATGAATGTTACAGATCTGATGTTAATATGAGCTACATATTTGAGTTTATGCTTTCAGTCTTCGTTAACATCTCTAAATATATCATTTCCTTGCATTTTTAACATAGAATTAAGATAATTATATTAAAATATATATATTAGGCTAAAAAATCAAATTTCATTATAAAAAAGCATTTCTTGGAAATAAAAATGAGCGATAAGGTTTTTAGATAAAATAAATTATGAGATTACCAAATCCAAGCTAATAAAACATTTGTTTTGTTTTGAAACAACACACAACTTCAACTTTTTCAACACACAACTCTGCTGCTTGCTTTTCTTTAATTAGTTGCAGGAAATTTAATTTCTTGATCAGAAATTCAAATTTAGCATGCTAGTTATTATCTAGTTATTTAGCGAAGTTATGAGAAATTGAAGCACCAAAAAAAATAAATAAATAAATAAATAAATAAAATAATAATAATTAATTAACTTAATTTCTGCAGTGTCAATTTTTCTTATTTTACTAACTTCTATTGTTAGGTCATACAAACCACAAATGAAGCAATTGTACTAAAACTCATTGCTTTTCATTTTTTAAGAACAAAAATATTCAATATATATGGCTAAAACCTATGATTTTTGCTTTTTATAATTCTGAAACGTGTGAGTTAGTTCTGTAACATATTCGCTGTTTTTCAATGTTACCGCTCTGACTGTTACCGATCTGACAAACTGACAAAGTTTTTTTTTTATTTCCGAGTCGATCGCACTAAACCAAAATCAAACACGTGGTTTTTTCACTTGTAATAAAGGACTATACTTATATATAAAATAATTTTTAAAATAATAAAAACTGCGCATTTTAGAGCGTGTTACCGATCTGATGACTCAAATGACACACATTTTATGAAATCACTTTAAAAAATCTTACCTACAATTTTAGATGCATAAATGCAAATTTTTAATTACGATTCGATAAAACATCCCACCAGGTACTCAGTATCACGTGGTATAGGTGCAGGAAATGATTTTGGGAGCTAAACATAGATCGGAAGTTATTGTTACCACTCTGACGGCGGAACTTGGGACACGCTTATTTCGCATCAGCTAGAAAATCAGAAATCGATTAAATCAAAAATTAAGTAAAATATTAACAAAGCGGTAAAAATAGAATCGTTTTTTGTGCAAGTGCGTTTTTTTTGGGAAGTTAGAAAGTGCGCATTGTTTGCATGCTAAGCTTTGCTACTGGGGACACGTTACCGATCTGATTTTTGATGTATAAAAACAATATTTTCTGAAGAAAAAAAAATATTTTTTCTGATGTTATTAGATGAAATGAAAGCAGAACCACATCTTCTTTCTGGGGAAAATTATTTTTTTAACTAATTATTGAAATACTAGTGAAAATTCACTTGGGACTCAAATTGGCACTTTTCTAAATATTAGCTCGGTTTTCATATTTCAATGAGATTGATAGGTAATCATTCTATAAGTAAATGAGACATTTCTTAATTAGTTTACTTCAGTATTTAAAGAGAAATAAACAGCTCACAATTCCATTTTATACGAGTATTTCATTAAAGCTAAGTAAATAAGTATCAAGTAGAAATCAAAATTATACGAAATGAAGTCCATTTTTACAAAAAGCGCAAAGGAAAAGTATTCAAAAAATTGAATACTTAGTAAAGTACAAATCTTACAGCATTTGAAACAGACTTTTCTTGACATTATGCACACTATACCATATGACATAGAATACATGGTCATTGACCATGTATCCTATGTCAGGATTACAGTTTATTTTAAGGTAATTTACAACAAGTTATTGTTATTAATTTTTTTAACCATTAACTTTCATTTAATGTTATTCGCTGATGAATTAGAAATGGAGTTTTGTGTTAAAATTATATTTGAATTTAAAATGTTTTAGGAGTACTTATGGTAACATTTAACTTGTTTCTATACAACGAAATTTCCATGTATCGAATTTTTTTGCGGCAAATTGCTACTTCGATACATGAAGATCCGACTGCAAGTGGAAAAGTATAAATTTAATGTTAGAAGTGTATTATAGTGCTCCTCTGGTAAGTTAACCTCCGACATAGACAATGCTTCCCTCTTTTTTGGGTAATAGAAATAAGTAATTGGTACTGAGCTGAGTTAGGATTCTTTCATATTCGTTTTGCAAAAGCATTCTACCTGAAATGCGCATCATTTAACCTGTCCTATTATTGGAAAAGAGGGAATTTTCTATGTTGGAGGTCAACTTACCAGACGAGCACTATACATTTGTGAAAAAAATATTATCCTCCCAGATTTGATGCCGTGAGTCTTTTTGCCCTTTTTGCTTTGTGCATTCTACACTTTTCTCTTTTTTTGTTTTTCAAAGAAAGTAGTGAAACACGTAATGCAGCTAATCTGAAATGTAAAAAAAAAAAAAAAAAAAGAAAAAGAAAAAGAAAACCTAAGGTTTGATATTTAGTAAATCAGTATGTACTTGTGTAGGCAAAAAACAAGTCAAAGGAAAGAAAATGTAGAATAAAATACATTATATATATAAAACAATATGTAATTATAAATATTAACGGTCAAACCAAAAACTCAAATTAAAGGCGATTTGTATATGAAGATGATTTGTTCATTATCAGTAACAGATTCTACTCTAAAAGATATCTGATACATAAGAAGTGAGCACTTAAAAGCGGAAAAAGGCACAAAGTAGTTAAAAAAAGAAGGAATAAATCTCATTTTAAAATGCTTGGACAAAAGAAAAACTTCCCATATTTTCCCTCTTTTTCTTCATCCGGGTGAAAATCGTTTTGAAAATATGACATCTATGAAAGCAAACTCCCACTTTCAACAAGGAAAAGGAAGCAATGCGTCTGAAGAAAACAATCATCGTTCGAAATGATTCTTTTCTCTCTCGCAGATAGAAATACTTTACACTTTAAAAACTGATGGAGTTGAAGTCCATCAATACAGCAGTTTTTTTTTCACTTCCAAATCTATATTTCAAAACAATAGCCAGCTTTCTTTTCGTTTAATATATTTTTTTTGGTCAGAAAAGCACAAACCTCTTGATACTTTTATGTTTAATTAAATTTTACAAAATAGGTATTGAAGATATTTTTGCTCGACAATGACGATTGATTAAATGTCTATATGTTGAAAATATATTTTACAGCTTTGCTTTAAAGACTAGAGAAAAATCACCAATGAGGCTCAAAAATAAATAGCAGTGAAAAAAAAGATCACTAATTACTGTCTGATTTTTAGGTAAAACCTTCCGCCTATTTATGCATGCGTCAGGTCTTCTCTGATCTTACCAAAATAGTGCTACAAGTAAGATGACAATGTGGGGAAGAATTATAGTAAGAAGCATTTTGAGCCGTATTAAACAACGTAGAACGATGCTAATTTCAAACACATAGTTGAATTGAATGTGTCAAAAGGATAGCAAATGCAAGTTTTATATTGAAAACTTTGGAAAGTTCCCACCCGCAACCCATCACTCCTCTTTTGATTGGAATGGTTCGCGAGTACTAGGCGCGGTTTTCAAGGACGGACAGTAAGCCATACCAAAAATGATCTATGTTTTACAAATACTACTTATAAAATTTTTTAATGATAGAATGTTTTGAATATGAATGCTGTTGTCTTGTGCCAGCTAGGTTGGCCATTGGGGGGGGGGGGGGGATTTATTATTTTCTTTAGAAATTGCTGTTTTTAATTTTTTGATGTGTGTGGATTATGCATTTTTCACTAATTTAATTTTAAATACGAGTATAATACTGCACATTGAGGTTAAATTATATTCCACTATTGACTAGCGTTTTGCACCCGAAAAACTTTTAGATTATTCAAAATTCTTTGTTTCTGCATAAATGAAACATACGTTCAATATTTATGCATTTGCCAAAGGGCTTCGAAGAAATTACGTTAAAACACATAAAGTAGTTAGAATTTGTATCATATACACTCTACACCATTTTATTCTATATTTTCTAATATTGAATCAAAAATATCCTTATTAACTTTGCTGTAAGGCTCTGCCTTCACTAAATGAAACTACTAGCTCCTAGGCTAATTAATATTCACCGAGAAAATTTAATTGTTTCGATTTGAATAAATGGAGAGGCATATCAGAATTAATTTATGGCAACTGGTTTTGTTGGCTCCAGCAATTAATTTTTCACGTTTTGAGCCGGAATAATAATGAGCAAATAATAAAACGTGTATTTAAACTGAAACAATTTAATTTTACTGACTCTGTATTTTTATTTTGTCAACAATTCACTTTTCACTGAATAACTTAGAACATAGATCGTTAAACACGAATATATATTTAAAATGTATCTACAGAAAACTAATTTTGGTTAAAATAAGACAAATTAGTTAGTTAGTATTTTCGAATTTAAGCACTATTTAAGCTTAAGACACAAGATTGGTTAAATATTATCTATTAAGATACTCATTAAGAATTAGTTTTACGTGAGTAAAATTCTACGTTGATCGATTTTAACCCGTATATTTTAGAAAATGTATTGAAAAAATTGTACAGGACGTTCTGGAAAAAAAATTCCTTAAAAGCAATGCTTTTTGTTTTAAGCTAGTTATTCTACACTGCGCAAATTATTTTAAGATATAATTGCTGTACCTTATATAAGTTGGCTCTTACTTGATAAAGTGAATAACATTTTAGTATTAAATATTTTCTTTTGTAAGTGCATCCATTAACGAGATATAGAAAAAAATATAAGTAAAAAAAAAAAGCAAACTATTAATGGCAGCGTCTATTTGATGGTCGTTAAGGTAGAATCATTCTCACTTCCTCCTCAGCTATGATTCTAACATTGTCTGCACTAAACCAATGAAATGTGTAGCTATTTCTATTATTTCTAGTAACTTGAGCAGTAATTTTTAAATTTGTATCACTTCCTAAAATTGGAGCTTCATAATACTTTTTTTTTGATGCAAGTTTCACATATACACGGTTATCAGCTTTTCCAGTTTTTGTAGCTGAACTATCAATAAACTTCCATAAGTTCGAGAATAATTTAACTCAAGTTGGTAGAAAACAGGTTATTCTCCCTTGATGCTATACCAAAGCTAGACGGAAGCTAAAAAACTCGTGAGAGTACTTGCTAGGGACCAGCATCAATATGTCACGACTGGTGACACACCAATTATGATACATTTCGAAAAAAATCTGGTATGGACCCCACACTACTTCCTTTTACGTGTAAATTTCTTAGTAGTTGCCTTAAGTGTTAAAAAAAGTGCTTGGAGGGAGCAAGGTAACAATTCAAATATTTACTCCCCTAATCTGCCACGAAACAATGCAAAAAATGGTCGCGCTAGTTCATATCACTTGAGTCTGCATTGAAATTAACACTGATTTACCCCAAAAAAGGGGTAAAACACCCCCTTGGGAACATTCGAATGCAACCACAAGGGGAGGTGCACATTTCATTTCATTTCATTTCACCCTCCAGGGTCCCTCGTACCTACCAGCTTAGTGGTTTAACCGGGATAGGGCCTAGAAGAGCGCTCTGTTCTTAATTTTGAACCAGAACCTAGGGTCGAGCAAACCATAGGCCCTAGCACCCCCAGAGGTATCGTTTCACTTGGAGGACTTTGTGACCACGACATTTTTAACGCCTCCCAGTCACCATTAATCAAGACGGTGGATCTTTGATCGGCTGGGATCGAACCCGGGTCCTTTCGGACACGAGTCCGATGCCTTACCGATCGGGCCACCACGGCCCAGGGGAGGTGCACAACTAGACCATCCTCAGAGCCTACATACCAAGCTAGAAGCTTCTACGGCATATAATTTTTGAGTTATGCGATACACATACGCACATACATCCGCACACACATCAGCACATACGTACATACAAACGTCACGAGAAAACTCGTCGTAATTAACTCGGGGGTGGTTGAAAAGGATTTTTCGGCTGCTCATATGTTTGTAGGTACATATGCACGTGCTGACAGGTCGAAAAAACTACTGAACATTCATTCGGGGGTGAGCAAAATCAAAATTTAGACTCAAATTTGAGCGATTTTTTTTTCGCGATCACAATACTTCCTTTACTACGTAAAATGAAGTAAAAATGCCCTGCGTAAACGTGCCCCGGTCTACCTATATCACGCAAATGATGCGAAATGCAAAAAAATAAAAGTGATTGAAAATGGAAACTCCTTATGTTTCTCATAATAATCTTTGAGCATATAAACTCGAGTTAAAGAACATATTTTCTGTGCTTATGGACCATGGTACATTCTATAATTTGCTTCTTACACTCCATTCTATGCAAAAAGAGCAAAATGGTGAAAAATCAAAGTTGGTTGAAAATGGAAAATTATCGAAACCAACTTTGTTTCTGTATTTAAAAAAAAAAACATATTTTTGCAGACGTAGTCTGATAGTAGAATCAAATTTTAATTCTAGTGAAAAATTACTTGAAATTCCGTTCATTTTAAACCAAAAGTATGCAAGCAAATCAACAGTGTGGTTAAACGTGATCACCTATAAACTTGCAATAATTCAGCTTATGGTGAAAACTTTATTAAAACTTCAATTTGTTCAGCTTTTGGATTTTTTTAAGAATAGAAATAATAAGAAAGTTGTGCGGACATCGGATTGTGCTTTCTTAAAGTCAACAAAATCTTTTACTATATTCAGTTTTATTTTGACCTCCCCCCCTAGATTCTTCATTTAATCTCTCTAGCGTCGTGGGCAATATTACATCGCACAATCTTTGAACATACTAAGCCTGAGTATTTCCATTTTATGTGCTAGAAATCTGTTAAATTTATAGTATGCAAAGAGAAACCAGGATGATCGCGTTTTCAGAATCACATGAGTTTTCATTTCCGCTTTACAAGGTGAAGATAAATTTAGAAAGTAAGATTTGGTTTTTCTTTTACTGCTTTGAGAAAGATTTTTTTTTTTGGAAGATGAAATTAAACTTTTGGAGAGAATATATACACATAGATACATATATGTATATAGAAAAAAAGTATAGCTATATTTTAAAACTTCTACAAGCACATGGAATGCATTGAAAATCGGATGTGAGCCTTAAAAGTTTAGTTCAGTATATTTTCAAGCTTTAGGTTTAAAATAAAACTTTGACATTGTGGAAACTGGGGAAAAGAGGGATTGAAATTTTAAAAATGTCACATTTTAATGATCCTTTTTTTAAAAACAAAATATGAAAAATTCTAAATGTTAAAAATTTAAATAATTCGCATTTCTACTTTTTATCGTCTTTTTTTCCCTTTACCTACCTTCCCATACTTGGAAATTTTATTATTTAACTGATAATCAATAAGGTCTTCATTAATTTCTTACATTTCACTCCTACAGTCTGTCCACAGATGCTACACAGCAAAAAATGAACTGTTGTTTTAACAGTATAATACTGGCAGTTGAGGTTCCAATTTGAAACTGTAAAATGCACAGTGATAAACTGCAAAACTAACAATTTTACAGTTTCTTACTGTACATATAGCAATATTTCAGTTCATTGCCGTAAAATTTAGCTGTATTATACTGTAAGAACAACAGTATAATACTAGCAGCAGAGGTTCCAGTTTAAAACTGTAAAGTGCACTGTAATAAACCGTAAAATTTGCAATTTCACAGTCTATTACTGTAAATTAGCAATTTTACTGTTTACTAGTGTAAAATTTGCAACTTTTACAGTTTATTACTATAAAATTAGCTGTATTATACTATTAAAACAGCATTCATTTTTTACACTGTATGTAATTGACTAAATTCCAGACACGTCGAGTCTATTTGAATAAGGGTAACGTAAGAATTTGATGCGCACTATTTCATTGTGACTTTGCTTATTTTAGAAGCTAACTTACATGTGCAAAAGCTGGAATTCCTAAAAACTGATATATGAGTCTATTTATGACTAAACCAAATTATGCAGTAAGTTACCGCCCCTAAGCCAGTGCTAAGACAGAGAACTAAATGCAATTTTTCGGCAGTGGGGCTGTCGCTGTATCGCTCGTATTTCTGCCTTAGCTCTAGTTTAGGGGAGGCAACATTCCAGGGTTTTAAAAACCCGGGGGTTTTTGAAAAAGCCCAGCCCGCCTGGATGTTTGATGAAAAACCCGAATTTTTTCGGGGATTTTTCAATAATCATCTTAATATCATTCGCTATTCGAACATTGTACACATACATTTAGATTCCACAGAATCAGAGGAGCCCTGAAGAGAGGTCACTGTGACCTTCTAAAAAACTTCTTCGACAAATTTGGAGAAACTATTGTAATATTGAATTTTTTAAATTGAAAAAAATTTAAATTGACACAGAGTTAAATTTATAGATTGAAATAATCATTGCTTTTTTGATCTTTTAAGTATTAAAAAAAAAAAAAAAAAAAAAAAAAACAAGTAAGTGAAATTCACAGTTGCAGTTCTATTTTACTGTTCACAGTGCAGTTTTCTTTTGAATACCTCATAAACAGTCAGGAAAGGATGATGGCAATTTCTGGACCAGGTACTGACCAAGACTAAATATTATACCAAACAAAATTGATCAATACCAATTTCTAGGCTTAGTATGGATCAAAATATTCGAAATATTTAGTATGTTTCTGCAATAAGTGTTTTTGATATGCAAGAACTTTTGAAAAAGTCCACTTTACCGACATAGTAGGTTTTTTCAAGTGGGCCTGCCCGAAAAAACCTGGGTGGGTTTTTTCACGTTGGCGAACCCTGCAACATACTGCTTAACACCCAAGCTTCGCCTTCAACTTACGAGTTGAACCATGCCAGTGTTGCGGTACCTTTCTGGTGTGCGAAATCTAATTTAGCTATCAGTTTGTTGGCACTCGTAGTTCTAGATGGCATAACCAAGCTGTTGGTATATTTCATGTAGCACTTACCTTAGCCCTGGTTTAGTGGTGGCAACTTACTTCTTCATACACAAGCTTTACTTTCGATTTATGATTTGAACCGTACAATTGCTGTGGTCTCTCGTTGGTGTGCTAAATTGTCACTAGATGAACGTCACTACTCTGTAAAATCTCTCTGCCAAAAAAAAAAAAAAAAAAAAGAAAAAAAAATCAGCCTGTTTTAAATAATTGACTATTTTTTTTCCCAAAACCATGCTATTTCTTTCAAGATAAAGTCATTCGCAACACATTTATTAACTTTTAATTCTGAGAAGCTTTAACCCCTTCCCGGCTTATCCCGAGCTAGACTCGAGCAAGCGAAATGTTCTATTCTGGCTCATCCCGAGTGTAGTTCGGGCACGGTGAAAATTAACACTGCACAACCAGTCTTTCAAGAATTATTTCACATGTCCCTTTTATGGTTTCGGATGCTTTTATTTGTTATTGTTGCTACTAGATAACATAACTATACAGTGTTTTGAATTGTAGATTTAAGATAAGAGTAGGCGCCGAATCCAAAGTAGGTATAATGATTTCTGCCATACAGAAAGCCAACTTTGCAGGTAAATACTCATTTATTTAGATAGATATTTATACATTTATTTTTAGGAAATGTTGCATGCGAATGATGCTAATATGTTTAAAAAGATATGTATGTATGAAAATAAGCATAAAAAAATTGACATTTTTTGATCCGTAATCCCGAAATAAAATGAGCCTGGAAGGGGTTAATAATATACAGTGATAGAAATAAGCAGTCTGTAGTCGCATTTTGCGACCAAAAATTTTGGTTTAATTTCTGGATATCCAATCCTAGACACCAGATTTGACCATTAAAGTTTTGGTTTCACGAAAGTTTCGCGCACGCTAGCGTGTATGCTTGTGTAAGGCATGGACGTCACCATCAGGAGAAGATGAGGTCAAGGACTGCAGTAGGGGCCAGTTTCAGACAGTTTGTCGGCTCTTTTGGCAATAAAAAATATCTTTCAATGAAATTCTTTGGTTCAGACAATTTAAATCCAAATAATCAGATCATCCAAAAACTTTGAAATATTCTGGGTTAAGGGTCATTCCCAAAACTGTGGAAATGACGAAGCCGATAGACTAGCCAAATTGGCAGCAGAAACGCAAGACCTCGAGTGTTCCGTTCCCCAAGTCTAACCTAAAGAAACTCCTTTTGCAACAACTGTGCATGGATTGGCAGTATCGTTGGAACAACGCGGAGACGGGCCGTGGAGTATACGACATATTTCCCACAATCAAGCTCTCTTCGCGCTTCTCGCAGCGCTGCCATACTATTTACAAGAAATGCCTTGGCCCTTTTCTATCATACTTAAGCAAATTTAATCTAATCGACTCTCCTCTCTGCTCATGCGGAGAAGAGGGGGATAACTTTCATTACATTTTTGACTGTCCACTGACAGTAGCTCACCATCTTCGTTGCGATGTGGGGACACCCCATCAACAGCGTCTCAAACAAGCTCTTGGATTGCGTCATAGCACTGCACGTCTTTCCGCAATGTTTCACTCGTTATCAACGGAAGGTTATCTATACCAGGACACATTCTAATTTTCATCGGCCCTTCTTCATATACTGCCCCCCTTCCCCCCCCTTTTGTATACTATATGCTTGTAAATATTTTCAACATTCCACTGTAAAATGTGCTACTGGCCTCATCCATAGTGTTTTAGTATTTTTAACTCCGACTATATGGAGTAAATGTCATACTTTAAATTATTCACCATGTGCTTAAAGTTCTCTATCCCACTCTCCTCGTCTACCTGTACAATTGCTTATACACTAGGTGGCCAAAAGTATCCGGACACTTTCAAAAATTCACATTTTTACATATAGCTCGAGAAATAAGGGATCAATTGTTCTTTAACTTTAGTCATACAAAATATAGGCTTCACCGAACATTTCCAAGTTGAAATTAAATTACCCTTGCATTTGGGGGACGACAAGAAGGGGGTTGAAAGAAAAACCGCTTTTTGACCATAACTCTTCGAAAATAGCTCGGAATAAGCTATCAATTTCAGTAATTAATTAGCATACTATGTATAATTACTGTACAAATTTTTATGAACGTACCGCTCTTACTTCTGAAGATATGAAACATTTTTGAAAAAACGGCAATTTTATTTGAAGGGTTTTTGCTCATAACACGCAGAGTTTTTGATCAAACCTTATCACAACTTCAGGAAAGATGACAAAATACAAGAGAAAGAACATACTAAAGCGGTAAATAAAAATATTAAAAATTCGATGAGATATGAACGTTAAAAGGAAATAATTTTTCACGGCGCATGCGCGAACGACAGAAATTTATAACTACAAAAATATTGTAGCCTGATTTATACTGCATCTTATAAAAAAAGTTCCAGTTGAATATCATGAAAAATGAAAAAGATATCAGCGATCTAGTGAGCTGTATTTCATTCATTCTCAGGCAATACATAAATAGTGAGGGTCTGTCCACAAAGAGCTATTTTTAAATTAAAGGTTATTGCGTCGTCTTTCAAAACCAACGTTTCAGAGGGTGTCCGGATACTTTTGGAAACGTACGTATAAGGTCTTTTTGGCCGTACAGACGAAATGTGACTTCTATGCCGAATATAAATTTTCAAACTGTATACAATTTAACATTGAAAATAAATGATCGATTGTCACCACACTATTTGTGGACAACCCCTCACTATTTATGTATTGTCTGCGACTGAATGAAATACAGCTCACTAGATCGCTGATATCTTTTTCATTTTTCATGATATTCAACTGGAACTTTTTTTATAAGATGCAGTATAAATCAGGCTACAATATTTTTGTAGTTATAAATTTCTGTCGTTCGCGCATGCGCCGTGAAAAATTATTTCCTTTTAACGTTCATATCTCATCGAATTTTTAATATTTTTATTTACCGCTTTAGTATGTTCTTTCTCTTGTATTTTGTCATCTTTCCTGAAGTTGTGATAAGGTTTGATCAAAAACTCTGCGTGTTATGAGCAAAAACCCTTCAAATAAAATTGCCGTTTTTTCAAAAATGTTTCATATCTTCAGAAGTAAGAGTGGTACGTTCATAAAAATTTGTACAGTAATTATACATAGTATGCTAATTAATTACTGAAATTGATAGCTTATTCCGAGCTATTTTCGAAGAGTTATGGTCAAAAAGCGGTTTTTCTTTCAACCCCCTTCTTGTCGTCCCCCAAATGCAAGGGTAATTTAATTTCAACTTGGAAATGTTCGGTGAAGTCTATATTTTGTATGACTAAAGTTAAAGAACAATTGATCACTTATTTCTCGAGCTATATGTAAGAATGTGAATTTTTGAAAGTGTCCGGATACTTTTGGCCACCCAGTGTATAACCTTCTGTGTAACTCTGTTTTTAATGAGAAAGTGCAAACTGCTAACTTCATGTAATTATATGTTTCATTTATTTTATGCCTTTCTGTCATTATATGTTGTAAATGTTTTATGCTTTGTGTTACTATTCGTTGTAATCGTCTTATGTTTTTGTGAAAATTAGATATTGTAATTGTTATAATTGTTAAATAAAAAGCCTGGAGGATGCCGTTTCAGGTTAAGTCACAACAATGACAGGTACTGTGGCCCCTCGAGGAGTGATGTGATGTGAAGTAGGGGACAGTGCACCTCGCATGAGGTGGATCCCCGTCCAGCCATTGGTGGAGGCTCCGGGTACATTCGGATAAAGGAACCACAACGGCGGCACCTATAAACAAAATGAAAGTAAGTAAATAGTGTAGTAAAAACAATAATTCGGCCATTTCTCAAAAAAAAAAAAAAAAAAGCTTCACCAACGCTTGATTATAGCAACCCTTTTTGTCTTGTTTTCAACCGAATTTGATTTGGACTTGTCCAAGGACAATTGACAACACAACCCTGAGGCGCACCATACAATGTATTTTTACTTTCTTCTATATCTAATATATAGAGGAAAGTATTGGTTTCGTGAAAATTTTCGAATGTCGAATTTTGACGGATTTGCACGTTTTGAGGTGCGCTGAGTCCATTTCGACCATTTTTGGAAAATGTGTGTCTGTGTGTCTGTGTGTGAGTCTGTATGTGTGTGACCAGTTTTTGTGGCCGCGCTAGAGCAAAAACTACTGCATGAAATCGAATAAAAATTTTTGCACATATGTACCACCATGTGAACTGGTGCACCTGACTTTGTTTAGCGAATTCCTCCAAGGGGGGTGGAGCAATCGCACGTGTTCTGCGCGTGGGTGATTGCTATATCTCAGGAAGTAACCGGCGGAATCAAACGAAAATTGGTCCATAGGTAGACCCCACTGAGTACAGCTGCTGATTCAATTTGCGTGTCAATATCTTGAAGGGGGTGGAGCAATCGCACGTGTTCTGCGTGGGGGTGATTGCTATATCTCAGGAAGTAACCGGCGGAATTAAACGAAAATTAGTCCATAGTTAGACCCTATAGAGTACAAGTGCTGATTCAATTTGTGTGTCAATATCTCAAAGGGGGGTGGAGCAATCAAAAGTGCTTATTTTGTCATTGCACCTACTGTATCTCGAGAAATATTGCTGCGATTTGAATGAAATCTGGAATAACCCTAACCCAATATGGAAGCAAGCATCGATTAAATTTCGGCGCTAATCGCCCGTGGGGAGGGTGGGGTGATTTTTGCGCTTAGTCAACAATGCGAAAAATTAATTCATTAAAAAATCGCTTTCACGCTATTTAATTTTCAAAACAGCTGAAAACTTTCAATGATTTGAAATTTTTAACTGTTGCCAATTTCTTTTTACTAACAAATAAAATGTTTGCAATTAATCTAAACAAGGCTTTTGTAATGATTTCCAATTTCGCTCATTGATTCTGCATTTCAGGGTTATTACGATAATTGGGAAATTGGAGCTGTTTCCAATTATTCGGGCGAGTACGTATTTTATTTTGTAACCGGAATTCATAAGATAGATATGGAAGAAAGTTTCGTGACGGCCCGACAGCTAGTTCTTTCTGAAAATCATCAGTTTTGATTAAGAAAAAAAGATAACTGTTCAACATTAACTACATTTCTTTTTTTCAATGCTGAAAAATTAACAAAAAAAGACAAAATATCATCATAAAACAAAAAGTGAACTAAAATTTCATTTTGACACTATAATTTTGAATTTTTTAGGACATCTCCTAGTAGCTGCTTAATTATTGAATTTACAAGTTGAAGCACTTTTTATTCATCATAGTTATTTTTAGAAAATAGAAGAATAAAACTTGCATATTTTACAACTTTATCGTAATCCTTTTGAGATTTAAAATTCAGGAAAAGTCTGAACAAATTTGTTTCTGTCGTATTTTAGAATAAATAAATTCTTCAGAAGAGCAAATGTTGTACATTCTATGTCCACTCATAGCTCTTTGAGTATTTTGCGAAACAACATTTTCTACCTTGGGCACTATTTTTCCTACAGCTAAGGTTATTCTAAATACGTTTTCTTAGTAAACAAACTTTGCTTCTCTTTGCAGTAAATAAGATTTTACTGCTTTTTGGATCAAACGCATCAAAAGGAAAATTGTTACTTTTCAAGAAGCCGAAAATGGCTTTTAGATTTTAGACCTTTTCTTGGTAATTTAAAAAATATATATATATAATGCTTAAAAGCGCCGGGTCTTACCATAAAAGGGAAAATGTTTTCAGCATTTAAAACGTAAATATTTAAAATTAAATAGACATTTTAAAGTTCTTTAACTTTAAATTAGTAAAACATATGAAGAGTTTTTGCTTTTTTTTAAACGATTTTCATTTAAGGATAATATCATTTTGATGATTTAAATTTTCATCGAAACAAAGACCTATCTTTTTAAAAAGTTACACTCATTGTTATAAATACAATTTCACAATATTTGGGGCAGAGACATTACTTGGAATTATACCTTGGATACTTTCTTTTAACGTGCGCTGAGAAATCTCATAAAGCTGTTTTAATATTTTACTGATGTTAATAAAGTTTTTCCGGAATAAGTCACGCCTAAAAATACTGATAACGTTGGTGATTATAAATCAACATTTTATAAAATGGAAAAATATGCTTTTTCATCGGGAGTATATCAACAACTTTTTATTGAGATTTCAATTAAATATTACATAATATTTGAGTCTTCCTACTACTCGTAGTATATTGCTATTCTAAATAAGAAAAAACTCATCAAGTCCGGATAGGAAATTGTTTGTTTCAAATGGGGCTACGTTCAGCTGCTTGCTATTTTCAAACTTAGTGCATTTCGCAAGACTTGCATCCACTCTTTCATGTGCCACCACAATTGGCGGAATTCCATCGCCAGTAGAATTTTGACGCCCAGTAGATGAAGGCAACCACTATTCGATGCGAAACTGCACTAGGAATTTAATTTTGCCAAGAAATACTATAAGCCAAACAAGTACTCGAGGGATCTTTTACATGCCGCATAATCATACGGCATGGACGCAGTCGATTTTCTGCATCATGAAAATCCACCAACTGGAATCGGGTTTTATCCCGCCCCTATGGGCGTGAGAGGCCAGCATCTGAACCACTGCACCACTCTGTCGGCCCGGATAAGAAATAAGAAGATTAATTTCAATATTTTAAAACAGTTGTTTTCCAAAACATCAAGCACTTGAGTGCTGCAAGGAATCAGAAATGATTTTGAAAAAAAAAAAAAAAAAAAAACGGCATTTCCATAAAATTTTCCTCTGCGTAGGAATTTTTAAGGCAGAGTAAGTTTCCCCAACCTTTTTCCTGAAAATTAAAGAATTCGTTTACTAGTAAGAAATTAAAAGTGTTGGGCTTCTAAAACAATTGTATTGAAAATTAAGTCTCAGCTGTTATAAAAAAATAAAAAAAGTTTTAAAAATATTAATTATATTTACGATGAATATATTTATTAATTTTCTTAGAATACAATAAGTATGATCACTGAAAATGATATTCGTACATATAGCGACTATTGGTACTACTGTTAAAGAAACTGGAATTGTATTGCGGAAGTGAGACGTTTATGCTTCTTCTGATAAACTTAGCTTCTCTTAAGAAACAGAGCTCCTAAAACCAGACTGATGCACAAAATTAAGCATTTGAAATGGCTATGTCGAAATTCGTACAAGTCAACGATTCAAAAGAGGCACACGACTAATATTTTTTTTGTTCATATTACATGTCACATAGAATAGATGATTTTTTAAAATTCCATATTTTCGTGACTTTTTTTTGCGTGTAACATTGTCAAATTTCGTTCAAAGATAAAGAGGGTAACTATTGGGGTTGCCACCGGCCACAGGAGGAAAAAAAGGAGGGTAAAAAAAATTCTCTCTGACTTTCCACAAAAAAAAAAAAAAAAAAAAAAAAAAAAAAAAAAAAAAAACCTTGACTTGATACATAAAAGACTTCAATATGTTAAAATCGAATGAAGTAAGATAAAATCTCCCCAAAAACAACAGTGTTGTAAAAAAATCCCCCGCCAAGAAAACCTTAAATACTCAGCCTTAAAAAGTTATGATATCGAGTTTTCCGCCAAGTTTGTGCCAAATTACAGCTAACCTATATGTATTGTTCTTTTAAATTGTTTTCAGTCCTGCCAGGCGGGAAGCTTTGTCTTGTGTGGTGGTTGCTTAATGAGTAAAAACTTCCCGCCTGGCAGGACTGAAAACAATTTAAAAAAACAATACATACAGGTTAGTTGTAGTTTGGCACAAACTTGGCGGAAAACTCGATATTATAACTTTTTAAGGCTGAGTATTTAAGGTTTTCTTGGCGGGGGATTTTTTTACAACACTGTTGTTTTCGGGGAGATATCACATGTTTTTGCATTAATATTATTTCTTTGCCTGTTTTTTTTTTCTCATCAAAATTTACTTTGCATGTTTTTTTCCCTTCAACATTTTTCTTGGCGGTCCGACATATGTGGTTTTCTTGGCGGCATGCCATTTGGTGCAAAAGTTCAAGGATCTTCTTCAGTCTAGGATAAATTTGAAATCAATCACAATGTACCACCCGAACCGACGCAAAACAAAGCTAATTGCTAAAAATACTACGATTAAATTAAAAGTTAAAAAAAAAACCAACCCTTACTGCCGATCTCATATTAAAATGAACTAAATTGAAGATACCTTTTAAAAGCCTTATGCAATAAAATCAATTACAAATATTTTATTTGTTAACAAATAGAAACTGGCAACAGATGAAATTATAAATCATTGAGTTTTCTTTCCTCGTTGCCCAACAATCTATATACATAAAAGACTACTTCTGAAACCGTATGTCCGGGGTAATCTTCCAAACTACTGGACCGATTTTAACCATTTTTGCACCGTTAGATAGCTACAGTAACAGAGAGCAGGATAAGCTATAATTTATTTCTAAAAAGCTTAGTTTAAAAAAGTTATTATGGAAAATAGTTAATTTCATGTCATTTCCCCATGAAATGATTAAATTTTCAGTTCAATGTAGCAAAATTTGGTTGCCTCGCAACAACAATATCAAAAGTAATCATGATGAAAATTTTGAACCAAGGCTTCTTTGGAGTAGGTATGAAATTCATTGCTTTCTTAGGATTTTTATGTTCATCTGTGCCAATAATCGCTAATGGGGCTTAATAAAAACATAATTTTGGCAACAGTTAGAAAATAGAAAGTGTTTATAGCCAAACTTTTTCTAAATTAGGTACATAAGATGTTTTCACCAAGTTATCACAAGGATAGAAACTAATAATGGGCATTATTTAACGTGCAATATTTGGAAATGGTTGACTCCAGAGCGATTGATACTGTAAATATACAGGGTGTCCACTCCTATCGTGGACCAATAACTAATTTCTTAACCGTTAGAGATAAGCATATAGTTTATTTGGGAAAAAATCTCTAAATTACGAAAGGAATTTTGGGTCTAATCAATGTTTTTCAAAAAATCAAATTTTGAAAAAGTTACGAAATTTAAATTTTTATACAACCCCCCAGTCCTATCAATCATATTTAATAAAACATTCTTGAAACTGTAATGTTTAAAACTAAAAAAAAATCACTCTTCTACCACAAAAATTGACCGAGTTATGACGTTTTGAAAAATCAAGATTTTGAAGGATTTCGCATACGGTCCCTTCAGCGATCTCTCGATGACGTCATGAAATAATGCAAAATCTTGATTTTTCAAAACGTCATAACTCGGTCAATTTTTGTCGTAGAACAGTGATTTTTTTTTAGTTTTAAACGTTACAGTGTCAAGAATGTTTTACTAAATATGATTGATAGGATTGGAAGGCTGTATAAAAATCTAAATTTCGTAACTCTTTCAAAATTTGATTTTTTGAAAAACATTGAATAGAGCCAAAATTCCTTTCGTAATTTAGAGATTTTTTCCCAAATGAACTATATGCTTATCTCTAACGGTTAAGAAATTAGCTATTGGTCCACGATAGGAGTGGACACCCTGTATATTTATTTTAATACACCAAGCTTATAACATTTCCTTTTTACACTAAACATTATTTGTAGCTTGCATTTGTAATTAGGGTGTGTAATACAGTTTTTTTTGTTTATCCAAACAGAAAAAATAGCCGTTGTTTACAGAAGTAGCCATTTATGTATATGGATGGCACTTTAATGTTGAAAAAATTATGAAGGAGTTTCACTGAAACACATTACCCGGCAGAAACCCGGGCAGTGCCGGGTACCCGGCTAGTGACAACATAAATGCTCAGATGTTGAACAGAGCTAGTAGATAGAAATCGGACCAATTTTAAGCATTAATAACTCCGGGGTGCGATGACCCCGGGGGGTAAATTTTGGGAAAACGTCCTCAATGTCTCATCGAGAATATTCATACCGAAAATCAACACTAAAGACCCCCGGGGAGAAAATATACGGAAAATAAAAACGAGTGGGGAGGGGGTGGGGGGTCGAAAAACCCCCTATGCCGAGTTTTGGGACAAAATAAATGTGGGTGCAAAAGCAGAGCTCAATCCGAGTTACCGTTTAGTCTGGACCCCTGTCAAACAATTTTTAAAAAGTGCGAAAAATAGCGATTTTATAACCTTTATCACCCCTCCCCCTGAGGGTCCTGGATGTTTTGCTATAGTATGTGCCGTCAGGGGCCGCTGGAGATTGAGTATACCAAAAAAGAACTCTAGGGATCTTTATGGGGCTGAGATACAGAGGGGTGAAAACCCCGGTTTGGTTACTCGTGTAAACAGTCCTTAGTCGCTCTTTTACATTTTTCTTGGAGACGGAAATTTCTTGGCGGCTTGTATATAGTTTTCTTGGCGGGGCGGGACGCTCCCGCGTCCCGTGATAATCTTAATCTTTAATAATCTTTCAAGGTTCAATTTTTATCAACTAATTTACGAAAAACAAATATTTACTTTGATTAATGTCTTTAAGAATTTTAAGTTGAAAAAACTAAAAAAAGAAAAAAAAAGAAGAAAGATGTTTAGTCAGTTTTATTTTAAAAAAATATTTAAAAAGATGTGGCCACTATTTTAGGAAAACACTTCTAAAATTGTTTTTCGCAACTACAGGTGACTAAAGGATGTTCTCAGCCTCGCCTATCGCTCGTAAGTTTATTGATATTCAGCGATATACTTCGTCGCGAAAAAATGCTCAGCAGTATGCACCATTTCACCATAAAATATTTCATGACAATAATTATAAAAGTAATTGTTTATAGTTGTACTGGAAAATCTTTGAGGCAATAAGTAAGAAAATCTTTGAGTCAAAAATTAAAGAGAAATAATTTCGTTTCTTTAACCTTTGCTGCACGGAAGGTTATTGATCTTACCTCGAAAAATCTTTCATTGGGTTTAAAAATACGAATCATTTGAAATATGTTTATAACAAATGCTAAGTGTTCAATAAATTCGTTTACGAAACGCAATATTTGTTCGAGTAGAGTTCATAAATAACTTCCGAATTCAACATTACGCATCGTTGATAACGTATAAAAGGGCATCCTCCTAATTTTTTATTCCTGAATTGGTCTTTTCAATATGTCTAACCATAGATATCAATGACATATGATCGTTTGAGACAATAATAATTCGATACTGAAATACGTGATACTTTTCCAATATCTGTTCAATTTATCTTCGTACAGAAGTTTCGTTGAAAATGAGAATTCAAAAGATAGAAATTTATATTTTCTTTCCAGTATAACTGAAAATGTATTCTGTGATACATTTTATATTGGGCTTTCGCTGCTGTTGTATAAATATAGTGCCGTATTTTGAGATAGAACTTTAATCTGTCCAGTTACAGAGTTAAACACAAATTTCTTTTCAACAAAATAAAGTAAGAAATAAGAGGCATTACCATTTTAATCTTACTTAAATGCAACATTTCTTGAAAGTAAAATATACGTTAGCAGCTAAAAAGGAAATTCAATTCCAATAAGAATCAAACAGTATAAAAGCTTCAAAGGAAACAAATATTGGTTTTTCCGACTCTTAAAGAGGTGGCTTATACAAGTAAGCTCTGTCCCAAGGAAGTTTTCTTTTAATCTCCTTTTATATACCAGGCTTTTGTTGAAAACTTCCTTTATTTCTGTATTTTGCTTTCAAATAAAATTCATTTCATATAAGCAAAAATAAATTTGTATTTTCTAAACCAGCAATAGGTAATACATTTTTCTTTTTTTTTCTAGTTAGTGTAAGTCAAAAAAATTTTTTTTTTAAATTTCATAAAAAATATTTCCTTTGAGGATTTTTTTGACTTTTTTTTTCTTAGCTTTCAAAAATAAAAGAAAAGTAATAAATAACTGGTAGCATTATTGCAAAAAGTCACGCAAAGGAAGAAACAAAACGTGGATATACATTTTTGGTTCTACCCCGCTAAAAACTAACTATTGCTTAGTTTTACTTTCTGTTTATGGATATTTCCTTTTCATTATTAAATAAATTGATTCAGTAGAAACAAATAATATTTTAAGAAGAAATGTCCTGCCTTTGCTAAAAAAAATTTAATATTTTTTAAGTAAGCATGACTTTTAATAGTAATAATAATAACTTTTAACATTCTTGTGCTAACGTTAAAAGTATAAAAAGGAATTTTCGCATGAAAATGGATTTGCTTCAATTAACATTTTAAGGGATGTTTCAATCCTAAAAATTGAAACTTTCTTTAAAATCTAGTAATATTTAAGGATTACATAACATACAGTTGTTGAATTAATAACCAATGAATAATTACCGCTGCTAATATACGGAGTGAATGCATTAAAACTACAATTCAAAAAGTTTTACTTTAAAGCTACTGGTCAGAATAGTTTGATATTTCATCGGAACAATCTTGAACCCATGGAATTTTGTTTAGTGAAGAAAAAGGTAGCTGCAGACTGTAACAAAATATGGTACTAAGAGGGTAATTTCGGGTATAAGTCTAAAGGGACTCGTTCAACATGGAATGTTATCGAGAAGAAACAAAAGAATTCAATTGTTCACAGAAAATTTATTATTCAAAAGTCAAGATTACGTGTTGACAATGACGGCGATAAGAAAGACAAAAGCTAGTTCATAACACATTAGGTGTTAACCTAATGGGTGGTTAATGCATAAGTTGTTCGGTGTGAACTCCACTTTTTCCACTACTAGTTGGAAGTGTAAAACGGCATGTCTGCATATTCCACAGTAATTTAGAGGGTATTGTAATATATTACCTTTGTCTGTAAATAAGACGTTTTGTTTAAATACGGACTGGGACAAATGCGTTATCCTCATAATTAAAATTTTGAATTTAAACTTGTAACTAAATTAGTCATTGTGCGAATAAACCATTAGTTTTACTATTAGGTCAAATATTTGGAATTAAATGATCTTGTTAAAAAATTAAGTAATCATGTAGCACCGAAAAGATCGGTGTTTATTGAGCGGTATAAAATCCATCGAACATGCCCAAGTGAAGATGAAAATAATGCCAACTTGGGTACAAAATTGAAAGAACTGGCTAAATATTGCAAGTTTGAAGTTAATTTACACTGTTAAAAAAATGTCCTGAAAATAATGAAAAAATATACGGCAGCTGAGTTGCCGGAGTGTTTCCGTTTCGTTAATTATATTTCCGTGATTTTGAGAAATGTCAGTTCATCATTTTTCCGTTCCTCATTTTTTCGTTTCTTAATTCTCCGTTCTTCATTTTCTCGCTTCCCCGCTTATACGTTATAGGCTTATACCTAGACGCTTACACTTATATATACATACATACATACACACACAAAATATATATATATATATATATATATATATATATATATATATATATATATATATATATATATATATATATATATATAATATATATATATATATATACAGGGTGTCCACTCCTATCGTGGACCAATAGCTAATTTCTAAACCGTTAGAGATACGCATATAGTTCATTTAGGAAAAAATCTCCAAATTACGAAAGGAATTTTGGGTCTATTCAATGTTTTTCAAAAAATCAAATTTTGAAAGAGTTACGAAATTTAAATTTTAATACAGCCCCCCAGTCCTATCAATCATATTTAGTAAAACATTCTTGACACTGTAACGTTTAAAACTAAAAAAAAATCACTCTTCTACCACAAAAATTGACCGAGTTATGACGTTTTGAAAAATCAAGATTTTGCATTATTTCATGACGTCATCGAGAGATCACTAAAGGGACCGTATGCGAAATCCTTCAAAATCTTGATTTTTCAAAACGTCATAACTCTGTCAATTTTTATGGTAGAACAGTGATTTTTTTTTAGTTTTAAATGTTACAGTGTCAAGAATGTTTTACTAAATATGATTGATAGGACTGGGGGGCTGTATAAAAATTTAAATTTCGTAACTCTTTCAAAATTTGATTTTTTGAAAAACATTGAATAGACCCAAAATTCCTTTCGTAATTTGGAGATTTTTTCCTAAATGAACTATATGCGTATCTCTAACGGTTTAGAAATTAGCTATTGGTCCACGATAGGAGTGGACACCCTGTATATATATATACATATATATATATTATATATATAAATATATACAATTCAAACTCTCAAATATCTTGCCTTTAAAAAATACTTTAGCAATACAAGAATTGGTTTTTTTTTTCATTAAAAACTTTAGTTCATTAAAACATGTAACATGATTTTTTTTTTTGTAAAGATTACATCAATTCTCGCATAAAATACTCAAATATTTTGAAGGTGGAATGATCAATGCATAGTATTTCTGAGCGTACAACTTCAAAACATTAAGAAGTATTAACAAGGTGCATTTTTTTTAAATATTTTCTCTTAAGTTTGAATACAAATTAAGTTCTTCCGAAAGTTTTTTTTTTTCTTTTTTTCTGAATTTGAAACATTCGTGGTTCCTTTAAAAAAAATCCTGTATTTTCACTGATTTCCTCTATTTTCATACATTTACGTTATGGCATTCATAGTGATCAACACTTTAAGAAATGGACTCTGAAAATTGACATTTTTTGTTTTTAATGAAATCGCTTCCAAAGAATAATCTTTAAACTTGTTTAAAAAAACTAAAAAATACGCTTTTAGATGCACTTATAATACATCAACATGTAATATATACTTCAGCTTTTAGTGTTAACAGTATTAAACATATTACTTTTAATATTTTCAAAGAACGTGAATTGATCTTTCATTTAGAGTTACATACATGCATACAAACAAACCGACATGTGAAACTAATAAAAGCGTATTAAAAAAGCTTAGTTTTGAGACTAAGTTTTTTAATCGTTGTGGAAAATTACAAAAATCATTTTACTAACCCTCAGCACTCATAGTTGGTTTATATATGTAACTCTTAAATGTCTATCAGTTCACATCATGAAATAACAAACTATTAAGTCTAGACTCAAATTAAATTAAAAATAATAATAACAAAAATAAAAACATGATAAAAATTGATGGGGCAAGAGCCTTACCTCTTCCTGGACGAAAATCTTCTCTCTAATAGACGACTTACAAAAAAAACAACAAAAGGGGGTATGGATTTTAAAATATACTCACACACCCCTTTGTTGCCCATTTTGCGTGAATGCATTGCGATGAATTATGGACTGATAAACTAAATCTTCTTTAAAATGTCGGACAAGGGAAACTCGGCAGATGCGTCTTGTATCCAACGCGGCATATAGAATCCTTTCAGGAATAGAATGACTTCCAGGAGCGTGAAAAGATCATTTTTTCACAAGTCTTCTAACGGCACAAAATAATTGGGGGAACGCTATAAATCCAGCTTAAGTTTTCCAATCCTTGCAATCTCAAATTTTGAAGCAAAATGGCTTCACAACACTATCGGTTTCTCACTACATTCGAACGATATATGTTTTGGCAAGCGTCCAAGTTTCCAAGTTCCTGACGCGGGGAAAAAATGAACGGTAATTCACGGAATATGTCTGTTCCTTTAAGGGAAAGATACGTTTTGAAGCGAAAACAGAAATTTTCTGTTAAAATCAGAAAAAAAACTTCCTGAAAATTCAGGTTTTTTTTAACAGTGTAGATATAGTTTTAAGAGATCGTTTTATAGTGGGTCTCCGTAGTAGTCCAATTTTAGACAAACTGTTTTGGGAATCTGAAAGCATTACTTTTCAAAAGTCAGTAGAAATCGCTACAATTATGGAAGCTGCTCCTTTACACTCAGCTGAAGTGATAGAAGAAAGACAAATTGTGGGCTTCGTAGAGTTAAAGGAGTGGATGAAAATTTAGGGAAGTTCCACTATCGGGAAACATGTCGGTGCTGTGGTAAATTTAATTCTAATATAAACAGATGCCGGTTTCGCTCATATAAATGCCACAGTTGTGAAACATAAGACCATTTGAGTAAAATGTGCATTGAAAAAAGAAATAAGCTTAAAAATAATACCACTACCGCATAGTATTATTTTGTCAATAATTATGCTGGCGATAATTTGGATAACAACGACATGCAATCAAGATATAAATTTAACAATATCACAGCACCCGCTGGTTATTTTGACAAGAATTATGTTGGCGATAATTTTGACAACAATAATTACTCATCTGAGGTCAATCATCTTGGCATCAGAGCTATACTATTCTCCAGAGGCTTCCAGCTTCTGCAGTTAAGTTTTCCCGTATTGAAACACATTTTAAGTTGCATGCTTAGTTGTTAAAGAACAAAATTAGTAAAATTAAATTTTACTAAGAAAGTATCCAGGATATGAGGAATCGGGGAACAAAACCCCTTCTGAAACTTAAAAAATTTCAATTTGACCCCCGAAAAGTGTTCAAAATTTACCATTTTCCCTCCGTAATTTATCTTATATTCCCTCCAAGATTTTCACTTTCAATGGCTTTACGTCAATGGCTTCTACGTTTCTGTGGCTTACATGCAACGATGTATCCGATTAGCTCTAAGATAAAGTTTTAGCCCTTCAACGCTTGAAATAGCTGAAGTTTCAATCCAGGCAGAGTGATTAAGAAAGAAAATCTTGTTTCGCTGACGATGGGCATCAAAAACAATATAATAGCAAGAAAATTAATCGTCAATAAATGCGAGACCTCGGTCGTATTGTAATATGTTAAACAGAAAAGATTAATTGACGTAAATATTAATTTTAATCAGTCAGTACTCCAATCAGTTAAACGCGGAATAATCATTACATATGATGAAACCGCAATGTATGATAGAAGAGATAAATTGAATTGGTGACAGGTAACCACCATCCCTGTTTGCCAGCCCAATTTGGCGAACAATTAATAAACGCACAATATAATTTTCCGGTATTTGGCCGTGTTTAGAAGTCAAACTAAAGTTTTAAACACATATCATTAACATGTTTTAAATGAATGTTATTTGTTTTGTAAGAAGTGGAAAATTAAAATTTTAGTGTTACTTTTATACCCAAATTATATTTTAAGTTAATAAAATAATAGTCAACAGTTTCATTCACAGGTGAAACAATTTTTCTAAGTATAAACTGCTGGGAGGTGTGTGCTTTCAATTTACAACATAGTCAACATGAAATTGCCAGGAAAACGCTCGAAAATGGGAAAAGTCAGGGTTTTTTGCCTTTAATAGACAGATAAGTTTTCTTGTTTGTTTATTTGTTTCAAATTGGGGCTATGTATTAGCTTCTCGACATTTTCAAACCAATGTATTCTCTACAGGCTGGTGTCTATTTCTTCCCGTAGCACCACTATCGACGGATTGCCATTGCAGCTCGAGAATTTCGACACCCAGTTTCTCAGCAGACGGAAGCACCTGGGTTCTTATTTCGCAAAGTCACCCCACGATTCTAACTTAGCCCAGACAGGACCAAGCCATATCGAAACTGAAAAATATTAGTTATGACTCCGTAGACTTAAAACTGTACTGAATCGTTGGCAAACAAAATGCTCCATCGTTTCCTTTTCGGCAGAGCTTTAGAATACATTTATTTATTTTAACTGTTATCTGCCGCATGTATTGTTGATGATTGTGATTTAAGTAAAAGAAATAATTTTATTCAAAGAACACATCATATGAGCTTCAGTAGTAATGTAAACAAACATTGTTACATGCTACTGTCTGATCTTCTTTGGTAAAACCTTCCGCACATTTACACATGCGTCAGGTCTTCTCTGATCTTACTGAAATAGGGTTGTTAGGTAAAATAACAATAAGGGGAAGAATAATAAGAAGCATTTTGAGCCGTATCAAACAACGTTGAACGATGCTAATTTTAAATACATTGTTTAGTTGAATATGTCCAAAGGATAAAGCAAATGAAAATTTTCAAATTGAAATCTTAAGAAAGTTATCACCCACAACCCATCTACCCTTTTTTTAAGTGGAACTGTTTGCTGTGGTGGGCGTGGTCTTCACTGACGGACAGTAATTAAGAACGGTCGTTCTCAAAGGCTAAATAAAAGTAAGTCCACTGCCAATTCAAATCGGCAGATGATAGTCAGAATTGTAAATATATTCATAGAAGCTGCACCAAAATCTTTAGCAAATAAATGTTGAAGCATTTCGGTCCCTAACACTAACCGGGAATTTCTGATCTCCTCGTTAAATCCCGGTATCACTGTTATGAGCGAGAATGGTTGTATTTTGCTTTTTAATTTTTTTTCTATATTTAAAATTATTATTTTTCAGATGGTGTCACGTTTCCAAATGAATGCGTAGTAAAGTACGTTGAGCAAATATTCTTTAAAAGGTTGTAAAAGTTAGGATAGAACAAGAATGGAGAACTTGAAATTTCTTGTAATATCTCGTTAAATTTTCATTTTTCAACCCGGAGTTCTTTCTTTCCCTCGTTTAACAGTAGACTGTATTATAACGACGGAAAACCCAGCCGGTAGTGACCTGAATAGTAAATGGGACTTGAACATGACTTGAATATTAAAAAAAAAATTTAAATTTTTCCCAGCGGAGGCTGCTAAATATTTTCTTATGAGGACAAAATTGCCCATCATTTAAAATCCAGAGTAAGAAAAAATAAATGAAATAGTTTTCTCTGAAGTGTGAGTTAAGTTTTCGAAGCATACAGAAAATTCAGGAAAGATCGCACCGCTTTAGACAATGTGAGATGTTCAAAAATTCAAATATTGTTAACACAAAAACGTTTGAATCGAAAAAAAAAAGAGACAACAAGTTACTTTATATTGTTTTAGAGGCTTTCTAAAGATTTTTAATACTAACTGCTGCTTTCTGTTCTTATGCCTGGATGTATGATATTTGCAACTGTATTTCGACATCTTTTGCTGCGAATTTCATGCACTACGAAGGAGATTTATTAGCAATATTTTAAGAGTACTCTTGTAGTGAATATACTAATTTTAATGTGATACTTTAGTAATTAGCAGTATGGTTTGTTCAAATTTTTTTTTCCTTTAAGCTTTCAAAAAACCATATCAATTTAATAAGAATTTCAAAAAAAAAAAAAAAAAAACAACAACAACAACAACATCTAAGTAGGTTGAAAAAGGAAAGAAGAAAGCAAGAAGATGCAAATTGAATGCTGCTGGGTATGATCAGTTAATATAAGATACAACAGTATCTTAATGTGGCTGATGATGAAAAAGCTTCAACTTCCACATATTAAAATTTTTTCTCATAAAATGGACTGAGTTATAATTATGTAAAGCTTGTTTTTGGCTAAAAAGAAAAATGAGGCAGCAACAAGTGCGTATTTTAATTTGCAAGATTACTTGGTTTCCTTGAACCTCTAAAAACTTTGTTCATTTTTAGCACTTGGATCGAGAATATTAGGGATGCACCGATTAATCGGCTATAACCGGCCACTTTGCCGATTATTTATAATACAAACAAAAAATATTATTTATAATGGCAAAACTGGGTCGATTAATCGGTAAAAAAATTATTTTTCAAATACATTTTTTTAGTGTACCTTTAATGAGGAACTATGATAAATAAATTTGTTAACATTAAATAAATGTCATTTTCTACTAACACATGACATATATACAATGCTGCAACATTTTCCATGCGTCGATATTTTTTTCCTTTTTAGGGTAGTGCTTTTAGATAACCTTATAGTTTTCACACAGAATAAAAGTCTGGGATCAAACGGCGACCAATAGTTAAAAAAAATATCAAAACATTTAAAACCTAAATTAGCATAAACTCCACAGCAGCTGCCTTTTTTTTTTTAATTTTCATGTCTAGTTAACATAATGTAAGTTTATAAGCAATAATATGAAAATTGGATCAAAGAAATCGGATGAAATTTTGAAATTATTTTGTGAAAATTAGGAAAATAGAGAAAAGCAAATAGTCACTCTGAAATAAATTAGTAATTATTGAGAAAATTGAAATTGTGAAAAAAAGTGGTTGGGAAACTGTTAGTATTAAAAATATCATTCCTGATCAATAATTGGTTCTGCTGATTAATCGGCCGTTTATCATCAGCCGTTGAATCGGTAATCGGTAATCTACCAATTTGATTATTGGTGCATCCCTAAATAATAAATCATCAACAATATTTGTTTAACGTAAAACCTTTCGGAAATAATTAATTGCAAGTACTTTTTCTATGTAGCTACTTTTTCAATGTTGTATAATATTTATGTGAATATAATAAATAGTCAGTTCGATAAAAAAAGACATTACACAGTTATTAAACTTTTCTCTTACTTTTAAAATAGGTTTTAAAACAATAGTGTGAATAAAATATATGTTTTCTCATCTTTTAATATATTTCTCATTGTGTCAAAGTGATTCAATATTTGTGGAATGATATTACCTATTAATTATTACTACATAATTATAATAAATGTTCCAATGAAATTTATATTATAAAGTATAATTTAACGAGTTTGTATGTCATGTACTCTTGATTTTAGTTTAGGCAGGAATTCAAGTGAAACACCATTGCAATCGCTTCGAGGCGATCGCAAATTGCAATCGCTACTGGAAGTCGAATTACATTAGAACGTTTCTTGACAAAAACATCGTGATGTTAGCGTGACGTTTGCCTATGAAAAACGAGCTAGATAAAACTTCACAGCCTACTTGGCGAATAAGAGGAGATCGCTGACTGCTTGGGAGCTATTATTGGCTCCGCCCGTAGTGACGTCAATACCTTGTTAAGTTTCATTCTAGTATAGTGATTGCAACTTATCCAAATTTGGGAATTTGCGATTGCATTGGTGAGTTGCGATCGTCCGTGTTTCACTTGAATTCCTGCCTTAGAGTCGCTTTTACATCATCAAAGCCTGTCGGTTCTGTGTAAAAATAACTTACAGTTAACTGATTTAACATTAACACTATTAAAATCTGCCCGCGTCTGTCTGTCTGTCTATCTGTCCGTCTGTCTGTCTGTCTGTCTGTCCGTCCGTCTGAAGCTTGAACTCCTCAAAAACCGCTGAGAGTAGAGAATCAAACATTCGACTCCAAATTTTCTAAGGAAGACAATAAGACCAACCGCGTAATTCTACGACGTTAATTAGCTGAGATATTAATTAAAACGTTAATTAAATATTTTGCACTTTTTAAAATTTCGTGACATTTATTACTTTCCGTTGTCATTTTGAATAAAAACGTTAATTAAATTATTGAACTATTTAAAATTCCAAGACATTTATTTCTTACCGTTGCCATTTTGAATAAAAACGTTAATTAAATTATTGAACTATTTAAAACTCCAAGACATTTACACTGCTCGACATTGAAAATGCAACACCAAAAAGGAGTGGTCAGAAATTGATGAAATTTGGTAAGAAGACAGAGACAGCATGGAACAATAAGTGATATTTATTTCAAAATAAATAAGCAAAATTTAGAGCGAGGACGGCGTCGGCTCAGTAAGAAGTAGGACCACCGCGGACAGCGATGCACGAAGAAACACGTCTAGGCATGGAGTCAATAAGCCTGCGGATGGTGTCCTGAGGGATGGCACTCCATTCCCTTTCAACCATTTGCCACAGTTCGTCCTCTGAACGAGGCAGTGGCAGGTTCTGCAAACGGCGTCCAATCACGTCCCACACATGTTCGATTGGTGACAAGTCAGGAGAGTATGGTGGCCAGGAAAGCATATGTACACCTCGCAGAGCATGTTGGCTGATTCGAGCACTCCCAGGTAGCACAAATAACCCTTAAACGTTTTATAGACGTTTTTAAGCGGTTGTTACAACGTTGATAACCATTTTACAACCTTTAAAAAACAAAGTGTGCTACTGGGGCTGTGCGGCCGGGCGTTATCCTGTTGAAAAATTACATTTGGCAGACCCTGAAGGTAGGGGATTGCCACCGGCCGCAGTACATTATCTACATATCGTTGGGCCGTCATAGTGCCCCGAATACGAACTAGAGGTGATACGGAATTGTATGCAATAGAGCCCCAAACCATTATGCTACGTTGTCGCGCTGTGGGGCGTTCCACAGTTACTGCCGGATTCGATCTTTCTCCACGTCGACGCCACACACGTATGCGATGACTATCGCTGGACAAACAGAAGCGGGATTCATCTGAGAACACTACGGTTTGCCATTCTGCCATCCACGTCGCTCTGGTCCGGCACCATTCCAAACGTTGGAGTCTGTGCTGTGAGGTCAATGGCCGTCTTCTTAGCGGGCGCCGTGATTGCAGGCCACGTGCAACCAGTCGACGGGAAATGGTTCCGGTCGACACAGGAACATCCAGGGTACCTTGCACGTGCTGTAGAATCGACGTACAAGTGACTTGCGGGTCCGCCACAGCTTGTCAGTGAATCCGTCGATCCAAGCGGTCTGACGTCACTCTGGATGCACCTGCACCCCTCAATGTGGCTACATTTCCTCTTTCCAACCATCTCCGACACAGCCGATGCACAGTGCTTGCATCCATGTGGGTATCAGCTGCAATTTGACGCATGGACCAACCTCCCCTTCTCAGTCCGATCACCATACCCCTTGTAAAGTCGTCTATATGCTGGAAGTGTCTTCGTTGAGGACGGCGTGGCATTTCCTCTTATCACACGTATCCTTCGAGACAAAAACCAAATTTCTCCGATAATTAGTCTGGCAGAAAAACCAACATGAACATAGCCCACTTTTCAACTTCATTCTCTTATATCTTACTTCACGTGTGTCGGAGAGCTGCGCATTTCATATCATTTGCATAACTCAGTGACGTGCGTCTACGGTAAAATTTGCATGAATTTCTGATCACTCCTTCTTGGTGTTGCATTTTCAATGTCGAGCAGTGTATTTCTTACCGTTGCTATTTTGAATAAAAACGTTAATTAAATTATTGAACTATTTAAGATTCCAAGACAATTATTTCTTACCATTGCCATTTTGAATAAAAACGTTAATTAAATTATTGAACTATTTAAAATTCCAAGACATTTATTTCTTACCGTTGCCATTTTGAATTAAAACGTTAATTAAATTATTGAACTATTTTGAAATTCCAAGACATTTATTTTTTTCCCGTTGCCTTTTTAAATTACAACGTAAATGAAATTATTGACATTTTTAAAATTAAAGAGTGTTATTTTTTTTCGTTGTCATTTTGAATACGTGTTACAACAAAGTTCTAACAATTGTTTTCATTCTAATTAATAACTTAGGGCCGAATTCAAGTGAAACACCATTGCAATCGCTTCGAGGCGATAGCAATAGACCAAAATTGCAGTCGCTACTGGAAGTCGAGTTGCGTTAGAATCGCATCTCATAACGATTGTAACGTTTCACTTGATTTCAAATTTGGGAATTTGCGATTGCATTGGTGAGTTGCGATCGTCCGTGTTTCACTTGAATTCCTATCTTATATTTTTTCTCTGCTACCATTTTGAAAATGTGTTTTTAAATAAAATTGCAATTGCTGTTTTTAGAAGGTACTTTTTTTGGCTGCTGTCCAAATATTAAAACAACTTTTTCGTTTAGAATTTTGAAATAAATTTTACAGAAAGAAAGCAGTTTGGAAATAATTGTTTTTGGTAAGGATTTTTTTTTGTTATTTAGGGAGAGTGCTAAGTATGCGCTACTTGACATCGCCTTTATTTCTGAGGATGCATGTGCAAACAATCAATTCGATTGACTTTTTGATGCAGGAAAGCTTTTTAGCGAGCCGCATTAGCAGGGAGTAGTTTGTTGAAACTTTCCTTGGTACTTTAAAGGTAAGTCGCCTTGGCGGCGAGTAGTTTGTTGAAACTTACCTCGCTACTTTAAAGGCGAGCCGCCTTGGCGGCGAGTAATTTTCTCAAACTGCCTTCACTACATTAAAGCCCGTGCAACGCCGGGCCACGCAGCTAGTTAATATTATATTTTGTTTTTTTTCTCTCTCCTTTTAATACGTTCGGTATTTTACAACGCGAGAGATAAAATTTGTCGGCTGTGAGAGTCTTCCTAACCTAGAAGAAAATTTATTTTTTTTTAAATTGAAAATATGCTAATTAAATGGTAGTTTAAAACCAGCTTTGAACAAGATGGCCAAAAAAGACATCAGTTCATTTAACCGAGCACAAAACTATTAACTGTTGATGAACAATGACATTGAATTGACTTAAACAAACCTAAGGTAAAAGGTATATTAACTGTAATTATTTTCATTCAGCAAGCCCGAAAGGTAAAAAAACTCTTACCCATGGTCTCGCGAACAAAAGATTTTTGAAAATCTCAATTTCAGCATTTAAAATCCAAGCGTTTATATTTGCATCTGTTATTGTAATTATATTTAGACCTGTGTTCCAAATTAAAGGTCACAAACTATTACTTGTTTCGTTTTCATGAATTTAATAGAAATTTGGAAGCACTTATGTAGTTTATTTGCTAACAATATCGACTTTGTTCCTTATTACATGAAACTGTATTCAAAGAGATATTTTGATCGAAATACATATCTAAAAATTATTGAAAAATTAAGTCTTTTCAAAGATTTAACAACATTTTAAACAAAATATTGTTTTCTGTGTATAATGTTATAAGATTATCCAAAAAGTTTAGAGCTACAGTTTAAAATGTTTTCACAGCAAATGAGTTCGAACAGTTCTTCCAATTCATGGCAATTGCATAATTTAATCGGTATTAAAAAAAAAAAAGTTGTTTTGTTGTACGCTGGATTATTTTCATTAGCAGCTCTCTGCTGAACAGACGCTATTGTGTTTCGAATTTATCTGTCAACATACATTCGGTTTCAAAATAAGAGAGGGCAATTTAATTAAAATAGCCATTTCAAAAAACAACCGTTAACTATCGCTAACTGTTATCGTAATTTAAAGCACAATCTTAGCAATTCGTACATCTACTCTTATACACACTGCATGTCGAAGCTTTCTATGTAACGGGAAATAAGTCGTCACAAATCTTAAGTTGTAATAGTTATTCGCCGATTGTGATGATACAGGAAATAGAGGGTTTCAGACCCTGGGAAAGCACTGGGTCTGCAAACTAGTGAAGAAACTAGTAAACAGTCCTATTAGAAATAAACAAACAAGTTTATATACAGGGTGGTTATAAATTAACAGGAGGTGTTTGGAGCCCTATAGTTCGCGAACTACTGGGCGAAATATTGCCCAATTTCGTGAGCGTGCATATTAGACCATGGGATTTTGATTTCATGAATAAAAAAAATTAGTTTGAAAAATCACCACCAGGGGGAAATTTGGCGCTGTAAAAGTGTATTATTCTGATTATCGAAGAATTAACTGCTACTGACAAAAAATGCAGCCATTTTATTTGCAAAAATGACTTTTTTTGTCACAAATGCGATTCGATATGATCGCCATTGTAAAGTTGTAAGAACTGCATACGATGCACAACATTTTCTACGGCAGCTCGTAACATATCAAAATACATTTCTTGATGAGAATGCTCCCAGTCTGTCATTTTATACAGATGATCGCCAAACGCAACGCGTTTATGCACATTATTGCATTCCATTTGGTTAAATGGACCGCTATTTTGTTCGTGGGGATTTTTTTTTTAATAGAAAATTCTACGGCGATCATATTAAACCTCATTTGCAAAGAACAATCATTTTTGCTTGGCGAAATTGATTTATGCAGCATCTTTTCAAGTTTAATTCGCGATATTCAGTGTAATACACTTTTACAGCGCCAAATTTCCCCCTGGTTGTGATTTTTCAAAATAATTTTTTTTTTCCAGAAATCAAAATCCCATGGTCTAATATGCACGCTCACGAAATTGGGCAATATTCCGCCCAGTATAATTTGCGAGCTATAGGGCTCCAAACACCTCCTGTTAATTTATAACCACCCTGTATTTTAATAAATCAGGTGCCTGGCATTCGAACAATTTTAAAGGGGCATTGTCTAGTGCAAACTCATCTCTTCTCACAATTTTTTTTTATTCATTTGCTAATGCCTTTGTTTCTAAGTACTCACTAATTACTATCAAAGTATTGGTATGGAATTTTTGAAAAAGTAGCCGATGTGAACTTTTTGAAAGCGCTCTACTGGTACTGGGAGAGCAATTTACTCATAACTGCCTTGTCATTTTTTTTTCAACTACTGTTATTTTGCGCAACAAACAGGAAGGGTTTGGGGGTTGCAGTGGCTAAGTTACATTTTCAAAAATAAACACTATGGACAATGGTAAGCCATGGATTTAATTAAGCACATAAAGCTTGGTACACATCAAAAAGTAGATATCATTAGACTGATTTCATACGCACACTAACGACAAAACCAGAAAACAAAAAAACTGCAACTACCGCAACAATAAAAATTTGAACTTTAATTACTCGCAATTTCTGTTTTGTCGCTTAACTCCTTCATCTCCCAAACCCTTCACACATGAAATAATAGCCAATACATGCAAAATTCTTGAAACAAATACCGATATTTAAGCATTTTCTGGCACTTTAAATTTTCAATTACACTGTTTTGATGTCAACAGCTCCCTTTGTCCGACATGCTCCTGGTGTAAATGAGTTTCGCATGACGAAAAGAACGCCCCTCATTTGCATTTTCCAATCAGTGCACCAGAGTTTTCGCGGTACAAGTGTTCATTGGTATTCAGTTGATGGGAGAGCTTTCACAATTCAAGCTAATTTCCTGTCCTATTTTGCTACGTGAATCAGAGCCACCATTCACAATTTCTGTTAAATGAAGCTTTCACCAGCTTTTCGTCTAAAACGTAATTCGGTTAAATTGAGCAATATATCATAGACGCGACAACACGCGCTTGTAATATTTATATGGGGGCTTGAAATCGATATCATGCAGGATTCGAGCTTCTTAATTTCATACCTTATGGATACTATGTTGGATTGTTCATTCATGTCATATGATTTAATTTAAATTAAGCTCATTTAAAAGAAGATAAAGCAACATAATTAGTATTTAGACTGATTATTTCTTTTTACGGCATGTTTATAAGAACTTCTAAAGAGTAGATTGTCATTATCTTTAAATTTCTTTAAAATGTTTGACAGCTAACACCTTTTTCAGGTGAAGTCTTTTTATGTATATGTTAAATATATGCTAAGTATTTTCGATAAAACTTGTCAATTGTTTGACCTCACGTAAGTATTCTACGGGAATTGGGGGGGGGGGGGCACACAGCTAGGAAGGTGGAGAACCCTTGAGTTAAAGCATTATTGGGGCTCCAATTTACGTTACATAACTCGAAGTACGAAATGTAATAATAATAATAAAAACAACTTCATGTGGAGACGGCTTTGTCGTGAAGTCGCAATTATTCTAACCCTACCCACTAATGAATTAATGCTGGAAAGAAGTTGCCTGGTAATTACAGTGAACTCTCACTTATGCGCCGGCCTAAGGGACCAACAGAAAAAGGTGCACCAGTGAGAGAGACGCATAGTTGAACAAGCCTTTTTAAAAGTCTAAAATGCAACATAAGCTCTAATGAGAGCATGCATAAGAACGTTTCTATAGAAAATGGTCAATATACTACGGTTAGGTAACTACTGTAACCTAACTACAACGATAAGGAGAAAATAAAAATTGTAGCATACCTAATCACAAACTGGTCTTTTTAAAGCGATCCATAATAGATAATTGTCCCTCTCCGAACTCTAGTTCATGCGGAAAAAAATGCCTTCCGTGAGCAATAAAAGCGAAAGATTAAAGACGAAAGTGAAGAAACATGCTCATTTTTTAAGAAAATAAATTAAATTGTTTACGTTCTTCGAAAAATGAAATATTTATCTTTAGAGCAACGCATAAACGAATGAAATTATCATTATTTCACTATGGAATGTTCCGGGATCATTGAAAATCGTCGTATAAGTGAAAAAGGAGCATAAATGAGGCGGTGTATAAGTGAGAGTTCACTGTACATTGATTAAAGGAAATAATATGTCTTTATACATGTTTTTAAGAAATGCTGAAAATTATAAAAAAAAACATTTCTTCCGTTTATATTACTTTTGTAATGAACATATAACAGTACCACTCAAAACCAATTATGAGGAATCTTAATGTATTTCGAAGATTGTTTTCAGATTTTTGCTCACCTCAATTTTAATTGGGTGATTTCGTTTCCTCTGACACGTCCAATATTCATCTCATTGAAATCCTAAAATTTATTTTTATCAATTATTTTTTTTGCTGTATTTCTGGAAATTTAATTAATAATTGTCAAATCTTTCTTGCTATTTTGTCATTTACATGTATCGCCTTTATATTATAGAAAAAAGGAGGCCCGCAGAACTCAATGGCTTGTTACAAGCTCTCATTTCAGGCTAAGTTGTGCATCATTTACGAAATTATTAAAATATCTTTTACTAACAAACTACTTTCTGAACTTTTCAAAAATTTGGAAAATAACTTTTAATATTTACGATTTGCTTTTGTTGTTCTTTTAACAACTCTGTTAAAAGAAACATTAACTAAACTTACTAACAAAAGTTTTCTCTACAAAAGTTTTCTCTTGTAAAATTACCATTTAAAATCTTCCAGTTTCTTTCATTTTTCTAGCAGGGGGCGGTAACTTACTACTTAATACTCGAGTTTTGTTTTCAATTTACGAGTTGAACTGTACCATTGCTGCTGCCTCTCATTGGTGTGCTAATTTTACTTTAGCTACCAGTTTGTTCGATACGCTTCGTTTCTTCTTGATAATTTCTGCTCCAGCTTGGTTACTCTGTAACCCAGAGTAATAATTCGTAAAGAGGACGAAACTGCAGTCTCTGGATGACATAACCGAGCTGACGGTGTATTGCACGCCGTTCTGCTTAAGTCCTGATTAGGGGGCGGTAACTTACTGCTTAATACCCAAGATTTGCCTTCAATTTAAGAGCTGAACATTGCTGCGATCTCTCTCCTGTGTGCTAATTTTACTTTAGCTTCTAGTTTGATACTCTTACCCTCTACAAGATGATTTCGGCCTCCAGCTCGGTTACTGTTTAATGAGACTGAGGAATTCCAATGAGGCAGAAACTGCAGTTTCGGAAAAACAAAACGGAGTTGCAGTTGTGTTATATATATTTCTGCTTTGGCCTTGACTTAGGGTCCGTAACTTACTGCTTAATACAAAGGTATTGTCTTCAATTTATGAGCTGAACCGAACCATTGTTGTGGTCTCACACTGGTGTGTTAATTTTACTTTAGCTAACAGTTTGTTCAGCACTGTTATTTTCTGTAAGATTATTTCTGCATACTGTGTAATCTAGATTAAGGAGTCCTAATGAGAAGGTTCTGCAATCTTTGGGTGACATAACCTAGCTAGTGGTATATTGCAAAGTACAAATAGTCAAATATATCACTTTTAAAAGTATTAGAGGAAATTTCTGTCTGAGGTATGTAACGAAACAAATTATTCAGGTGGAGCGAAAAATATTAAAAGTGGTTGCAATTCTCGTCCTTAAGTAAAAGTTTTAATACAAAAAAGGAAATGTTATTCAGTAGCATAAATATCATGAAAAATTAAATAAGAAACAAAATGCAATAGCCGAAGTTTTCAAACACTTTAAAAGCAAAATACAGCTAAAACAGGTCATATTAGACTGCAAAGACCTACAACCACCCGCACAAATCACCTAAAAAATTGCAATAATATACTCGTGATGACTTATTGAAAAAAAAAGCCTCTAGTGTGATTGCCTATAGGTTCCCGAATATATAAAGTGTGATAAATCAAACTATGATTACATATGGTTATGGTTGCATTTAATAAAACAGAAATCGTCAGACTAAATTACTTCTTAGATTTTGTTTGTGCAGTGCGACAAGTATTAAAAGCAATTTTTTTCTTTTCAATTCCTGCATCCAAAGTGGATTTACATTCGGAAACTGTGGTTATCCATCCAAAATCAATGCCGCAGTCATCAAATAACCATCATTAATAAGTAATTGCCTCCGTAAAACATGTTGACGTACATTTACAAGATCAGATGATTCAACAATCTTGTACAACCTGTTCTGCAGTATTCTCATTTTATAAGCGGGATAATTGAATGCTCCCAAGGCTGCCATAACATTCAGGTGATTGCAGTTGTTGCGATTAAATGGAAGCATATTGTGTCCCTAGTGCTTTCATGCAGCCAAATATATGATAACCCTTGACTACAGTTTGAGGCTAAATTTAATACTGAGTGGATCTCTGGGTTGTGCCCTGTTCATCCGACTAAAATCAGATTCATGACTTCCTAACCTTATTTATTATTCATAAAAATACTAGTGATTTAATTACTAGGTTTGTTAAGTAAGCGGATAAATCTCATTATGTTTCTTTGGGGGTCAAGGCGTGATCTTTAAATTTAATAAACATCAAAGTATGCGCAACAAATTTGTTTATATAATGTGTGTTGTACGTATTTCTAATGTATAATATGAGTTGCATCTGCTTTTTCTCTTTTTCGCAGTAAAAATTCAGGCGCTTTTGTTGGTAACAGAGCCAATATTTTTAATCCATGAGCTAGCAACGTTGAAAAAACAAGATTTTTAGACATCTAGCTGTTTACATATCTTTCCTTATGTCTTCTGAGCACCGTGTGGGATGTCTGGCTGCCACTAAACGTTGCGTTTTTTACTGCGAATCATATTTCCACCGACAACAATAGTGGCTTTTGAATCATTTTACAACAATTTAAACGTTAAATCAATCGAAAAAAAAATCTTTTTGATCTCACCATTTTCGATTTCAACGAAATGTGGTGTGAAGGACACATATGACAAAATAGGTAATCCTGCTAATTTTTTAATTTATACTTTGAACGTTGAACGAAATACAAATCTGCTAAAAAAGTTAAAGCGAAAAAAACAATAAAAAAATCGAAAAGTTTTTTATTCAAATGACTGTAATTTCTCTTCTAATTATAGAAGAATAGAAAAAAAAACATTGTAAAGCTAAAAAATTGAGCTTTCCATTGATATATTACATGGCTTTCTTTCGACAGGTTTAAGGTTCTAATTGCCCTAAAATTATTTAAAAATAGCTATTTTTTCCAGTAAAAATATGATGCGCACTAAAAAATGCAACTTTTCTGGCAACCAGACAGCCCGCACGCAGTTCGGAAGAACATCGGGAAGGGCATAATAAGGAGACAGACGTTTTAAAATCCTTTCTAGAAAACTTAAATAGCTCTTAGGGTACTAGAATAATATAAAAAATGCTTAAGCGAATTTAAAAATTTTGTATTATGATCATAAAATGACATAGTTAATTCATATCTTAGAGCAAAGATAACTGAAGTGAATGGTTTTACGATATCAACAATACTGCCGCGCTAAGCGCAAAAGTCGTATCTGCATACGACCTCAAACTGACATATTGCTTTAAAAAGTTTTGCGCCTCCACGTATTTGATTCAAGAGGTACACTTTCAAAATTTTTTAAAAACATTGCCTGTTCTCAAAATGACCATAAAACTTTGTATTTAGGAAAACAAAGTTTCAAAAAATTGCCTCGTGAAAAGTTACTCTATTTTGTTAAAAAACGCAGATACGACTTTTGTGCTTAGCACGGCAGAACAGAGAGCGCTTGTTTACAATGTCGTCAGTTTTAAGGGATCTAAACAGCCCAACCTCATTTCCATTTCATCAATTCGGAAAAATAGATTTTTCAACGATAGTGTATTTTCAAAAATTTATCAAAGCATACAATGGAATGTTTATGTGATGCTTATCAAATTGAAAATATAGAATCTCTCGTTTTCAGCTAACAATTTTTGTTTGCATCCGAAGAGACATTTTCAGTTTTACCAACAATGAAAGGCACATGCTTTAATAATTGACCTGAGATTGTTTATGCACTTTTGTAATGGAAGCGTGCATAAGTTTCAAAAATGATCGTAACTGAAAGAGGTATTTCAGATTCGATCCTGGTTTCCTCGTCAATTTACCACTAAATATTATCCCAGTTAGGTAAGTATAGGTAAGTATTTACACAGTGCAAAGTACACTGCAAAAAGTGAACTGTTGTTTTTACAGTGTAATACTGGCAGCCGAGATTCCAATTTATAATTGTAAAATGCACAGTAATAAACTGTAAAACTCGCAATTTTACAGATTCTTACTGAAAACTTAGAAATTTTAGTTTATTGCCGTAAAACTTAGCTGATTATACTGAAAAAATAACAGTATAATACTGACAGCAGAGGTTCCAGTTTAAAACTGTAAAATGCACGGTAATAAAAAGTAAAATTAGCAACTTTGCAATTTATAACTGTAAAATTAGACATTTGACAGTTTCTTACTATAAAATTAGTTGTATTATACTGTAAAAATAACATTTATTTTTTACAGTGTAAATCCTTGATAGTCAGGGATCTCTGGTAGAGATTTTTCTGTTTATTACTATCAAGCTAATTTTCCGTGAGTAGCTTCATTTTAATGGGACGCTCAACTTTTCCTCTTGCAACAATTCTCGATTGTGGTAGCTAACAGGGGTAGCAGGGATGAAATGTTTCGATTCTATTCGTCTCAAAAACTTATCACTAACTGTGGCTTTTTTAATTAAATCTTAAGATAATTATTAACATTGTTGAAAAGAATATTTGTCCTACTATGTGTATGGTTTGATCAAAGAGTCCCCCTCCTCTCAACATGTATCGGTTACGAGGTCATCGATAGTAATTACTAATAACATGAGTTTTTTTCTACTGATTACTTAATATGAATAAAATTTAACAGGCACATTGTCCTACGAATTGTGTGGTACGTTATCCCGGTCCTACGACCTAAAAATGTAGAACAGATGCCTAATGAAAAAATAATTACTATCAACTGAAACTTCTTGAACAGCTTCGTTTTAATGAGACGCCCAACTTTTCATCTTACAACAATTCTCGATTGTGGTAGTTAACAGGGATAGCAGGGATCAAATGTGTCGATTCTATGGGTCTCAAAAACTTATCACTAACTGTGGCTTTTTTAATTAAATCTTAAGATCATTATTAACATTGTTGAAAAGAATATTTGTACTACAAGGTGTATGGTTTGATCAAAGAGTCCCCCTCCTTCCAACATGTATCGATTACGAGGTCATCAAAAGTGATTACTAACTGCCAGAGTTTCTTCCTATTGCTTAGTTAATATGTACATAATTTAAAAGTCACATTGTCCTACAAATTTCATATTTCGTTATCCCGGTCCTACGTTCTAAAAATGTAGTACCCTGATGAAAAAATATTCAGCACCAAGCTAAATCTTCTTAAATTGCGCCGTTTCAACGAGACGCCGGATAATTTCATAAACGAAATTCTGGATTATATAGTAGCTAACAGGGGTAGCTGAGTCAAAATTTGCCGATTAAAAAAAATTATTACTAACTGTTGGTAATTTATTAAGCATTAAGAAAATTACGAACTTTATTGAAAAAAAAAATGTCCTAGTAGGTATATAGTTTGTTCGCAGTGTCCCCCTCCTCCCAAGATGTATCAATTACGAGGTCATCAAAAGTGATTACTAACTGCCCGATTTTTTTCCTATTGCTTAGTTAATATGCATATAATTTAACAGTCACATTGTCCTACAAATTAAGTGGTACGTCATCCAGATCCTAGTCTATGTAATGTAGTACATATCCCTGATGAAAAAATAATCACTATATCAAACCGAATCTTCTTGAATAGCGTCGTTTCAATAAGATCAAGATTATTGCATAAACGAAATTCT
>JAXGGA010000714.1:0-25000 GCA_038373865.1 Uloborus plumipes | reverse complement strand
TTCAAAGTCCTTCAAAAACTCTTCCCTGCTTTTATTTATCAGGTATCCGCAAAACGTCCCGACGGACATAATCGTAAGTAGAAGAACAATTCCAATGATTAGGAGCAGATTTTTCATGTACAGGAACTTTAAGTATTTGGGAATCGGCGGCAAGACTTTTAAAGTTAAAGTGTTTGTAATCCAGCTTCTGCCACTTGCAGGCTCCGTTATTTGACAAGACCACATTCCTTAAATGACAGATGGTAGAAAGTTATTTTGAAGTTGAAAAAAAGCTTTAAAATATCTTGGAAATTTTGCTTTGAAATTAGAGCGAACGTTGTAAATTGCATTAAATGAAAGGTGCTATTCGAAGCAACTCCGAGTTAAAGAAAATTTATTAAATAATTCTTCCACATACGTTAAAATCAATATAATAGATGAGTTAGTATAAACATCATGGCAATCCATTAAAAAAATACAGGAAAGACAAAACATATTTCATTCTGTCCACTTAATTTTTTTTAATGGAATTGATTTTGCGCGTATAACATTTAATGCACAATTCACTTTTGTTTTCGTTTTTAAAGGGGCAGTGTTGTATATTGTTCGTTCTGGAAAGACGCGCCTGTCACTCGCGAACAGTTCCACTTAAAAAGGGTAGTTGGGTTGTGTGTGACAACTTTCCGAAGTTTTCAATTTAAAACTTGCATGTGCTATATCCTTTTGACCTATTCAACTAAATTATGTATTTGCAATTGGCATTGTTCCGCGATGTTTGATACGGCTCAAAATCCTTTTTATTATGCGACCCCTTATTGTTATCTTACCTAGCACCCCTGTTTTGGTTAGATCAGAGAAGACCTGACGCATGCGGAAATGCGCGGAATGTTTTGCCATAGATCAGACAGTATTTACAGTTACAAATAATTTAAAGGTAGCTGGTTTTGAAAATTATCGGAATTTTTTTTTTCATCTTTCTTTCAAATTTCAATTGAATTCATTCGGTATCTCAATGCTATACATTGTATATGCCAGCAGCATGAATCATGGGAGTTGGTTAGTTAATTTATTACTATGATGATGCTTGTGTTATCGGTATGTTCTTGCTGTGACTGTTTAGGAGAAGCATGTACGCTGCAAAAAAAAAACAAAAAACAAACTATAGTTTATACAATTTGAAACTGGAACCTTTGCTGCCATTGTTATACTGTAAAAACAACAGTTTATCGCGTTTAGGCAGAGATTTCGACCTGATTTTTATTTCTAATCCCTGTATAGCGTGACAGCATCGATCAAGAAATATCAAATTACGGAAGGAAAAGACTTAAAATTTAAAAGGATTGAGCTGTGTTTGATACTAAGCCATTCAAACATTTTCAGTGGTGAGCTTTATACTTAAATATTTTGCATGCCTTCTAAAAGAGAAGAAGAAATTTATTATAACGTTCGATATATTTCAGATCGAAATGTTTTGATGAATTCAAACATATATGAACTTTTTATTACATTTCATTTGAAAAACTTATAACTTTAGTATAAACAAACATTTACAGTTTATTCTCACTGAGTCCGTGAAAGAGCGAAATTTTACTTTTGTACTAGAGCCTTTATTTACATAATTACTGTTTTGTTACTTCTAATAACAAGTTTAACATAATTAAGAATTATATGTTTTACTTTGGAAAAAAATCTCTTGGTTTTGTATATTGATAGTTAAATCTACGTGGGGCACTTTTGGAAAGAAATGGCTGTTAAAATTTCATTCCGAATCTGGAAACTAACTTTAAATTGAGCGATGCAAAAAAGTGTGATTACCTGTCATGTTTGGTTTCACATGCTCCACATAATAAACATTATTTTCAATTGGCGATCCTTTTTTAAATTCCTTGAACATCTTGTCATTTTGATGCCAAGTTTGGGTCAGATTTTTGTAGATTTTCGCTAGCTGAGATCCATGGCAAATAAGCCGCAAGTTTTCTTCTGCAGGGATCTGGAAATTGGGTGTTGAAGAAACTGCTGTGACGGACGCAACTGCAACAGGTTTCGCAACGGCAGGCACATAATGTATGGTGCAGACGTAAACTCCATTGTCTTCGGGCTTTAATTTGGATATTTGAAGTTCAGTTGGAGTTACTTTCATACGTTCTTGGTCCAGTTCCAAAATCTTTCCGTTCTTTGTCCATGTAAGAGAAGATTCGGGGTATTCTCTATAAATCTTTGCCAGAATTGTTGGACTACAGGGTATTCGAACACCATCGCCTTCTTTTTTTTGGAAGTTAAAATGCACCTTTAGGAAACGGAAAATGTGAAGGAATTAAAATATTTACGGAAAAGTGAATTATTCTTGATGATGACAACAATTTTATAAAACGGGGCTCGAGAAATTATTCAGTAAAAATTACTTTCTGCTTAGAAATGTGAGGTATTTTCTGATTTTTCAGATTGAATGGTTGAAAACAAATAGCATATATTAAAAATTCTAGAATTATTTATTTCGCCGAAACAAACTGGTTTTGAATCTAGAATCAAGTAAAAATTATTTTTCAACAGCTAAAATCTCACACTTCCGAGTTTTCCTCTAAAGGCACTGTCACAGCACGTTTTATTTCGGTATCTGTTTAAAATATTTTAATGTAGCACTGCTTTATGCTCACTATCTAAAAAGAATGGCGCATATTTGAAGCCTTTGTAATATTTATTAAAACTTCAGTTAGCATTTGATTGTTTTGCGCAGTACTGCTCCATGCATCTTTTACTTGTCTAAAGAATGATGGATATGATGTTTGTTTTTTTAAATATTTGTCTCAGGGCTCAAGGAGTAATTTGGTAAAAACATTAATTAGTATCCCCCCCCCCACAAACAGCATTTCATTCTATATTCTTAATTTCAAACTACAACAGCTTCATTTAGTTGGACTAAGCAAAAAAAAAAAAAAAAAAAACTTTTAAAAATTGCCATTTTGTAAACTTGCAGACTCTTATTGATAAAATGAAATAAATAATAAGAAAAAAGTTGTACTCTGGGAGTGTTCCAGAAATGAAAACTTGAACAATTACGTGTGTATTTTTTGAATCGTCAGTGGTTTTTTTTCCCTTCACAAAAAATGCCAACATGCATTAGGTTGCCAACGTTGTAGCACCAGCAGCTCCTCCTGAAGAGTGCCATTTGGCAATCTAAGCACCTTATGGGTGCTTTATGTCATCCCATAGGTGCCTCATAGTATCTTAGAGGTGCCAAATGGCACTTTTAAGAAAGCCATTGGACATCGACTGGAATCCTGCAGAGAGTGCCGCTGGTGCTACTACGTTGCAAATTAAAGATACCATATGCAACCTGTAGTTATAACAGTGTATTCACCTTATCTATTGAATCTTTTACTGCTTGAGCTGTTTCCGGGGTCAAGGTATACACTTGATCAGGACAACTCTGGGTATTACACTTCCCTTCTTCTTCTTTTGGACCTTCACAGTCTTTCCCATTGAACATAGGTTTGGGATTGGTGCATTCTCGTGATTGCCTCCCAATTCCGCCCCCGCAAGTGGCAGAACATCGCCATGCCACCCAAGGTGACCATCCTCCATGAACTGGACAGGTGATTCCGGTATCGCAATTCTTCAGTTGTCCTCTGTCTCCTTGACAACGCTTTTCTTTTTGTCGTCCTTCATAGCTGCATGATCGGACACGCCTGCGAACTCCAATGCCACAAGTCACGCTGCAGTGTTCGTCCCACTCATCCCAAGGGCCCCAAACACCCACTGGCGGAGCCGTTGTTGTCTTTTTCTTGCCTTCCAGTAACACGGATAGGAAGAGTAGCAAAAAAGTTATCTCTTTTTTCATGTCTGTAATCTGCAGGAAACATAAACTAGTTATTTAAAAAACTTGGCTGAATTGTACGTACATAATTATAAAGTGTACTACTAAGCGTACCTACTACGTACATAATTATAAAGCGCGTCTACAAAGAGGAACATTTTAGTTTTAAAAAACTCAGAGTTTACGGGCATTATTCAGTTTCTTTGTCAACAATTATTTTCTGTCAACTGCTGATATCATGAGTAAATGGAAGTTTAAACCTAACGAAACATTCGGTTTTTTGTTTTGAATACATTCTAATTTCAGTCAGCAACCAGTTCTTTGTATAGTGTAAGTTTTACTGCATAGAGTTTTTTAGCATTGTTAACAAAGATAAGCCTCTAGCGGTGCTAGATCTGGTGTACATGTAGGGGCAGATTCAGCTTCTGGTTCAGGAGGGGTCATTTTCGCGAAAGGAGGGGTCACAGTGCAATTTTTGTGCTATAACGTGGGTATTTGGCGGTTTTTTCGATCAAAAAGCCCAAAAATGCAGTTTTAGGCTATATTTTGCCGTTTAAGGGAGGGGTCATGACCTCCAAGAAAATCACAAGAATACCATACTCACACACTCGCATATGCGAAAGATAATCGTTACTAAGCGATTTTACTAAGACAGTTATTCTTATAACTTACTGTGCATTGTATATGTTTTATTTAAACTTTATGTGGCACAACTAAAGCAAAAATGTTGTTTTTTTATACAGTTTAGATATTTCCCCAAGTACAAGCCGGTAATAGATAATTATAATTTACTTTTCAATATAAATTTTAATGTACATGTAAGCTTGAGAAACCATATACTTCAACAGGATAAGGAAGCAACTTTATGCAACACTGAGTTTGCAACTAAGAGGAAGATACAATCTGAAAAACAAAACGCTTAGCTTATATCTTAAAATAACCCTCAAATCTGCAAGCTTATTTTCGTATTAGTCGAACATCTACAGGAATATGTAACAAAAAGACGGATGTTAGAAGAGACTTTATTACTTAAGCTCTTAAATCTGCAGGGATTTTCAAAGACATATCCAGTTTCCGGAAAAAGTTACCCCGAATCCGATTACTTCGAAGTCTAACTACGCCGGATAAAAGCCATTTCGCCGGGAACAAAGAACACAAATCTGAACAAAGAGAATAATCAAAGAAACAAAATGTGCTCCTCAACAATGAAGAGACCGAACAATCGTTCCACGTAAATACGTAATTACTGTGTTGTACATAGTAAAGAAGTACAACAATAAAATGAGAGAAAAAATTTTTCTAACAGTAGGTACCATGTTTAAGACTTAACAAATTTCTTGAGATTTTTTTCCATTCCAAACTATGTTGTTTAGAAAAAAAATTAAATTAAATGAGAAATTGTGTTGCACTGTGTAAAATTCTTTTAATGCTTTCAAGTCAACTTTCCTCTAAAAACGTATTCAAAGTATTACACTGCGATGCAAAAGTTTAGACAAAATGCAACTATATGAATAAAAAGAGAACTATTCAGCGAAATGCTCTCAAATTTCTACTGCAGGTAGACAATATGGTCCCAAATATGTGCCTAGAGTTTTTAAAAATATAACTGAAACGAAAATTGGAAATTACAAAAGACTTTTTAGACAAAAGTCAGATTTTATGCAAATATATCTTGAAATGTGGAGGAAAAGTGAGATTTTTCGCTTCGAACATAAGGTGCAGGAATTGCTGAATGAAAAATTACACTCCCAAACTCTCTGTAGTTCTCGTGTAAAAAAGATGAGAAAGTTTGAAAATGAACCCATTTTGCTAATTTTTCGTCTTTCAAATCGGCTCTAGTATAGCAGTACATTGTTTTTTACTTCGTGGAGAGCAAATTCAGACATGCGTATCAATAGAAAAGGTCTAGAAAAATTATATTTCTTAAGGATGAAGGAATTGAAAAAACGTCTCGAACTGACGATTCGCCCCCTAATCCTACAAAACTTCTACTTGGGTCAAAAACAGCACGTGACAGCAAAGTTGATTAAGAACTAAATCGGGATTTTGTGTGTAACGTATAAACGAGGGGAATTTTTTGTATCAAATTTGTCCTAAAATACGTGTATACGTACTGTCCATTATTTAAATAAGGCTATTTTCAGAAGTTATTTCTTTACATCTGTCGTGTCATTGAAGTCTGTTTGCGTTCAATTTGAATAGTATTATTTCTGATTAAACGAGGGGAAATTTTTGTATCAAATTTGTCCTAAAATACGTGTATACGTACTGTCCATTATTTAAATAAGGCTATTTTCAGAAGTTCGAATCGTTTTATCATTTCAATCTTTTAAAGAAAATTTAGGCTTTTTCTAAAAGAAAAAAAAAAAAGCAATCATAATGAAAATTAAAATGTAACAAAAAATTTCGTACCAAACATTTTGAATCAGTGTTGATTTAAAAAAAAATGCATTTCTATTTTATTACAAAAACAAATTTGGGTAAATAAGTAAATAAATTTTGATAGAAATAAAATTGATGGGCAGATACTTAGATGGGAGTAAAAAAGCTATGAAATTTGATTTTCGGTAAGTAAAAAATAGTTGCAAGGTATTTGGTTTATCTTTTGCACATCTACATTAAGACGTACCTTTTGAACCAATCATAATTTTTTATTGAACTCATGTATTCTTTTATTTAACAAAACTAAAACGTAAAGTATTCTTTCCCTGATTAAATAAATAAATTCCATTCAATATGTCTTAAACTCACTTTTGTTGTCCTGAAGTTCCTATGAAAAAATAACGTTTCGTAAATTTTTCGTTACTGAATTTGTGTATTGGGTTCTTTTGTTTTAGTTCAGCACCATTTGTTTTATCTCGTTATCTGTAAAAAATACTGAAATATTTCAACTTAGAAAAATTTATAATATAATAAGTATATAGAAGCAAGATGCTGAACAAATAGCTGCAATTAATTTGTTAATAGTTTTCAATTAACTATTGGATTAGCACAGATAGAACCGTTCTGAAATTGTCGATTTAACTAATAGCAAGTTCTGTCAAGAACTAAAAGAGCCTACTTTCCTGTATACCGACATCGACATTCTAGCATCTGATCGTTATTCTTTTAATTATCTGAGACTGCAAATCGTGTCAAACATACCTTTTTAGCACTTAAAGCAGATTTCTAAAAACAAAATATACCTTTCTCATCTAATGAAATAGATACGCAGAAAGTAAATAAATGAGTAAATAAAATTGTTCAAACAATGCATCCAGTATAGTTTTTCCACAGAAAAACTATACTGATAAATTCCAAAATATTTGTCACTAGAGCAAACAATAAAGTCACAAATAACAAACAGAAAGTACATCAAAGTATATTTTATCAAAAAAAAAAAAAAAAACGCGTTCGGAAATAAAATGTCTCGAATTTCATTTTTAATCCTTTGCCAATAATTAAAATAAATATGTAAAAAAATGTTTCCCTAAATGCATAATTTTTGTTGGAAAAAAAATGTCTGCTAAAAAAAATCAACACAAGAATAACAAAATAAAATAAAACATATAAAAAATAAACAAAAAATCGTCTGCAGTTTTTTTCTTTTAGGATTAGGAATCAGTCATTTGTTTTTCCAGCCTGCATCCTTGCCATGCGTGCCGAGTCAGAGTTAGAGTCGAGGATTCAGAGTTGGAGTTAAAAGTCTGGAGTCTTCAGTCGGAGGTGGTAGACGAAGTCAAATGCTCTAAAACTGTAATAGTAGGAGTCGGTCATTTTTCCCACCCTGCATTTCTGCATGGTTGAGGAATCGGGGTCGGAGTAAAAAAGTTTAAGTCGTCAATCGGAGTCGAAGACTGAAATTTTCGGTTGTTTGAAAAGGTGAAAAAATTTTCGGTTGTTTTCGGTCGTCTGAAAAGTCGGTCATTTTTTCCGAACTTGCATTTCTGCCATGGCTTCGGAGTCGATGATTCGGTGTTGGAGTCGGAGTAGAGGATTCGGAATCGTAGTTCTTAAAACAGCTTATTCAAAGAAATATTTTCCATACATTCTTCATAAGAGCATTTTCAACTTCATAAGAGCAACAAAGCTTGTTTGAAAGAAATCCCTCATTTAGTCCGAGATCTAGTACATAGGTCTTAAATTTCCTCGTAGGCGTGAATTTTAAGTTTCTTTGAACTGCTCGCAATTGAACGAAAAATTGTTCAAATCAAAAAGTGAAACATAGGAATGAGGTGTCCTTGCCGAGATCTTTCGAACAAAAGAAAGTTTATTTAATTCGGACTGTTTATTCAAAAGTTATTAGGTGGGGAATCAATGCTGAACGAAAAATTTTTCAAATCGAAAATTTAAATACGGGAATGAAGTATCCTTTGCCGAGATTTTTCCAACAAAAAAGAGTTTCTTCAGATTGGACTGTTCACTCAAAAATTATTAGGGGAGAGGTTGTTTGAACGGATCAATGTTGAACGAAAATTTGTTCAAATCGAAAATTGAAATGCGGGAATAAAGTATCCTAGACAAGATCTTTCGAACAAAAAGAAACAGGTTTGCTCAAATCGGACTGTTTATTCATAAGTTATTAGTGGGGTACAGGTTGTTTCCAAATCAAAAAGTCAGGAGTTGGTGCACTTGCCGAGATCTTTTAAACGAAAAAAAAAAAAAAAAGTTCAAATCGGACTGTTCATTCAAAAGTTATTAGGGGGGGGGGGCAGACAGACCGACAGGCAGACAGATAGACAGACAGACCAACAGACACACAAAATCCCCATCTCAAAACCCTACTTTATAATTTTTAATTTTTCGATATTTATTTAATTTTTTCACTTTTTTAAACATTTTTTTTTGGATTTGGTCATATTTTTAAGATGCATTAAGGTACTGTTACTGCTTTTTTCGTCATTATTTTACTTTAACGGGAAAGTAGGCTAAAATTTAACAAATGCAATAATAAGTTTTTAATTTCTGCCAGGTAATATTAATTTTATTGTAATTTAGTAGTGGGAATAAATGATACGTTATCGGAAAATATTTGATACATCAATTCATTATTTCGTTTTTCTGAAATAGATGTAAAAAACTACGCACATCGTTAAAAACTTACTTGCATTAATTATATGTATTAGATTTCTCTATAACTCTCTGATTTTTTTAATTTCTGATTTAAATAAAAGTGTTGAAGAGTGTTGAAATTAAATTTGAAAATATACTAACTTTCAAAGTGAAAATAACTGAAACTTTTCCCATGTAGCCCCTTGAACCATTTTCAACCCGTTTGAAAATACGTGGCTTATCTCAATTTGCAATGTATCTTTTTTTCTAGAAGGAGCATTTACTCCAAAGTCAATTCACAGAATGTTATTGATTGAATTGATCACAAACCAGAAAGGATTGTTCTAGAGATTGATGATCATTCCAACAAAAGAACTCCCGATCACACAAAAAGCCTTATTACTTTGAATTGTGTTCCCCTTCTTTTATTTCTACCAAATCACTTTTATTATTGACTGAGGTTTCATTAAGATCTGCAGGTTTGGAAGAACGATTTCGAGTTAATGAACTGTTTCAGCTTAAAGAAACATTCTCAGCATTAATATAATGTTATGGTATACAGCATGCGACTGATTTTCTATCAGAACAAATTGTAAATCGATTTTCTTATTTGTTTCATACATAAAAAAGCCATCAAAGCCATATGAGTTTATGCAACTAATAAGAAATGAAATTATGCCATCATTAATTCTAACGTTCAAAATATTGTATAAAGTTGTAAAATTTGGTAATACGTTACCTATTTTTACTTTATGCTATTTGATGCAAACGAAATAATTTAGCTGTCTAAAAAGTATCCAATTTTAAAATTTCCATATTAACACATTGATAGTGAGAAAGTATTCAACTGCAAGTGGAAATCATTTTGAAAGAATAAATTTTATATTGCTGGCAAATGACTGGTAGTAGTTTCATTTATTATTATATGATTATTATTTTATTTATTTTTTATTATTATATTATTATTATTATTGTTGTTGTTATTATTATTATTATTATTATTATTATTATTATTAATATTGATATTATTATTATTATTATTATTATTATTATTATTATTATTATTATTATTATTATTATTATTATTATTATTATTATTATTATTATTATTATTATTATTATTATTATTATTATTATTATTATTATTATTGATATTATTGATATTATTGATATTATTGATATTATTATTATTATTATTATTATTATTATTATTATTATTATTATTATTATTATTACTATTATTTTGCATTACTATTATTATTATTATTATTATTAACATAAATGTGCTGGATGATAAAGAGAAATATTCTATTGTGTATGCTATCCAAAAACGGCTGATTTGATGTTAAGTGAAGTATATGTTAAACGTAATAAATGCAGTAGCATTTATGACTTTTTGATTTCTAGCAGTGCTATTGAATATTTCCAGGGATGTTTTATTATTATGCTTGCATTGAATGTAGTTTCGAAAAAAGAAACTAGTTATGGAGTAATTAGCAAAGGAGTAATTAGCTGATCAGAGAGAAGAAAATCCTTATATTGCACACTATTAAGCGTTAAACTCATATTTATTAAAACTATTGTAGCACACATTGGAAACCCCTTTTCAATTTCTTCCAAAAATGTAATATTTTTTTTGCATATCAATTACTATTATTATTATTGTTTTTTGTTTTGGATATTTGACGAATAATACACCTCTGTAATTAAACTACTTTAGGTAAATGCTTAAATGAAAGAATGCTCCTAGGAATAAAGGATGAATGAACTAATAAGCGGATTAGATTTAATTATTCAAGGGACGAAACACATTTTGAATCATTAAATACAATTGCATCTAGTTTCATTGGGTTACGAGGTTACGTAATGAGCAAAAAACATTGCAGGTTTTCTAAAGATCCCCCCCCCCCCCCAGATAGATAAACTTAATAAAATAGCTTATTTTTCTGTTCTGACTCTATAGGTTTGGATAATGCAAAAGCTTTTTGGAATTTAATATATTAAATCTATTTTAGCCAACCTTTTGAAGAAAAAAAAATCTTGCATTGAAATATAGTTAGTAAATTCAACAAAGGTTGGGTGGAGGGCAAAATTAGATAGTCAGTGTTTAAAAAATGTGGTCTTATGAGATATATGCGTCTTTCTCTACGTTTTTTTGCTCTATTAAGAATTTTTCAAGAAATTATTTGTTTCTGCCATTTTCCTTTGTCATGTCAATCGCATGTCTGCATTTATAAGGGAACAAATAGTTTAATACGAGTACATACATAAAATGGAAGTATTTCTCCTTCTTGATTACATAATTTTTCAATACGACATCCATAGTATTAAATGGAATAAGACAATAAAACATGAAAATATGCTTTCAATATGCTATTGCTTAAAAACTTGGTATTTGATTTATGCATAGTGCTACATAACATACATAAAGATTGCACAGGAAATAAAATTCAGATTTAATGTATTGCAAACAAAATATTCTCAGAATAAGTTATCCCGCGAATTTATGCGTTTTTCAAATTGAAAGCAAAGATATTAAGAACTTTCATTTATTCCAGCTTCTAACATATACTGTAAAAAATCATTCCCTGCTTTCCAGGGAAAATATAAGACTGACATAAAGATAAATAAGGGCAATAAAGTACCGTTTTGTTCATTTGAGCATGAACATCTTCTCGAAGACAACGTCTGGAGAAAGGGCAGAAAAATCAAGCTTTCGTTCCTACCTAATCGACCGGAAAAGGTAAACTTTCTTGACGCAATGGATGATCTCGTTCATTTTTTTTCGCACCACTTCCAACCTTTAATTTTTTTTAATATCACTAAGCGTTCAACATCTCTTATGCATTTCACTTAATGAACTGTTATGGAAGTAGCATATCAATTTTACAAAACCTTATACATTCATATTACTTTCTTGCAACTTTTCTTTTAAGCAATGTTAATATTATGTTAGTAAAGAAGATCAAATAGAAATTACCAAGCCTGGAATCTTAATCGGTTCCGGTCTTAGTCGGCGCAATTCTTCATGTCCAGCAAGACTGCGTACTGGACACAATAACGTTTGAAGCAGGAGAAAAGGTTTCAAGGAGAGAAACATTTCTTTTAAAGTAACAATGTAAATAAGACATACCTATCATTAAAAGCTCGTATGCTATGTTATTATCAATTTCAATATATGTTTATGTTGTTGTGAAATATAGTTGATTCTCTACTTAACGATTTTCAAGGGATCACAAAAAATCGTCCTTAACTGGAATGCGTTCTCAAACAGATTTTTTCTAACCCTACAATGGGTAGTCAAGGAGTATGGAAAGTCGTTGTTAAATAGATCTTTGTTAAACATATAACAAACTGTTTTTGTAATATTATTCTGTATCTACTGTGATCAACATAGAATATAACGAATTATTGAAAAAAAAAAATCATAGATGAAAATTCTAAAAAGCAAGTTTTTTACAAGCAAATCTGTAAAGAACTTGAGTAACTTTAAGTCCGTGCATAGCAACTTTCCAACAATATCATTTTATCTTTAAAAGAATTTTGCAAATATATTTATTTTTAGTAAATGCAGGAATTGCTACCGAAAGAAAATGTCCTAAATTACTGCCTGATTTTATTTTCATTTCTAAAAATTAGCAAATTGTACATCGTTTGACATTCAGCAGTACCGATGGAAAAACATCACTCAAAATTGAAAAATGGATTTAATTATAACTTCTACTTAAATACTTATTTTATTCATTACTTCATTAATTTCGGTTTTAATGCTTTAAAACAAACCTCCCTGAATTAAAGTTTGTTTGTAATTAATGAAAACTTCTGCAGCTTTTCATTAATTACAATTGTATCTCTGAATGCGATAGCATATAAAAGGTGATAATTAATCAGCTTGAGTAATGGAAGCAGAAGTTACCAGAAGATGTAAATTAGATGAGTTGTTCGGTAAAATGTTACGCTTTTGAATTTATGCTTCACAAGTAAATTTATTCGTGGCAGTAGTAATAAGCTAACTCTAATTGGGCTCGGAGTTTTCAACTTTTCGAAGTTATTTCTCGCTTTAAAGAGAAAATGAAATAATTTCACTTCCAAAGATTGCTTAAGTATTCAAAGAGGAATGATGTCATTACTTAGAATATGTTTTCAAAGTATAGAGATACATAAGTGTGTACATATGTGTATATCAAACGTATAGGGCATAAAAAACTATGGGACATAAAATAGGAAATAAATGGGTTTAAATATGACAAAATTAAAGAAAAATACACACAATTAATGAAAAATTTTAGAAAAATACTTGAATAGTATTGCTCAAAAACACATTAAAATAGAAAAACAGTACCTGAAGCTAATAAAAAAATAAATAATAAAAATTAAATAAATAAATAAAAATTTGTTAGCAAGATTGTGCCGAGTTTTAGATAAGGCTAAGCAATTTATCTTTTGCGATCGGTTGCAAATAATGAAAACCTCTTAGACAGGAATATAAGACCCCTCCCCCTCCAAAAAAAAAACGTGATCTTGACTGTGAAGATCATACAAGGGTAATAATTGAAGTTAAAAATCAACGTAAAGAAAGCGAAATCAAGTAGAAAGTACAGCAAATAGCTATTTCAAGGCTACCATAAAGCCTCTTTCTCACTGCAAAAAGCTCAACACACAACATGAAAGCTGTGAAAGAACTCATACAAGGGATAATACTGAATATTTCCATTCCAAGTTGTTAAAAAAATATTCTCGCTATTGTAATGATTCTTACTAACTCTGTAACTTTGTTTCGGGTACTTTTCTACGATTGATAAACAGTTATCTGTTTCATTAAAACTTGTCTTTGTCCAAATTTAGGTCAGTTTTAAAATATTTAAGTTTTATCTTGCATAATTGTTATTTCATATCACGCAGAGAAGATTAGACTATAATACTTTTAATCTAATAGTAATAACTGTGACTGAAGGAAGCATGTGCTGACTTTGACCAGGGGCGGATACTAGGGAGGGAGTATCACCCCCATCGAGGGGGCGATGGGGGTGATTGCCCCTCCCTCGAAGGACTCTTTACTGGTAATTTTTCGTTTTTGAAGTACTAAAAATGCAATTTTTCAACTTTTAATGAAGTTAGGGGACGGGAAAATGGTTTGGGGTTCTCCTCAGAAAACCCTTTGTGAGCAATATTTATAAACCAGTAAGTAAGAAGTATCAATCGCCCCTCCCTTGGAAAACTTCTGGATTCGCCCTTGACTTTGACATTGACTTTTTAACTCATATATATGATGAACAAAATTCAAATGAATATGGTATGCTATACCACCTAAAACTCCTTTTTAGTGAAAGATTATTGAAGTATCAGAAATATTTGTTTCCAATCGATAATCAAGAGCCTAAGAGGAGTGCTTTTTCCCAGAAGCAAGCCAATAGTAAAAGTGCTCTGTGCTAGTTGTAGGTTGTGTGCCATTATCGGAAAAAGAACCCAAGTAACTGTTAATGATTTTGTCTTTATAATCGATGAATATGGAATACCAAGCATACTGGTTTTATTTATTATGTTGCTTAATCTATATTAAAGCGGATGAAAGGAATAGTAATTTCAGTAATTAGGTAGTTATTTGTATTTGAAATATTCAGGATATAATGGAACTATAATAAATATTTCTTCTTAGCAGACTGAAAGAATATTTGGGTTGCTTTGCAGCGACTTGAAAAAACTTTTATAGTATAAAACTAATTTATTACTTCGTTTTATAGTTCAATAATACTTTTTTAAAGCAAAATGAACTGACAATTTTAAAACATGATTGTTTAGGGAAAAATCATTTATGTACACCCTAATGTATCTGAAAAATTTCTAGAGATATTTTGACTTTCAAATCGTCCCTTTGATATGGCAATATTTAAAATAAGAACAAACATTTTTTATGTTATTTTCCAAATTCTTGTAATAAACTAATAGTCTTAAGCAAATAAATTATTTTGTCTTATTGCTTTCTTATCTATGTTCATTGCAAGAAGAGTATAAAATGTTAAACCAGGTTTTAAAAGACACAACAAAAGCACAGTCCTCCATAGTGGTATATGCAGAAAATGCATTAGTGAATTTCTTTGAATCACTAAGCATTTCAGAAGACAGTGCTTTAGCACATTCCAAAATTGTTAATGATATACTATAAAATTCCTGTTGAATGACCGTCAAAGATTCTCAATAAAGTATCACTCTTTTAGAGCCTTTTCAGGTACAAAGCTTTAGATCAAGTAATAACTTAAAATGACGTATGAATTTAATAAAAGGGTTTTATTAGTTGCAGGTAAACGGTATAAAAGTTGAGTTAAAGGAGTGAGAAGCATCTCTAAACGGACACTCTTAAGAGGTTTACATATCCGCTAAAAATGAAAGTAAGGTACTTGTGATAAAGCTACATTACACAATATGACATGAACAAGAAAAAACTTTGTGAAGTTAAAAACGGAATTTGTATTAAAAATTTTAAAGAGCTTCAAGCATAACATACAGTTATAATATTAAAATGCCACTGAAAATGTTTTCTTAAGGTAGTTAAAACATTTCGATATTCAAAATTCAGGAGATGCTTTCCATACAGCTACATATAACATTCAATTACAGAAAATGAAATTGTTTTTCTTCTTTTAGCCCTACGTTTGCTTTTAAATCACAATTTCATACTTTGTTTCTACATAAAGGGGAATGTGGGGCTAAGTGTAATAGTTAAGATAACTTACCTGTTTCAGAGTGAGGCAACTGGAAATTTGTTCTGAAAATTTTTGCACATAAAAAATTAATAATGCATTTTGTTATACAACTTCCGTAGAAATATTATTTTTCATTTTTGACAGTTATTTCTTACCTTTAAAAAAGGGTGAAAAAGGTGCACATCAAAAAGCCATAGAGCAAAGTGAACAATACAATATTTTTGCAATCAAACGTTTTCTATTTGATGATTAACAACAATTTTCATCAAAATATACATTGACAAACGAATAAACGAGTAATTAATGAAAAAAATTAATATACGAGAAAAAAAAGAGTGAATAATATATAGAATGAATAAGAAAATCAGTGAATGATTGAATCAATAAGTACAAGAATGTAAATGAATTTATAAATGAAGAACTACGTACGTGATTTATTAAAAGAATGCACAGGTAAAAGAAATCAACTATTTCACTTTGTCCCATCCTCTTTGCCCTACATGCACTTGTCAAATTGCATTAAATATTTAAAATAACATGCTTAATATAAATTAAATTCCTGCACTGAACATTGGTAGACCTCAATTAATTCTTAAGATGGTAATTACAAAAATTTTATTATTTATAATTACAAGAAAATTAAAAAAAAAACAAAAAAAACACGAACATTACAATAATGGCATCAAATTTGGAAAATGATTTGTGTAATTTTTTTTGTTGATCTTTAGAGCTATTTATTTTTTGACAAGAATTAAATATATGTCAAGGAACTTATTTAAAATATTACTACATAGGTGTCACTGAAGACTGAAACAATTTTGACATTTCCCTTTGCCCCGCTGTGTCACTTTGCAGCAAATTCCACTTCTATTGACATGATTAAATTAATATTTCGCAATTCCAATTTAATGAAAAAATGTAGACGGTCATCCGTGCCATTTAAGACTCAAACGGAGTCCTCGATTAAAAAAATATGATGCGTGAACTACAAAACTTCTTTCTACGTCTATTACATGATCGATGTAATTTTATAACTCAAAAGAATAAGTGCATATATGCAGAATTGCTGATGTATGCACGTTGGAAGCAATACTTGTTAAAATAATTTTTAGACACTTAACAACCTTTATAATATTTTGGTAAAGAAAAAAATGGATTCTACATAAAAAATTGCTACATATATCCAATAATAAATTACTACAAACATACTACTACATAAAAAATGCTATATTAATTCGCGTACAGATCTGAAACTGCAACACTGAAGTTAAACGGAACGTATAAGAAGAGCGAAAATACAGCCTTAGAGTGAACACAAAAACATTTTAAATAATCACAGCACATTTTGTTGTTAACTGATGTCAAAGAGACTATTTCCCAGAAATTTTCATATTACAAATATGGGCTATTTTAACGTTTATTCTGCTGGGATCATGGTAAATGCAGCTAAACTGATACTTTATTTCGTTTCTTATTTTCGTCAGCGAATTTGTCCCTGACAAAATGATATATCCCTAACTCAGTGACAAAAATTTTGGTGATGTATCGACAAATGACTGCTAATTTATGGCATCATACCTCTCTACATTGAAATTAACTTGTTATTGCTACAAGAAAAAAAAAAAAAAAAAAAAAACTCACGCATCTATTAGTTTTTAGGGATGCCAGCTTTTGTAGATTAGGGTTAGCTTCTAAATAAGACAGAATCATATTAAAACGAACAAAAACGAACATCAAATGTTTATTTTTCCCTTGATAAAGATAAACTTGTCTTTCCTGGAAGTTCGTCAATTCTACAACAACCGTGGACAAAAATTACTAGTATACATACACACAAACATTGATCACGAGAAAACTCGTGGAAATTAATTAATGGAAGGAATGGTTGGCAAAGTGGGTCTTATTAAAGTTACAAACGTAGCTAAAATTACTCAAATATTTTGAGTTTCAAATTGTGCTATAAAAGCAATAATAAGATTGTCATTCTGTCAAAACGTATCTTATATATTTTTTTTATTTCTGTAAAATGATACAAATTCTACGTTATTAGCAGATAAATTTTCGAAACATCAAAAGTTGTGCATTATAAACTGATTAAAAACTCTTAAAGTTGCAAAGAAAGAGCTGGCGAAAAATAGCAAGCTTTCATTTTAAATTCATACTTTCATCCAAATATCTTAATGGAAAAACCAAATGTTAAGGAATAAGAATCCTGGCATAAACTACTTTTATCGGTGAATATTTAAGCGATTAGACTTACTGAGAATTCATGCATTCATGCATAACTAATGAGAAAATGTTTAAATGTACAGCTGAACGTAAAGAAGTTATTTGAAAAAAAAAAAATGCTTTCAAAGTCACAATTTTCAACGATAAGAAATTGAATCTAGAGAATTAGTTTTAAAACATTTGTTTGAAGATTGAATTTCTATAATGAAAGCAATGTTCGGCACTTGAAGAGTCAGAAATTTCTTCTGTTTATGAATAAAGTAAATTTTCCAAGAATGAGTTAGAAAATTGGTTTTCTTAAAACTTGTTACGATCTTAGGGGCGGCGCATGAATCTCTCTACATCTCTGTTGGAATCCATAACAGTATGGAACAGTTGAAACGCAAATGTAAAAGAACTGCTAAAAATAAGCGCAGGAGGTAAATTTCTTTTAAGTGCACTATTTAATTTGCATAATGGAACGTTTTTATTCGATAAAAGGCAGCAATTACGCAAAGTAGTATGATTTTACTACTCCTGTATGCCAATGCTTGCTTTTTATGTTTATATGCTTTTTTATTATTACGCATATCTTATTTTGTTTTAACTTTGATTTCTCCAAAAAGGGAAAAACAGCAGTCAAATCTTTATACCGCAAAAAATAATGAGTGGTTTTTGCAATTTGTAGGACTTGAAAACAATGTTGTATCTAATATATTGTAACAAGATAAGCTTTGCTGATACATTAGCTTAATGGACAAAATGTTATATTCTTATTTCGAGATTTTGAATGAAACTGATAATATGTTTCATAAAGCTAGGAATACGTACTAATTCTGTGTTAATGAATTTAGTTTTTAAGCAGAAACATTTTTTTGCTAAGATTATTTATGCTAAAAATTATTTAAATTTATCTTCTAAGATACATTTTTGACCTTTCATGGATTCGGCATAATATAGTTTTTTGATGGTGACACTATTACTAAACCTATTTTAAATCTTCACCATTTGCATTGAAGTGCATCTCATTCTTCTTACCTTCCATTTAAGCGCCTACTGTACGTTTAACACGTTTTCTAAGCGTCACACGTTTCACACGTTGAGACATATTAAAGATGAGCAATTAGACAGCAACAGAGTCAGCATTTGTTGTCTAAAACACCCTACAGAAATGTATTAGAATCAAAAGCCATAAGTTACCACTCTGAAAAAATGAACTGTGGTTTTTACAGCATAATACTGGCAGCAGAGGTTCCAATTTAAAACTGTAAAATGCACAGTAATAAACGGTAAAACTTGCAATTTTACAGTTTCTTACCGTAAAATTAGAAGTTTCACAGTTTATTGCCGTAAATTTTAATTGCATTACATTCTAAAAACAGCAGCACAATACTGGCAGCAGAGGTTCCAGTTTAAAAACTGTAAAATGCAGAGTAATAACCTGTAAATGTAGCAATTTTACAGCTTAATACTGTTAAATTTGCAATTTTACAGTTTAGCACTGTTAAGTTTGCAATTTTAGTTTAGTACTGTAAAATAAGAAATTTTACGCCTTATTACTGTAAAATTAGCAATTTTTACAGTTTATTACTCTAAAAGTAGTTGCATTATATTGTAAGAACAACATTCATTTTTTACAGTGCGTCCTTAAGCTTGGACTAAGGCAGAATTGCACGCAGAACACTGTCACCTAGGTTACGCTATCTAGAGGCTGCAGTTTAGTTCAGAGCTCATTGGTCTGGCTTAGGCAGCAACCGAGCTGGACGCAGAAATCTTCTTATAGAAGTTAAGAGTACCGAAAAAACTATTAGCTAAAGTAAAATTATCACACCAGCAAAACACCGCAGTAATGGTGCAGTCCAAACATTCCGGTACTCTACAAACTTTTACGAAATATGTTCTGCCTATTCAGGTATGCAGATATGTGTGGAAGCACCAATCGAATCGTTAGAATCTAGATTTTATTTAGGCAAAAATTGTTCCATTTCTGTTTGTATTCGGTGAAGCTGTGATGTCTTTGAGATTAATATAGGAAACTGATTTTGATAAATAACTTATTACTTAAATTAGAAAATATGAAAAACACCGACATCCCAATTATAACATCTAGAGATTGCAGTTTCGTCCTTATTATGCATTCATAGGTCTGGAATAGCCAAAATTCGAACGAGAGACAGATGTTCTCTCATAGAAGTTGAGACTACAACCAAACTAGTAGCTTAAAAAAAATTAGCACGCTTGCTAGAATTTGCAAGTAATGGTACAGTTCAGCTCATAAATTTAAGGTGAAAGCAAAGATAATAAGAAATTGACGAAACAGCAGTCTCTGGCTGCCGGTATTTTACCTCAAAACCTAGCTTGAGGCCGGCCACCTTGTTTAGTGGATAGAAAAGTCTGACCCTGATGGAGAGGTTCCAGGTTGAATTCCATTTCGAGCATAGATGTACTTTCTCCTTTCCTTGTGTGAATGTGATGTTGTATTGTGAATGACCGGCCACCTTGTCTAGTGGTCAGAGTGGTCTGCCACGGATGGTGTGGTCCCGGGTTCGAATCTCGGCTTGGGCATGGATGTGCTTTCTCTCTCCTGTCCTTGTCCTTTCTTTGTGTGAATGTGTTGCTGTGCTGTAAAAGGTTGCCTGCCCTATAAACGGGTACCTGTGGCATGCGTGTAATGAGGAAGTCGGACTTCACACCAAACTACGGTATAGTTGGAAAATGAAGCAGCGCACCCCAAATTGCCAGCCTGGCTGGCACAAGACAACAACATTGTGAATGGTTGCCTTCCCTATAAACGGGTCCTTATCCCATGTGTGTTATGTGGAAGTCGGACTTTATTCCAAATTACGGTACAGTAGGAAAAGTGAAGCAGTGCACCCCAAACTGCCGATCTAACTGGCACAAGACAACGACAACATGGCTTATATATATTAGGGTGCCAACTTACTGCTTATTGTAAAAGAAAACGCTTACTATACTCAATGATTTTTCTAAATGTTACTTAAAGTATAGTTAATTTTAGCGTTAAATGTTTAGAATTGTTCTAACAAAACGAATCTAAATTAAAAAATCTAGTTCTACCAAGCCGTTACGTTTTCATTAACTTTAAATTTATTTTCCAGATTCACCATTTGGGACAGGAGAGCGAAAGGAAAAGAGAAAAATGTAAGAGTATTTTTGTTACGAGAACATGTTGCTTAATAAAATTAAATCCGCTTTAGACAACATAAACAATTATTTTTTTAGATTCATCCTTTTTTCTTCTTCATTTGCAATTCAATTGCTGTTATCTCATTGAAATCCATAATTTAAGGTAAGAAATAAAATAGCAGATAAAACCTACTAACTAAAATCTTTTCTGGACAATTCAAACATCGAAGTATAGTTCTAAAAAAAGAAAAAAAAAAAACTGACGAAAAAAGCAATTTAATTACATGGCAAAGAACTGTTTCAAACTTAGTTTTTTAATATTTATTCGAACACACTAAGCTTCCGATTTCATTGTTTTAAACAGATAAAATTAACTTTGAATCTAATAAAACCTCCCTAGTGTGTTGTGCTGGGATTTGTTTTGGAGATGCAAAACAAACGGAATCCCAAAACAGAAGGAATTTGTAGTATAAATTGAATAGAAGACTTTTAATGAAGGTAGGGATTTGTTCGAGTTGATTTTTTTCCTCAAAAGTAATACCCCTTTTAGTAATACGAGAAACTTAAGTATTTCCTTGTTCTGTCTTTATTTTGAAACAACTGCCTGAGCTTTGTATTTGAATTTGAAGAACTGATATGAAAATCATCAGATTTTGTATCAATTGCCGTTTCAATATATCTGCAATGGAACTAAAAATCATGAAGTAGATAATGTTTTTATATTGATTAAACCTGTTTAAATATTGATTTCAAGTTTTTTTTTTGACCAACTTTTACTCTGTGCTTTTGATAACTTATTACCGTAAAGTCGGGTTACATGGACCCACAAGGGGGTTACTTGAGCCCACAGTAAAATGATAAAATCTGGGTTTGGTACTAGCGTTAGAGACTGCAGAATGTTTCTACCTAGCCCAGAAATGAGGAACTATGTGCAACTCTTCAACTAGTGAGTAGAAAACCTAGATTTTATCATTTTACTGTAATGGGCTCAAGTAACCCCCTAGGGTCCAAGTAACCTGACTTTACGGTACTTTTCAGTTTCCTAAATTGACATATTTCTAGTTTTTGTATGCTGTTTTGCAAAAAACTGATACGTCTGTTACTGTGAAACAGCCCTACCTCAAAAGTGTCATAAAAAAGTTAACGAAAATCTTCGTTTAGTGGAAAAAAAAATCTTTAGAGCATTTTCAAACACTTATTTTAAAACCACTCCAACAAATATTTTTCAAGAAGAGCCTTTAAATTTCATCCCAAAGAAAAATTCACAAAAATTCATTTACAGTTTCTTTTACTAACAGAACTTGGTAATACACTCTTATAATATCATAAGTTGATAAATAATGAAACAAATATGTTTGGACACTGTAACTGTAAACTAACAATAGTTATACTATAATCGCAAATGAAAAAAAAATATTTTGATTGAAAACAAATCTCCTTATAATTTCATTAAATATTTGGTATCAAATACCGCATAACATCTCTTATCAGAAAATAGTAATTTAATTTTATACCAGAAATTTGGCAATGACAGAACTTGGTTATTACACTCTTATAATATCATAGGTTCATAAATAATCAAAGAAATATGTTTTAACACTGTAACTGTAAACTAAATATTATTATACTATAATCGCAAATGGAAAAAAAAATGATTGAAAACAAATCTCCTTAGAATTTCATTAAATATTTAGTGTAAAAATACCACGCATAAAATGTCTTATCAGAAAAGAGTAATTTAATTTTATGCCTAAAAAGAAACAGAAAAAAAAGACCTTTGTCAGCACTCCTTTTTATGTATTTCATTAAACATGTTGAGCTCCCCTTTTTTCATTTTTTTAAACAGAGTAAAAAGCGAACTTAGAAAATCTGAATAGAGACTCCTTCGTCCTTTGTTCAAGGATTAGTCTTGAATAATGCAACACAAACTAAATCACAAAACTGTTTCAATAAAAGGAATAGCATAAAAGAGTTGTAATGTAAGCACAAAGCGGAGCAGATGTAGTTTAAACTGGAAATACAGTATCTGACTCACATTCCCTTCGCTCCGGAAATAACATTCTTTGCAATGAACCAAATCTTTTTCTTTAATTTATTTCTTTGCATTTATTGACATTTTAATAATCATCCTGCGTTAGCTGTAGAAAGTCTTTTGTTCAGTATGTTAAAAGTAAAAACTGCTTATTCCTTTACCAGAAATGATTTAAGAGTAAAATATTTTGTGTAAATAATATACTGATTAGTTTTCGCGAAAAATAATTGTTCGAGCTTTTATTTTTTTTTCAAGTATAAACTTAAAGTTTATTAACATAATTTAAAGAAATAAATATTTATCTCGGTTTTTTCTGTCGCAGATCTTGTATTGAAGAAAACATTCAGCAAAAAAATTGAGAAGTCATCATCACCTAGGATCTATGAAAATATTTGTACATCGGCATCAATGCTTATGCTTTTAAATTCTTCCAAATCTAAATTTTGATTTTCACCTCATAATTTTTTAAAATAGAAAAATCTGAGAAATTCTTTTCGAGTTATAGAATAAAAGATCTCTTACTGAAAAAAGTCCTGCAAGTGAAAGTCCAGTTAATGAGTCCAGAGTCTTGACCCTTTATCAAACAATGAATAGAAAAAACTCTTGGATTGCATAGATGATTGCTAGTCTATTATATCGCAGGTCCCCTAAATAAAGTGTAAGGACCGCTTTGGCTGCATTAAATACTTAACATGTACTATGAAAGATGCAATAGTTTTGGAAAGATTAAAGAACAAACACGTTTCATGCACCTTAAGTACATCAATTGTTTTCAAAAGTGGTTTAGAGGTCTATGTATGAAAACGTTTAAAAATGAGTTTTTTTTGAATTGAACTAAAACTTCAATCAAAGCCGGTTTTAGAAACAGCGTGGAATGATACAAAGCAAATACATATAGTTGCATTTAAAACGCTTTCTTTTAATTTTGCTCTAAGCGAAAAAAAAGAAGGAAAAATTCACCTGAACTTGAAAATAATGAAATATTCCACAAAAAGCACTCAAGTACTCAATAAACATATTTGTTTCTTTCCGTTCACACTCTGGATTTTATTATTTTTCACAAGTTTTGTAGACTAGAATGCAATACTGTCAGACTACGCATACGATGGAAAGGTTATCCAAATATCCAGTTTTCGGGCGGAAAGAACATATGTAATAGTTAGGGGAGTCAGCTTTAACAGCTGTGGTGTGTTAGCCTCCAAACTAAGCAAAGTCACATTAGACTCACGCGCATCAAATTTTTACATTTCCCCCACATTCAGATAGACTCGCCGTATATGGACGTTTGACAAGTCCTCATCAACCGCGATCAGACTGTATTTGCAATGCTTTTTGTTTTCCTGTGGGTAATATTTTAATCTAAAATAGTTTATTGTGAAAGTAAAAGCCAGCACCTGCAGTATGTTTTATTTTGAAAAAAAAAAAAAAAAAAAAAACTTTCTTTAATGCGATGAAATGTCTGAATGTTCTACACTCAAATTTATTCTCAAACATAGTGTTCTTCTCAAAATATACCTAACCAAAATAAGTCGAAGTCAAAAATCAGAATTGATAAAATTTGTTCTGCATGCTAAAAACTGCTCCAGTTTCACACAAAGCGATCCGCTCAAAATATTTAAGGATTTTCCGTTTCGAAACGTCACTGTAAGCAATGCCATAAAGAATGCTTAAAAAGATTTGTGCCCGTTATTTCGAGAAATGATCCTGTTCGTAAAGTTACGACATCAGTTTTTCCATTCTTCTTCGAGAGATCGATTTTAATCGATAGAAGCAATAGTAGTAAGAGCTTCATTCATTACTACTCTGAATGTCACCACTTTTTGAAACCAAAACTGATGTGATCGAAGAGTTATTGGGGAGCTGAAATAAATTCGCTTCTCTGAAGAATGTTAATTCCTAACATCGGGATTATACCCACATTAAAATCATCAAAATGTTCACACAAACATAAAATTCTATATTGGAGTTAAACCTATTGAATGAGTGCAACCTTTTGATTGTTTCAAAATTGTTTAAAATGTGTTCTGTTTATATTTTTGATTGAAATTATATTTATGTATTTGTATTGTTACAATGTTTAAAAATATA